>VWZZ01002558.1:690730-760540 GCA_013399095.1 Psophia crepitans | reverse complement strand
GGTGGTCGGGCATTGGAACGGGTTGCCCAGGGAGGTGGTGGAGTCACCATCCCTGAGGGTGTTTAAGGAAAGGTTAGATATGGTACTTAGGGATGTGGTCTAGTGGGTAATAGGTGGTGGGGGGATGGTTGGACTAGATGATCCTTGAGGTCACTTCCAACCTTAATGATTCTATTCTATTCTATTCTATTCTGTAGAGCACACGTACCATTACCGTTTCATAACCAGAAATAAGGCATTTAAACCTCCACTCTATACCTCCATACAGCTATTTTCATTTTTCCTCTTTCTTAAATATGACATCTAGCTTGTGACATTAAGAATCATCAGATCCATGTACCCTTTCAACATGTCATGATTTTCTGAAATAATAGAAGGGGGCACTAGGAGATTTGCTTACGATCACATCCTTCCCAAGCTCTAACCACAGAACTGTCCTTCTTTGGCCAAAGAACTGGGATTGAATATTTTACCTCCAGTACTATTTTCTTGCTAACACAAGCTGAGATATGAAACAAAGGATAAAACCTTCTTTCTAGGTGCACAGCAGAGCCCTTATGAAGACCCCAGTGGCATGGAAAAATCCCAGAAAATTGATAATATATTTGCTGTGGTAGCTTCAATATTTTGCCTGACAGTGCCCGTGCTCCATCATGCCTCCTTGAAATGGCTGGCCCATAAAAAGTCTGGCAACCAGTTACAACTGGTGCATAGTGGAGCTATTGCTTCACCTCAGGAGTAAAAAACTGCAAGGTATTTATTCTGGGGTTTTTAAGAAAATCAAGCGTATGTGATTGTAGTGTCAGACTCGTCTGATAGCTCCTGAAGCCACTGGCCAACTTCAGCCAAATCTGGAAGAACTTCAAAACCAAATTAAGTTCCTGCAAGTTTATGGGACAGTGGTGGTCAGATAGTGGAGGGAGAGACCCAAGGTTGTCCTGCTGGAAGGGGAAGAGCAGGAGAGCAGTGCAGGGGAGCTGCAGCATTTGGTACCATTTGCTGGGGAGCAGCAACATACACATGGGTATTCAGACAAGCAAAATCCAGCACCATCTTTTACTCTTGGATGCCAAATTGAGATCTGACCTGAGAAGATGCACAACAACTAGTCAGCCGGTGGAAAGATCTGTGTAGCTGAAAGCTCCATCCCAGGCACAGCAGGCACTGGCACCTCCAGTGTTGCCTGTTTGTCTTCCTCAGCAGCAGTGGAGGGAGAGCAGATAGTGACCTCCCTGTCTTGGCATCACTCTTTGGTACGGCCACCCAAGTGAATCACAGCAGTATAAGTAACCAGATAATCTAACGACTGCTTTCCCCTTTTGCTTGCCTCACAAGAAACAAAATTCATGTCCTGCTGATATGTTACCTCAAGAAATAACTCTCCCCACACTATGAAGATTGTAGTTTATTCCAAAACTGACTTCTGTAGAGTTGTCTAACAAAAAATAAATAAAACCATAGTAAGCAAGGTCTAAATTCCCATATAAATTTGAACTACAAATGCAGAAGATGAAGCTTTCTGTACTTCTCTTTTAAAGTCACTCATCTGTCCTCCTTTGTGAAAGGCCATGAGGCGACTGAATTTTCAGTTTTCAGAGAAGGTGGTACAAGATTTTTTCATGTTCAAGGCAACCCTGTCTTACAGTATCGGCAGTGAATGAGCAGATTCCAAGGAATGTTTGAAAGAAGTATCTGTCTTCAGTTTAATGTGACCAACTCTTGGGTGCTCATTGGTGTGTTTAAATCAAGCAGAGTTCTCCAGACCTGCAGAAAAGGGAATGTTTCTGTGTCAGCTGGATTCCCACATGATCAAACTCGCCAGGGAAGGAGGGAAAACTTTTTTATTATTTCATGCAAATATTTCTTTCTGTGGAAACTAAACATATATGGTTTAGCAGACTGAAGTTGCTGTGAACACGTCTAGTTCAGGGACAGGATCAGAGCGGACTCCTGAAATTTATTGCAAACACCAAAGGCTGAAGGGGGATGAGCTGCACCTCAGAGGTGGAAGGAAAGAATCTCCCAAGAACAAGGCACAATCAACATGTCATCTAGGCAGATTAATATCCCTGCTCCCAGACAGAGAATTATTTTTTTAGAAAGGGAGAAAAGGGGTGCTATTTTGATTTATAGGGGTACTTCAGAATTCAGGGCTTAATTGTACTTTAGCCACGCAAGCATGTTTAAGATCTCGCTTCTTTCAAACACTTTAGACCTTCCTTCTTTGAAAGTTCACATCTTCAAAATGACATCTAGTAATGCTTCATAATGTACCTAAGAACCAGCTGAGACAGAAGTCCAGACTGCAAACACTGGGATGAAGATCATTAACATGAAACAGAACATAAAGCGTGTTCCGCTCCCAGACAAACCATTTATCCTTTCTACTTCCTGATTCACCTATCAAAGATAACTGGGGGAAAAAAAACAACCCTGTTTATACCTCCACGCTGGATGCCGCCCTCCGGGCGAAGACCTGGCACCTTCCCGCAGGTGCAGCTTTCCTGGACCTGTGTCAGGCACTCGGAGTCAACAAGGAAACCCTCCAGGAGAGGCAGCCTGGGGCAGAGACGGGGCTGGCGCTGGCACGCCGGCTGCGCGCCCGCCGCGCGCCCAGGCACCTCTCCTTCTCCCTGCCTTTGTGCACCCCGGGTGTGATGGGCAGGGGTGCTTTTCTGAGCAGGTCGTGTCGTTAGCGGTGGAGGCAGAGGCTTTTTTCCTGCCGCGTTTTTGCACAGCACCTAGCACTTGTGATCTGTGTATGAGTAGGGCTACCGGAATAAAAACTTAATAGAGCTGCAGGTACTCGCCCGGCACATTTAGCTCCCAGGTCTGGCAATGTTGAAAGTTCACTGTGTTACCAGAGAGTTCCTTGAATGTCATAGCTCCTTGCTCTGATAAATTAGTGTCTAATCCTAAAGGTGGCTCATTGGTTTTCAGTATTAGACCCTTAATCTCCTTCTCTAGCTCAGGAATCTTCTCACCCTGCACCCGGAGAGATCATCAGTCATTCCTTTACCCAGAGTTACCAAACAACATCCCATTTTTTAGTAACAATGTCAAAGTGTCTGTCTAAACATCTTCTGGTTTTGGCCTGAAACTGATATGGCTTGAAAGTCTCCAGCTCTTCCCTAAACCCTGACAGTTAGCTAACAACAAATAAAAAACAGCCCAGTGATTTACTGTGTCGATCCCACATTGTTGTGCTCTGTGTTTCTTTAAGAAAGGTGTGAGTATATGTGTAAGAGTCTTGAAATACAGTGGTTGCCATGGCAATTATCTGTGTTTAGAGAGTGGAGGGGAGTAAAGTTCCATGTAAGTGGCCAGAGTAGAGTGCAAGTTAAACATGCCTCTTTGCAGGTCTAAATTATGTACTTTTCTCCCCCCTGCCCCCCCTCAGCTAAAAATATTTGTGAAAATATGCATAGATTGTCTGATGAGCTCCAAACTATTCTTGCTACAATGCCAGCTTTTTTTTCCCCCCCTCAATATTCCCACTCGCCTGTAGGTCCTGGGAGAATAAAGCACAGGTCCATGGGGCAGGGGAAAGGCGTTTGAGCACAGAACTGCCCGACCGCACTCCCATCCAGGAGTTTGCTTATCTGCTTCATTTCTCCCTAATGGGACTGAGTGCATTACTCTTACAAAACTAACAGATCAAAACTATACGTGTAGCTAAATGGCTGTAAACTTAATTGGAAGGGAATGTTATATATGTATAAATCACGAGAACAAATATCCCACAGCATTTATATTGTGCTTTATGTTTTCTAACTACTCCGCAGATTTGCTGGTTTCGAACAAATGTGCATTGTGCCTGGAGCTGGAAAGGCTGTACTCCATAAATCTTCGTCCTTGTGTACTCTCTTATTTTCATTTATCAACCTAGGTTTTTTTCCCCCTTTCCTCACCTTCACGATAAAGGTATGATTCCCAGCCTCCACATGCATGCACGCCACTTGTGTATTTATTTGCCAGGTGTTCCAGCTCTCAACGCTGCTCTAAGGCCCTGCATGGGGCTCTTTTGCTTTCGCATAGGAATCTCCTAGTGCTTATGGACAGAAATCACAAACAGAAATTGGGCAGTCTGATGGGTGCCTGCTCTGATTTCACCAGGATAGCGTTCACCTTGGACCCCACAACATGAACAGTGATTTTCAAAATACGCACAGGCGAGACTCCATTCTACCACTTCCTGCACGCCACTTCTCCCAGAAATGCTCTGTGATGGTCACCGGCAGGGGAATGAAACAAGAGCACACACTTTGCAGTTGGCCTGTGTAAGGTGCAATGGTAACGCTAGGAATAAGTTTTTCTTTAATGATTGTTTAGAATTTACGTGCAACTCTTACGTAGTCCACTTGAGTATCTAGCAAATTCAGCAGAGGAATTGGTACCATGACAGTTTGACACAGCCACTCTTGAAAGTGTGTTGCTAGGGGCTTCTTTAAATATTAATGGGTAAATTCCAAGACAGAAAGACATGATTAGGTCATTTTGAAAAAGTGGATCCTAAGGCTCTGCTGGTTTCCAAGCAGCTGTTAGTAAAGAAGCCATGAGTTCCAACAGCTCTGAACTAAGGAAAGGGAACTGTATTTACTCCTATGTGCCATGTTGGATGACACTGAAGTAGTTTCATCCCTCTGTCCCCTCCCTCACCAGTGTTTTAAAAGTTATAATCTCCCGCTACAAAAAAAATTGGTGATTGTTATTCTTTTAGTGAACCCAAGGGAACAGCATGAAGCTGCGACAGGGGAGGTTTAGGCTGGAGATCAGGAAAAGGTTCTTCACCCAGATGGTGGTGGGGCCCTGGAACAGGCTCCCCAGGGAAGTGATCACAGCACCGAGCTTGGGTGAGTTCAAGCAGCGTCTGGATGATGCTCTCAGTCATCTGCTGTGATTGGGCTGGTCCTGTGTGGGGCCAGGAGTTGGACTCGATGATCCTTATGGGTCCCTTCCAACTCAGGACATTCTGTGATTCTATGATTCTAGTGAGTTCAGGAGTATGCTTTAACAAAGAACGTGAAATTATTTGCTCCTTGCCTCACTGTGTTTACTCCCCAGTTTTACCTGAGGCAATTGGTGGCATTGATAAACAATGCAGCTAATGAGATAAAGAAAGCCAAAGATTACCAAAATATGATCAGGGTTAATTAAGGTGTGTGACCAGCATGATGACTCCACAGCAAGGCTGTTTGTTTGGTAAATATACTCCTTTCTGGTAGGCAATGTGGGAAGGGTGGCATTTTAGGAGGGATCTAGGCAAGAACAAGGTGGTGAACAGGTGGAGAATAGGTGTGGGAAAGGTCTTTCATGATTACAGATGTACTACCATCAGCAGAGTATGCCATATCAGTAAATTGTGTCCTTTGTCACTACCATAAGGACTGTATTTCCAGACCCTGAAGAATGGCAGATCACAAGCATCACTATCTACTCAGCTGCAAAGAAAACACTGCACCAGTATGAACTTCTCTCTGAGCTATGCTCATCCAGTAATACAACCACCCAACTGAAAGGCACTCCCAAAGTGACCATCTCAGAAAAATCACATTTTACAACTAGGCAATGCATTCTCTTCCCTGCCATCTGATTTACTGCTCAGCTATTGCTCTTCAGATTATTCTCTTGATATAAAAAGCTGATTCAATGAGCATGGGAGCATGACGTAGACTCACTGGACAGTCCCGATGAGGCTGGGTCACTCCTTAGAGTATCTCAAAGCATGTTAGATGCTTCTCAGGTTCGATAAAGACCCTGTCCGGTAGATCCTGCTGCCTAATTGTTCTATAATGATGGTAACATTTATGAAATTTTAGCAGTAAATAACATCTTCAATGAGGCTAGTTCTGTTTCAAAAAGTAATCACTTTGCATATGCATGGTGTGACTGCTTTCTCCATAAGCTGAAGTCACACTGTCTCCTCCAGTTTGTTCCTGTAGCAGCGCACAGCAAGCCGTCATAAGCTAGTCTGTGGTTTAACCCACTTTCTGAGGACACAGGCTAAATCTGTATTGTTCTGCTCTTGTATATGTGCAGGGTCTGAAAATATTCAAAGAAAAAACTTCAGGAGCATAAGATGGGTAGAAAAAGACCGTGTGCCAGAGAATAAAATGAGAAAACTGGCCCAGTAACCAGGCAGTCGCTCTCATTGCCTGGAGGGTACCTCAGACTTACCGGGCTCTGTTTTAAAAAGGCAGGCTGGAAATCCAGAAGGTGTCTTGGAGAGGGAAAAAGTCCATCTTATCTCAAAAGTACTCTACACATCAGTAAAATTCCATGAAAATGTGAATAGTTAACTGTCCTCTTAGGAAAGGTGGTTTATGAAACTCCAGATGACTGCATTAGCACAGGGCCGTGTGTGGTCGGGTCCTCTCCACCATGTACACCCTTCCATGCTTGCCGTGACTGTGGGTCAGTTTTAACTTCAGTTTACCCTTGTACCTTCACAACACACTTGAATCAGTGATTAACTCTCCTGTGGGTGCTGTGTTGGCAGGACAACCCTGCTAGATGGACCCAGAGGTGGCCCTGCTCCTTGGGGAGCCTTAGGAGCAGTTCAGCCCTTCCTACCCATCCAGACATTAAGCTATGCACAGCCTGAGATATGGCCCATGTGCTGCTCTTGCCTAGACCTTGGCATTGGTTCAGCTTTATTGAAAGTACTTAGCTATAACAAAATAACCCATAGACAAGAACATGATATAAAGCATCTCATTATTTCATTAACTCCCAGTTTCCTAAAGTCCTGAGCATTTTGGCCCAATCTGGAAAAATACCTACAGTGTGTTCCGCAAACCTGTTGCAGCCTTGCGGGATAACTTTTTTCTTTTATTTTTTTTTTCCCCCAAGACTTTTCACATGCTTGCGAAGTGCTTTGCTGGATCGAGCCCCACATACTCAGGTACTCTTAAGCTCATTCACGTACTATAATGAGGTAGTTTGTACTGGATTTTCAATTTAGTTTTAGGGCTTGGTCCATTTCAGTAAACTTGCTTCACGAAACAGGTAATACGAAGCTAGAATAATTACAGTACCGTGAGCGTGAAACTCTGAGTAACTGCATTTTAGTCTACTTTAGAAAAGACATAGCTTCTGTCATTTCTAAATTTTAAAATCAATTAAGTACAATGAGGAAAGTATTAAAGAGAAACGCCTTAAAAACAAGTGGGGAAACTCAGTCTTTTTCATTCTGTGAAGGGAGTGCGACAGCATATGGTACATAGTGGGTGGTTGTTCTAAACATAACATGTATGTGTTCGACCTAAAATGTTTTATTGGTTCCTACTTATGAAAGCAGCAGCTAAAAATGACTGATGACTGTTCTTTCTATATCAGCAGCGTGTAAAGGCCCAAGAAAAAAATAAAATCAGTCTTTATATTCATAAACATTTTTAAACAGCCATAAGACTCTTCAACATCATGTTTTCTCCACAATACCCTGTTTCCTTTTTGTGAAACCATAACCCTACAGTATCATTAATTATTACTATTATTTCTAGATCATCCTAAAATATGTCCAATAAAAATTAAAATGTTCCCTTCCTCCAGAGTTACTGTAACTCTCATGAGGGCATTTTCCTTCGAGAGTATAGGTATCTAGCACTACGTCACATACCCAGGTTAGCTTAATACAAGGGAAAACACAGGTCACAACTACAGGTCTCCTAGATCTATGAGAGAAAACAATTATACCCTGATTGTCACTGCAGCCAAGTACCTTATACATACGAAAGTTGCACAGAGAGCAAAATCTCACCATCATCCTCTCCTTTCTTCCCTCTCATTATCATGGAGAGAACTGAGACCGAAACTGGGAAATCTTACACTGTGCCCCAAATAAGGCCGGTTTGTTACTAACCTGTCCTCCTGTGGCAGCGACTCCTGCGTCTGAGGCCAGCTGCCAAGCATGCTCCCTCTTCCTCCCACGCGAGTTTCATCCTTGTGGTCAGCTGTTTCTTGGAAGCTGAGGAGCATAATTGACATTGCAACTATCAAGCTGTGCACAGAATGAGCTTACACAACTTTGTGAACATGCTTTTCTTGCCCTCTCCACCCACCTTGCTCTAAAGCTATGTGTTCGTTGGTAAAAACAGGATTCAGGTGTCAGTCTTACGGGTGGAGCTCAGGTACTTCTGCAGACATGTGTCCTAATCCCACTCGGGGGATCAGACTGCGCCCAGGTGACTCTCCCCTTGGAGTGAGCTCAACCCAGCGGCACGAGGGGCCTGATCCTTGCACCCTGCACCATCAGCAGCACTGGTGTTAGACCTCCCAGTCCAAAGGGAGTCTCAGCAGGTAGCCTGCTTGCTGGGAAAACAGAGAAGATGTTGTACGTGTGCCTTCTGCACCTATCTTGTCATTGAATTTCATCTCTCCTGTAGCAGTCCCGGTGTCTATGGAGTCCCTTTCGTTATCTGGGGTTCAAAAAGCCAAGTCTGCCCTGGTGGGGGTGGGATAATTCCCTACGGCTCTGGCTGTGAAAGACATGAGGCACATTTTGTGACTTGGTCCCAGAGCGGCACAGCAAATTTAGGAGGGACATGGGATTTGGAGCAAATTCAAAACCTTTTTGGTTTTGCGGCTGGTTTTTGTGGGGTGTTTTTTTCAGGTGGGTGGGTGGGGTGGTTTTTTTTGTTGTTTTTCACCAATATGACACAACTGCAAGCCTTTCCAAGGGAAGGACTGTAGAGCTGTTCAGCAGATGGTGTGTCACCCTTGGTAGGACTGGCCCCTGAGAGCCATGCAAAAGGGTTCTGGGGAGAAAATTCTGCTTTGTGTTTGTGCAGTTTTACCCCTGAGAAAGGACAAAACTCACCCAATCTGCTGTAGTAATGACTTTTATCAGAATTAGAGCATGAGAAAATCATGCTTGTCTATCCTACTGTGATGTGTCCAAGTCTGGAAAAGGAGACATTGCTGCAATATTATGTCCTTTAACCATTGCTGTTGTAAGAACCTCAAATCTTACTCATTAAAAAACATATCCAGCCCCATACATGGAATTTTTACTAAAGCAGTTTTTTAATATTAAGTGTTGATCTGACAAAACATTCAGATAGCCTGAGTATTATGAAATCTGTGCATCCTAATTTCATTATTTATGAGGTATATAACCACAAGCACTTGTGCACACTGCTTAAAACAGCTGAGAGATCCTTGCCTCAAAAGATGCTAATCTATCTAATACACAAATCTCTGAGTGAAGATATGCAGATTATTGAGGGGGGGGAAGCAAAAGAAAAATAGTCACAACAAAGACGAGTGTGAGAATTCGGTTGCAATAACTTTACGTGTTCCCTGGCAATACACACATCATCTTATGTATTTTCTGCAAATGAATTAGATAAGGTTAGATTTATAGAGCACTTTTCAATTATTTTACTGATGCCAGATGTGTTTACACAGGGGATGTCTACAGAGCTACTTGGGAAACTTTACATAGCATTGCAGTACACTGGGGAGATAAATCTTGAGTATACAGGGCCAGCGCTATCTTTGCCTATTGCAGCATTGGGAAATGAAGTCACTTCTGATGTAGAAGGAAGTGTCAGGTCAGAGAATACCTCAAAAGACTGAGGAGACAAGAAAGGTTGTCAAAGAGTATTCATCTTCTTAGAAACTAATCCCCCAGCTATATAATATTCAGTGACAGTAAAAAGAATCTTTTGGCTATAAAAGTCACTATATTTAGGCCCTTAGTAGTGTGTTTATGAAAACAGACAGAATTCAGACTCATTTTATTATAACTCAGAGTGGTTAATGACAAAATTTCCAGTAGTGTTTCAGAGATGTCGTTTAAGAGTATCTGTGTTTCTGGCAAAGAGTTTGCTCCAGTGCTTTTCTTCGGTGGGATTAAAGGAGTTCTTCTATATTAAAAGTTTTATATTTTGATGGATATTAAAATTAAAGTCATACTTTATTAAATCACTGTAATATAGTAAATGTAATGAAACATGGCTTAAATCAAACAGTTTGGAAGGAAAAATCTGTGTAACCATTGTCAAACAACACTCTCTTCAAAAGTAAAATTGCAGTCTTAATATACAACTCTTTCTGACTCTTGTATGAATTGTCCAGTTTTTCTGTATTAAAAGACTGAAGAAAGCATAGAAAGTGTTCATGTGGAAAGTATTCTCTTTCTTCATTTTTAAAGCATTTTTGTCTAACTAGTTCAAATGTTAGTTTTAACTGCACAAAACTGAGAGAAAATCACTGAACATCTGTGAATAGAGAAGAACTTGATAGGTGACATATATTGGATGTCCTCAATAAAACAATTCTATTTTTCAATGGAGGAGGTTACGAAGCAGCTTAAATTGCCCAACTGAGTGAATGCAGTCAGCTTCTCTTGAACCAGTCACAGTGGATGAGGTCTGACATAGATGTTTGTTTTCTTTTAATAGGTTTCTCCAGAATCTAACCATGATTGATTTCAAGTGGGAGTAGTGGCAGTAGTTAAAATGAGAGAAAAATCGTTTCACAGTTTTGTTCAATGGAATCCATCAATAACATTGGTAGTAAATTAATACAACAGGCATTTAAAAGCTTGTGAAAACAAACCATGCACCAAATCATAACTTTAATGCATTATTTAATGATACACTGCACAAAGAAAATGGGTTGTATTTCTTCCGCCTGGTTTCCTCTGAGGCACCTGGCATAGCACCACATCAGAGATGCTACATGGATGGCAGTGAGCACAAAACCCTTGAGATGGGAAGGGAAGAGGCTCATGGAGGTGTCTGTGGGTCACGCAGGTCAAGGAAGCTGCAGACCCAAGGGAGACGAGGAGTGGAGCTTTGCAAGAGCTGATTTTGGGACGTGTCTCCGTGCAGCAGTGCCAAGGATGGCTTCAGCACTAAAAGGAAGAGCACATTAATGAAATTCACGGCTGACACGATGCTGGGAGGCATCTTAGGAGCATAGGAGAGACCTTCTCTTGAAGGGGTGGGAACAGCTGAGAAGATCTCGTCTCCAGCTGAGACACATGGGGACCAGCATTTATAGCGGGCACGGTGGCTGGGTCAGTGGCTCAGCACTGCTGAAACATGGCTAACTGCTGCCCCAGGGATGAGCTACCTCCTGCTTGTGCTTCTTTCTTCAGGATCCTCTGTGATAGACTCTGTCCATCACAACACCAATTTGTCATCTCATTTTTGCAGTCTGTTCAGTCGAAAAGTTCTCAGATATATATGACGGGCACTTAGAGGAGTGTTTGTGCCAGTACTTCCCAAGCCCTCTCCTTTATCAGGCACTCAGAGTTAAGCACATGCTTAAAATTATTTCTGGATCCAGGCCCATTCTCATGCACATAAACCAGACAGGGACAACTAGAAGTGGTCAAGAAGTGATGGGACAGTGCTTACCAGGAAAGCACCTGAATTGCCATTAAACAGGGGATAAATCGCAAGAATTTTAAAAAACCACTGATGCAGTAATCCAGCTGTTGAGTGACCAGGTTCCCAGTGTGCACATACTTCCAAGAAAAATTAAAATACGGACATGAGGCAAGCAGTTGCCTAGTGGACTGCTGAGTGCACGGGATTTATGTCCGAGCAGTTAGTATTATATTACACTCACAAAGTAGTATCCAAATATCAGCAGCTGTGTCTTGTATCCATTATTTCCCTTCTCCCCCAAATATAAACTTTCCTCACCTTTTTTAATTAGAAAAGCTGTTTATTGACTATGACATGGAAATATTTTACATGTTGTTGTCCAAAACTGCCATTATTAAATAAGTAGGAAAATATGTTCAGTGGTAAATAGAGATGACCTTTAAAACAATGTCAGGCCCACACACCCCATGATTTGTGCGTAGGTATGTGTTACTTTAAGTCACTGTATATTACCAGTAACGTGACATGGAAGGCTGCTATGGAAAGTATCTTTGGTTAACAAACCATCGGGTAAATAAATAATTAAAAGCTAAAATGCATAGCTAACTTACCTAGTAAACTACCAAATTCAGACCTGTTTATGGAAGACCTGGCTTTACATTCACAGTGACACAGATTCAAACGGATTTGGTTTTTATCTTGAAAAATATTTTATAGCAGTTAATTGAGGTCAGGACATCTTTTACTTTCTTGGCTGACTCATTCATCACTTGTGCAGCAGACTCCTCATGCATAACAGAGAAGCACTGGTGTCACGCAAGGAGAGAAGTGGCACTGAGAAACCCAGGAAGAGAGGCCAAATTCACCTGTGTAAAATAATGTCACTTTTCAGAAAACGTCTACAGAAGAAAAAATTCTTTAGGCAAGAGTGCACCCTATCCTTGTCCCATGCCGTTCCAGTGAAATGGAGGGGCTGTCTGGGGTTATTCCAGGAAATTAGCAAAGTTTTTTTGCGATTTATTACTGTTGTTGTTGCCATTTCTTTCAGTTTCGGTTTGTACGTCCAGGGGAGGGAGAAGAGGCAGAGAAGGAAAAGCTATTCCTATATAAAGCAACAGAGCAAAACACTTGCTTTGAGTGGTAAATTGTTTCAAAAGTATTGTGAACTTTTATCAACAAGCATCAGTATTGCTTCAACATAGATGCAAATATACTCAGGGTAATTGACCCTGAGTCTCATGCCTCACATGCTGGTGGCAATCCTGTCTGTAAGAGTTCTCCAGGACTCACCAGAGGATATCAAACCACAAAGTCTGTGATTCTAGGCATCTCTGCCAACGTGTATTTCTGTCATTATCAAGAACATAGTCATGTAACTCTATGGGCATTTTATTTTATCAGCTGCAATGGACAGTGCCTGTTGTATTTGGTACCGTTACAAAGCTGTGGCTGGGTGGGAGAGGCAAGGCAGCTTGTTGCCTTAGCTGTTCTGTGGGGCTCAAGTGAAGGAGAGGACCCTGTGCCTTCCTGGGAGCACAAGCATGTGGAGAACACAGGGAAAAGCACAGGATGAGGCAGCTGGGAGACCAGGAGGGCCATGGACTGGTGTTCCCCATGTGCTGGCACTTTGCAAAGACACATTCGGGAGAGTACTGCAAGCAGCATAGAGCAGGCATCCACCAGAGATGGAGGATGGATGGATGGATGGATGGATGGATGGATGGATGGATGGATGGATGGATGGATGGATGGATGGATGGATGGATGAGACTCATTGTCATGACATGGGCAGGCTGTGTGCTCTCACCACACCTCCAAAAGTCACCAAGCTGATGGTATGCAGCCAAGCCTGGAGAAGTCTCACCTGCAGAAACTCAGCATACAGAGGAAGACTAGTTCATAAATCTCTTATTTTTACTTTGTCTAACTCCAATGCTAATGCTGATTTTGAGCATTATTTTAAAAAATTTACCTGTTATGGTCCCTATTGAAACCACCCTGGATTTTGAATTTAAGAGCCCTTTCCATAGATTTGGTGTGCTCTATCTTACTGAAGGCTTCCAGGAAGCCTGACCCAAAACTCGGAGGCACGGTTCCACCACCCTCACTCTCTATTGCAGACTCCTGGGCTGGCCAGGGTGCCTGGGGTTGTTCACCACTGCTCTGAAAGCACCGTTGGCATGAAGCCATGGGAGAGCAAGTCAGACTGAGCTGCAGCACGCCTGGGAGCTAACCAGACCCTTGTATAAGGAAGGGAGTGCCAGGGTGTGCAGGTCCTCGCAGACAGACTTCGAGCTCAGTGCAATCCTGACTCAACAGCTGAATGTTTTACAGGATACTTATACCATGGGAACCGCACATGGAGGGCAAGGGTTGATAGAAAGAGGCAGCAAGATGTAAATAAATAAATGTGCTTCTTTGGTAAACGTGAGAGGTCTACGGAGAGAGGGGGAGCGGGACCTTCTCACGGGGGATAGACCAGAGGGCAGTGCAGGTGTATAAAAGCAGCCCCCCTCTCAGGTACTTACCCAGAGAACTGGTGGAGAATTTTTCAGCTGGGCAATTCTTTACTGGAAAATAGTGATTCAGCAAAATCACCAGTTTTCACAGAACCTTACCTATTCTGATTACAGGTTACTGAGAAAGGGGATCTGAAGCACTATTTGAAATATGGGGACAAAGAAAAAGAAAGAGCCATTGCAGCTGGTATGCAAAGCTGGTATTCAAAGCATCCAGGTAGGAGAAGAAAAAAGGTTTGGCTCAGTCTAGAACAGAAGTTTGCACATGAGTTTTCCTCCTCATGAATGAGTCCAGTGACAACCATGAGATCCAGGAGAGCTCTTCTTCTGTGCCTTTCCCAAGGAAAGCAGAGATATATCTTGGGGATATGTCAAACAGAACTTCTTTTAAATCTCAGAGCTTCACAGGATAAGAAGATCATTTCCCAGCAAAGATATCTGATCTCTGATAGTTTCCTTTTCACGTTGCAATACGAGCACCTCTTTGAGCAGGCACCTGAAAGCCACAAATAGCTTGTTCCCATGCGAGGGCATGCTGGCTGGAGGGAGGCCATGCCACCCCTCATGAGGTCAGTGTCCCCAGGTCCCCACTACTCTCCAGATCTACACATAATGACAGCAAATTTTCTGACAGCTCTACTTGGGCAGTTTTGAATGGCAGCAGGTCATGAGGGGCCAAGGAGGAAGAGTTTTAAGCTATAGGCTGCACCTCAGCACAGGGGGCAGGGGAGCTGCTTGTACTAACCCTGAGGCTATGCAAAATTGCTCCAACTTTCCCAGACTAAGGGAGTTTGGAGGGGTGGTTTCTTGGTTCCACAAATGACATGTATTGTGAACTGCCCAGACCTCTTGGTCGGCATCGTGAACTACACTCAAACATGGATGAAATGAGTAGAAACAAGCTATTGGCATGTGTTGGGCCTCTCATGTGTTGGGCCTTTCTCCTTCTGCTGAATGGCTATTCCAGTGGGAAGCACCAGCTCAGGAAGGGGCAGAGAGTTAGGAGCAAAGTCCAGGAACAAAGGCAATACACAGCTCATGGGAAATCCAGCAACAATCCAAGAGTAAAGGTTGAACCTTGGACTCGTTCAACAACACAAGCTGTGAATAATGACACAAGGATGACAACCCATCCTCCTGTGTCTTTGTGGCTGCTATTCCTTCACTTCAGTTATCTGAAATTAATTTTAAGCAGCCCCATGGTTAGACCATCATGGCCTTCAGCTGATAAACAGAAAAGGTAGAGATCTCACAAAGGAGCTAGAGATTTAAAACACTGAAAACCAGCTGGACTTAAGTTCTTCATCTGCTCCCTTCCCAGGTATTTTGTTTCTCATTATGTTTTTTGTCTCAGTCATCCCAAAGATCCTGAACAACCCAGCCATGTCCTCCTACCACCTTTGTTGCCTTTCCTCAGGACTTCAGTCCTCGGGCCTCACACCTTGCCACCTCCACTTCCAAACACCCCAATCTTGGTCATCCTTTCCAAGCTCCACTTCCCAAAAGAACAGCCCTTCCCAGTCACTGAATATCATTGCTTTTCTTCTAGAAAAGCAACCTCCTCTGCAAGCCCTCATCTTAGTTTCTTCTCTGATGCTGCTTCCACACCTGAGTTTTTTGTCCCTTTTGCCTCTGCCTGTGCTAAATTATACACTCTACTGTGAACAAGGACTCATTTGCTTTGTAAAACATCCACATATATGGATGGACCTGTATAAATAATTAATACATGCCTTAATTTAAAGATTATGAAGCAGAAGGTGGTGATTGCTGAGGAAAGATTAATGTGAATGAAATAACTTGACCAGACTATAATTTTCTCTGGTGATCCATGAAAGAATTAATCCAAAGGAGGCCCCCTTAAGTACTTTTGCAGACAGCCCATTGAATTGCAGGTATGGTTTCACTCTGCATTCTTCATTTTCCTCTTTCTTCTAAGATATATCTGCCTATCTTACACGCAAGCATACACATATCCTTGCCTGTTCCTCTGTGGATAATTTCTCCAAGTCATTTCATGTTGTGGCTCCTGCTAAATTGTGTAATTCTTTTCATGGTGCATGCAGGATAGCTGAAGAGCAGGAGATGCAGTTACCTACGTACCTTCTTGCAGAGATCTCAAGTCATGCAGTATATAGCTCTTAAAACAAGGACTGAGAGCTGAAAACAGGGTGAAGAAATGCATGCTGGTTCTAGGCAAGAACTGGTTCTAGGCAAGGCTGGTTCTAGTTTACTTTCTAAATGTATCCTCAACTCTTGAGCTCAGTTCTCACTGGGAGGTAGGACAGGCAGATCAGCACAGGCAAAGGTCTGTCAGCAAGCTGCACAGATGTCTCCAGGATAATGTGGTCAGACCAGTGTTTTTGCCAAGCTAATGAATCTTGTAGAGGGACAGGGCTGTACCTACCAGCTTATTTGAATTCAGCTCAGATCTCCCTGACCCTTGGAGACTTGAGACTACTCAAGTGGGTGGAGGTGATGTGTGTTGGAAAGGGTGGTCAGGCATTGGAACAGGTTGCCCAGGAAGGTGGTGGAGTCACCATCCCTGCGGGTGTTTAAAGAAAGGTTGGATGTGGTACTTAGGGACATGGTTTAGTGGGTAATAGGTGGTGGGGGGACAGTTGGACTAGATGATCCTTGAGGTCTCTTCCAACCTTAATGCTTCTATGATTCTGTGGTGTTTTGCCACCCAACCAGAAAATCTCCAAGAACTCCCAGCATGACTGCTCAGCGACCACCAACAGCAGAAGTCCAAGCCTTGCTTTTTTCCTGGGATGATCCCAGTGCTTCTTTTGTAAACCTTCCATTCTCTCTGCCCTTTCCTCTGAGAAGCTGCACAAGCAGAGGAGGCTGGATGGGCTGAGGGGACTGTAAAGAGGGAGGGGGACACAGAAAGGAAGCACCTGCGGCTGGGCCGGCTGAGCTGGAATTCAGCGAGTCCAATGCAGCTGTGAGGGAAAAGGTCTCTTTTCACCCTTATGTCTTTCTAGCAATGCCTTACAGGGAGAAAGTAATTTTATAATGGCTGGAGCTTTCTGGTGCCAAAGAAGAATGAAGGAAAGTTACTTAAGAGCCAAGAGCAGACTTGCACCAGACTTCATGGTAGCAGCAGCCGAGTGGAGGATGGATACTTTCCATCCATGGAAAAGCCTTCACAAGGAGCAGGACGGGAGTGGTTTGGGTCCTCAGAGCTGGCAAAATAAGCTGAGCACATACAAGCCTGAGGTTTTATGTCTAAGACAGGATCTCCGTCCCGTTAAGGACTGTAGGTGGGAACTTGGGGAGAGCAAATGCAGCTGGGTTAGGTGTCTCAGTGAGATGAAGCTGTGTGCTGTCTGATCACGATGACAAAACACAGTGGACAGGTGAAGCTAGCACAGAGAAGGACTGAGTCTGAAAGGCTTTCAGGTACCCCAGCAGGTCCTGCGTGCCTCTGGATCCCTACACGAGCACATCACTGCCAGTTCCTGCCTTTCTTTCCATCAGTGCCAGCTTAGGCTTGGTGGAATAGTGAAATGTGAAACTAGATGCAATCAGGGACCACAGAGAATAATGCAAAACATAGGGGGCTGCTTCCAGCTTTGCTAAAATTCATTTATCTGCTTTTTTCCAGGCGACACCTTCTGCAAACTCTGCACCACATGCGGACACACGGCATCGACACACCATCCTGGGCAGAAAGGGGGGAACTTACTCCTGCCCATCTAGTGGGGACATTGTCACCACAGATCTATCCCTTTTCTGTCCTTTGTGAAGCTCAGAGACCTTGAAGTGTGGCTCCTGAAAGCTCTCATTCAACTAGGTGTCTGGTAACTCTCCTTTCTAGCCCCTTCGAGTCTCTAGTTGCTCAAATGTCACAGCTTGCTTTTTCTTCTCTCACAGGATTTTGATCTTCCTTCCAGATCTTTTTAGAACTTTCCTCTGATGTCACAAAAACACCTCCAGTATTATGAATACAATAAATCACAATTAGTACAATAAATCAATACAATAAATCACCTAAGCCTGCTGGCTCAACTTCTTGCAGAAGACATTCACTGACTTCAATGGGAGCCGAGGTTATTCGGTGCTTTGCAGGATCAAACCTTACAAGCAGGCTTAATGGTGGTCCCTGAAGCTCAGCTTTCTCCTTCTGTTTACATCAAGTGATGATTACCATTTGTTGTCTTTTTCTATAAATTCGCAAATCTTCACCAAAGATACTGATTTTCTTATTGGTGTAATCTACTGCATTTGATTTATCAACCTATCAAAAAAAGATGGGCACAGTAATTTCTTATATGGATTAGGTGTCTCAGATAATTCCCAGATACTGCTTTTCTATTTCACAGATTTCTGTGCTCACCTGCAAGCTCTGCCTTGATCCTTTTCTCTGCTCGTCTCCCGCACAAAAAGAGGGAGACTCAATTGCCCAAACACACATTCCTCAGTAACAGTTTACATTAACATCTCTCTGCTTATCCTGTAATTGCAGTGTACGTACTCTGGCCCTTTGCATTCACGTTTGTGGAAGTAGATGTATCTTGTGTGTACCTGTTTTATCTATCATAACACCAAGAAAACAGAGGCACTTTGAAGTACACATTTGGAAAGTGCACAGCCAGACTGTTCGTAAATACGCTGGTTAATCCCCTCGTCCATGGCTGAAAAAGGCTGCCTTGCTCTTGTTGGGTGCATGGGGCGTTCTGCATTACTGCTTTTCAAGATCCGGAAGACAGATTAAGCTGTGAATATCGTTCTTATGTATGCTTTTTGGCCTTTTGGTTTACAATCAAAGCCAGTGCTTGAGGTGCAAAAGACTCACCAGCAGTAACAGATTCTGATCACACAATTAAGCTCTCATGACTGCACGATAACTGAACCAGGTTGCAGTTTCAATTAACATGATATTCTCTGTCTCCAGTACAAATACGCTGTCTAAATAGTGGTGCATTAAGTTAACTAAATTGAATAAATAGGTAATGGCTTTAAATAACTGCTAGGGTGAATAAAATGCCTTTTAAATGAAATGAGGGAATCGATGCTTCCTGTGTGCTTGGCTGTGCTGTGCATTGCAGCGTGTCTATAGAACACTTTAGGATGGGAATGTTCAATCCTGCAACGTGCTACGTGTTCTGGATGCTCTCCAGAAAAGCCCTAAGCGCAGCCTTGATTTCAATCAAATTAATAGGCCCCTCAAAAAATACAGCTACGTACGCGCCTTCAAGGATGAAGGCCATGGTTCCCACAACACTGCAGGATCCAGCCCTTGGCAAGGAGGAATTCAATACGCAGCAGTAAGCACCGCAGGCTAACATCACAGGGAGCCGGGGAGTGGGAGGGAGGGACCCGCTCCCAGAAACACTCGTGCGCAGGCTCCTGTTGGAGTCAGTGATTCGGGATCAGATCAAAAAGGATTTAAGCTATAGCTGAAAAACAGATGGGGAGTTGCTGAGGTGGAAAGAGAGAGGGAGCAATTAATCCAGACAGCTGGCACGGCAGCGAGGCTGGCCTGACCACCAGCGGTGGAAGGGAGCGAGGGGAGAGCCAAGGGATGGCCGGCATGGGAGGCGCTGGGCAGCACGGATGGGCTTGCACAAGCACACAGGGAAGGGACACGAGAGGCTTCAGAGCATGATTTTTAGAGTAGAAAATGAAATTGCTAAAGCTCATACTAATTCTGAAAACCTTGTCATGCTGGTGGTGGGAACCTCAGAAATCAGTGATCCCCTAACTAATGCAGGGGCCCCTGCTTTGGCAAACGAGGGACCCAGCAGCGTCTGCAGCAGCCTGGCATTTGTGGGGGTCTGGAAAAGTGCCCGAGGAGGAGCAGGAGCTACAAAAGCACGAAGTGTTCAAACAGAGCGTACTTCAGAGCCAGGGAGCTGGACCTGAAAAAAAAGCAGCTTGCCTTGCAGAAAACAAGATGTCAGTCAAAGCATCCTCCTGTCACCTGTGTGCTGGGGCTTGCACAAGTGCCACCAGCACTGCAGCAGGGACATGCAAGCAGAATACATGCGAAGTCCATGCTGACACGGGGATATGAAATATGAGTAAAATCATGTGCAAGAACCTCTCTGCCCACAGGGAGTTGCCTGGTGTGCCGGGAAACCTGTGGGCTTTCCTGGCCTTCTTGGGATAAGCTTTATGCCCTGACACCTGGAATAGTTTTTATAAAGCCAAGTTTCAGCCTTCACGTTCACAAAGAAGACAGTTTGGGACCCTGCTGGTTACAAAGAAAATCTTGAAAACTCTAAATCAAGTGCTTCAGAATACCAGTCGAAAAATGACAATATTTACTTGTATTTGATGACATTATGGTGCTCGTGATGGTTTGGGAGTGCTGGGGAAGGGAGATACAGCAGCAGGCAGGAGGCTGAACCACAACCTCCTACCGCAAGCATGTGGGCAGCACGGCTGCGCTCCAGGGGTGGTGCCTGGTCACCTGTGCACAACGCGAGGCTGCAGAGCAGCTCCTGTCTTGGCTGTCCTGGGTGACAGAGTAAGCTCTAATTAATCACGTTTTAGTGGGTAGAATTATGGTTTCCGCTATTCTGTAAATATTAACTTCAGTCAGCGCAGACTTCACTTGTATTTCCTTTTTTTTTCCCCTCCCTCTCATGTTAATCAGGAATGTACGTGGTATACAATTAGGCTGTATTTGGTATCAAAGGCCTTGCAGAGTGGAGAATGCTTTCTGAAGACTTATGAATCCCTTTTGAAGGGGGCCCTGTGATGTGGTTGCTTGCGGTAGCAAAGACTGGATTCAGTGACCTTAGAGGTCCCCCCTGGCCCTGTCTATTCCTTCCTCCCCGCATACAGCTTTGTTCCTGGGTGTTTTACTTTTAAAAATAATTTCTTAAGAAGTTTTTGTGCAACATTTAAAAGCTGCTGAAAAACCTATGAAACCACAGATTATGATCTAATTTGTGAAGTGGACTTCAAAATATGCACATCCCATCATCTGATCCACTAAACCAACTCAGCTAATTCCAGTCCCTCAGCGGTAGCAGCAGAGCACTACGACACTGAAAGAGCATTTAAAGGTATCTTCTTGCCTAATAAAACGACGTTGCAAAGCTAGGGGGAGTTGGGAGACAACCACGAGGATGCAATTAAGCATGACTTCACCTCTCTAGTACTTATTGCAGCAATGCTACAATGAATGTTAGCTCAAAAACTTCAGCAAAACCAAACCAAACTCCCTCTTTGAGCTTCTGTTTTCGTATGGCTGCTTTTGATAAAACTCCCCAGAACTTCAGGATCCGAACACAGCTAATTCCATTCTAACTAAGGTTTTTACTGGCTGAAAGTCACCATATAAATCTAAATGTTTGGTTACATGTTATTTTAGCATTCTGTAGTAAAAATAATTTTTTGGAAATAAATTAAACAAAGCAAACCCCATGAGACTAAATCATTAATGGTTTATGCCAGTACAATTGATGAAAGCAGTACAATTAAACCAATTTTCAGCAGTTGTATGGTGTGAAGTAAACCATGTATTCTAAGCTGTAAAATCCTTTTTAGCAGTATAAAAATTAAACTTAAGCAAATTTTCTTCTGTGCCACCTCGATGTAGAAATGTTTATTTTAAATTAACACAGCTAAACTCAACATTGGCGGTTTTTTGATATGTAACTTAATTCTAATAAATTATAATGGCTGTTACTTTTCATACATAGCATGTGGAACTTGTTAATTAAAAGCTACTTCCTTGTGTTAGGTCTTGATCACGTTCCAGAATCTCATACTTAATGTGCTATTAAAACCACTCTTTGACAGCCCAGACCTGGGAGGTGCTGAATACCATCAACTCCCAGTGAACCTTCTAGGTTGCTTTGCACTTTGGAGGTTTTCCACAAGTTAAAAGTCAGGCTGGAGTGCTGTGATTGTCCCAGCTGGCTGAACATCTACCCCTCAGCTCTGCGTACCTCCAGAGGCCGCAAGTCCAAGACTGTTCCCTCACCAAAATTAAATTTTGAATAGTTAGGAGCACACACGTGTAAGCCACACTTACCTGATGGCTCACTGGTTTTGCCCAGGGACTCCTAAAAGAAGAACTGAACTCAGACCCCAGAGTTTTCAAAAATAAAAGTATTCTTTTATTAACTGTGCAGAAAAGTTTTGAGGGAAACAGGCTACAGAGAAACACATTTCCCTTCCCCACTGGTAGTTTGAGGACATTTACTTCCTTTGGCTCCTGCAGTGGCTTACTGACATCATCTCAGCACCCTCTGTCCACGTGTAGGTCCCCAACAACTGCTCCTCCTCTGCAGAGACAGAGACTCTCTGGTCAGAGTGCCCTGTCTGTGGCAATTCAGATTTAAGTCCTGACTGCACAAACCAATGGAGGAGACTCCACATACAGTCTAACCAGGTTCCCAACAGACCTCTATTCCATCGCTGCCTTTCCAGCACTCACTGTGGCTTCTGCTCGTTTCGCAGCCTTTCCTTTCAGCTACCCAAGGCTAGCCAGACAGAGGCAGAGGCAGGTTCAGGTATTAGTGTGGCCAGGTCAGCATATGGCATTCCCAGACCGTGCCAGAGCAGCCCTGGTTCTAGCACACTCGATGTCCAGCTGGAGCCCCTGCCCAACAGAGAACTTACCCTGGTGGTTCCTCAGTCTGGAGCAATACCTTCCTAGGGAGAATACAGATAGTATTTTAACACTTCTAGTCTTGATTTAAAGCCTTCAAGTGATGCACTCTAATATATACTCTTCACGAGCCTTTTCAATTATTAATTATCCACATCATTAAAAAGCCCATCGTCTGTTCTAGAAGATCTCATCCTTCTGTTAACTTCTGGGGGCTCAATTCCACAATCTTAATTATGTTTTTCAGTGTGTTTTGCTATGTGGATTCCTTGCCATTTGAAAAAGCAAAATCAACTAGTTCTTTGCCTCTGCCTCGTCTCATGCTGCTTCTTCCAGTTCTCACCTATCGTTGCAGATTTTCATTCTTGGTCCTCTCAGTTGACTCTCAGTCATTCCCCATTCTCCCTCTTCACCACCCCAACTACTTTTCACCTTCTCTGTTTTCACTGTGAACCCTGTGCTTGGGGCACTCACACACAGTGCTCCTACCCTCAGGTCACATCTTGGACTTACAGCTACTTCCAGCGCTGTCTCGTGCAGTTACTCCATCCCATATGGTCCAGTTATTCCTTGGGATGGAGAATTGTGGTTACAACTCTATAAACTGGGCTTAGGGCCCTTGGGAGCACAGAATCTAGAATCACTTTCTGTTCCTGTGATACTTCATATAAAAATATGAAAAGTGAAGCAGAAATTCAGGTCATTATCTCAAATCTCTTCCTGCACAGGTAAATAGCTTCTTCTCTAAGGAAAGAAACGCTTTCTTTAGTTAACTCAGACTTGGACATAATCTCCATTTGTAACAGGGGCTGAATTAAAGACTCTTTGTCCTTGCAATTTGAGGAGAGGGGCTCAATCAGCATCTACAACCTGCCGATGTGCCTTCCTCCCTCATTTCTGCCTTCCCTCCCTTCTGAGTAGTTCGGCTTTGATTAGCCAGGTACCTGCAGAGCTGGAAGACAGCAGCACCCAGCGCGGCCAGATACATTTGATGGAAGCCTAGTTCCGCGCGCTGTGGTCCTCGGCAGCCGCACCACCCCCAGGTCGGTCCCCCCAGTCCACTGCGCAGCTCAGGAGGGAGTCTGCTGAAATGAACTTTTTTGAGGCAAACCTGCGGGTGAGTGCTAAAGGTCATGATGCTGGCAGGGATAATATATAGCAAAGCATAAAGGAGCTTTTCTGCGGAAGTGCTCTTGGATAAATATACTTAGTTCTGAGGAAATGCCGGAGTAGGCAGCGAGGGGATTGAAAGCCATCCCGCTAACCAGGGAAGAGGCAGCAGCCACGCGCCTGCCTCCCAACCTGTCCTGCTCCCGCAGCCCCTGGCAGGGCCACCTGAGCAGAGGAGCACCCTGCTGCACGGTCCCCATCAGCCCAAAGATAAAAACTGTTAGAAGAGCTTGAACGTGCCAGTGGGATCATCACGGATGTGCTAACAAGTGAGGTCCCAGCACAGACTAGTTTTCCTCCAGCCACTTAGCAAGTGTCATCAGATAGCGATGATATTTGCTTACTACTGAGCTGCACTGGATCCAAACCCTCCTCCCATGGCCCAGGGGGGCTTCCTGCCATACAAAATCTTTTTTTGAAAAAGGAAAGTAGTTACCAAGATGTATCACACGTGGCAGGTTAAGATTAACGCTATCGTTTTTACCAAACAAATAGCCATGCATTGCTAAAGGTCAATAAACTGGCAAAGGAAAACGTACAGCTAGTCATAAAGAAGCTTTTCTGTGAAAGTGTTCTTGGATAAATAAACACGAGTTCTTGTAAACACTGTGTACTCTCCAGATGTAAATATTCAGAAGGTGTGCTCAAAAAGCCTGAGATAGTTCCAGCTCAGCATTTTATTAATAGGAAGGTGGTGAATTTTTGGTCAGCTATTAAATACAACTGCATGTGAAAAAGTATTTGTTTGCTTAACAAGACTTGCTGGTTACACCAAGCTGCCTCCAAGTTTTTGATAAGAGTATTCAGAACAGCAAAAGATACTTTGGATGTTAGCAAACACCTTGTGCAATATAGAGAGATTAGATACGGAGCAGGTCGCAGGACTCAGGCTGGGACGGAGAACGAGGGGTGGGCGGTTTACAGAGTTCATACAGGGGTAGGACAGGTTGGGTTCGGTGATACTGTTTTGTATCAATAGAAAATTATAGGCTAATTTTCTACTTTTTCCTTTTGAATTTGAGCTTTACTCAAGCCTGGGAGTTGTTTGAACCCAGGATTTATACTTGCTCTGCAAAAGATGGAAAATTTGTTCACAGGATGGTAACCCTGTTGGGCTGGATGGGCAAGGAGAGGTGTTGTTCCAGTTCAGGAGTACATCTGAGGGGACAGGTTTAAAAACTACAGGCTGCTCTGATGGAGTACAGGAGGTCTGAGGCATCACTGGAGCACACCAGCCCTTGCCATTGAAGCAGCCACCTCTCAAGTGCTGGCACCCTTGCCGCGGCCCCATGGAGAGTTTCAGGAGGGGATACCAAGAGGAGGCTCAGGGGAGACTTTATTGCCCTCTACAACTACCTGAAAGGGAGTTGTGGTGAGCTGGGGGTTGGCCTCTTCTCCCAGATAACTAGTAACAGGACAAGGGGGAACGGCTGCAAGTTGAGCCAGGGGAGGTTCAGGTTGGAGATGAGGAGAAATTTCTTCTCGGAAAGGGTGGTCGGGCATTGGAACGGGTTGCCCAGGGAGGTGGTGGAGTCACCGTCCCTGGGTGTGTTTAAAGAAAGGTTGGATGTGGTACTTAGGGACGTGGTTTAGTGGGTAATAGGTGGGGGGGACGGACAGTTGGACTGGATGATCCTTGAGGTCTCTTCCAACCTTAATGATTCCATGCTTCTATGATACTGCCCCGTGGGCAGCCAGGCAGTTCAGCCTTATTAAACCCAGCGGTTGTTTTCTTAACTTGTCCTCAGAGTCTTAATTACTGTTGCTTTAAGCATATCACCACCCTCCTTCCACAAAAGCTGGACAGAAAGCACCTGCTGAGGTCAGGCAGTTCACCTCCCTCCTGGTTTGGGATTACTCCCACTGAAGGCTTTCTGACTTTTTTTCACCCAGAATAACTCCAAAACCTCTAAGCAGTGAGGCTTCTGCCCCCTCTTCTGCAATCCTGGTGCTAGGGGCTGGGAGAGCTCACTGCCCTTCTCTCCCCATGCAGAAGCTGGGATTGCCCATCCTGTATGCTCTCAGCTCAAAAATGGGAGTGTGGTTTGCATCTTGATGGAGATCATGCAAAAATAACTGTATGTGGTTGGACTCCAAACCAGCATAAGATACACGTCATACATAGTACGTATGCAGTCTGGAGCTCAAACACAGGATGGGTGTAAACGATGCAGAAATGCATTACAGAGCGTTGTCATGCAAATGACACTGACATCTGTGTATGGTTTTGTGTCGTGTTTCCTTCTCTGGCAGGAGGAATTCAGCACACACAGGACTGAGCTCATCTTGGGACCTGGACCCTACTTTTCCCCTCCGAGCAACACACAGTGGTTTGCAGCAAAGGCATTGCCAAAGGTCTGAGTCTCAAAGGGCTGGAGGGTTGCGGGGGGGGGCCTGGGGAGAGTCCAGCTGTGCACAAAGCCCTTCATGGGGGCTGGGCCGGGTGTCGTATAGCAACATATCCCAAGGCAACTGCTGAAATGCCTCTGGCCCCTCTGCTCTGGCCCCCATCGTAGCTGCTTTCCAAGCCAAGCATAAGACTTCTAGTGACCAGAAATAAAGAGATTGTTATTCCATGCTGTAAAAAACTCTGACAAAAGACCAACACAGTCTGTAACCCAGTGCCAAGGACAGCCCAGAGCAAGGCTCTGAAGAAGATGGTCCCACTGGTGCTCTCAGTGCCCTCTCTTCAGTTTGGCTCTTGCAGGCACCACGCCGCTCCATGGCCCTGCTTCTCTTGCAGCAGCAGCTCCCAATTTGCTGCCTCTGGCCCTTTGCTACCATCCTCCCTGTCCTGCCAGGGCATCCCCACATGCCCTCCCACCACCCGTCCCCATATCCATGCCAGGGCAGAGCCAAATGGCAATGGTCTCTCTGCAGAGCTCCCTGCTGCGCTCCCAGGTGCCGGGTGCTGCAGGGCACCCCGTGAGCACCCACACCCAAATGGGTGCTGCTCCTGCTACTTGTTAGCCGAGATGTGCTTCACCATCTTTGCTCTTTATTTGCTAAAAAAATAGGGAAGGAGGAAACTAGCACCATTTTAGTTGCAGTGTAAAGAATTTTGCAATGTTATTTCGAAGCCTGGGAATTTCCCCCAAACACACTCCCACACAGAGGAGTCCGGGAGCAGGTGGGGAAAGCATGCCTGTGGGAGAGGAGGCTGAGCCGGCCACCTCACAGTGCAGCCTGAGGTCCTCATCATGGATGACAGAGGGGACACAGGAACCCACCCCACATGACACGTGTCCAGCGGGGAGGCCAGGGGTTGCTTCATACAGCTCTGAAGCCCTCGACCATCAGCCCTGTTTGGTGCTGCAGCAGAGCTGGGTGGCTATGGGATACCTGAAGCTGCTGCAAAGGGCTCATACCTGCCAGGAAAGGTCTAATAACATCTTCCACTCCTACAGAGTAGAGCAGGTCTCCTTTGCAGTGATGGTTGACCTTGGAGGACAGAAGTAGGAGGAAAACTTGATAGACATGAGGTCAGCTGGCTTTTCTTATTGCCATGTACCAAAGTGACTTTTTATGTTTTTAAATCCATTTTTATACCAATCAGAACAGAAATTATTTCCTTACTGCTTCTCTGCTGTAAGAAAAACCTACCTCCTTTCTTCTCTTTAGTCAGAGACCAAAAATATTCACAAAATCTAAGAAGAAACTCACTGTACTTCTGTGAGTAGAAGTATAGATAGAAACCTGATAGAAACAGGTATCTTTACCTTATGAAGGGTCATGCTACCAGGGGTCCCTCTTCAAGGTAGGCTGAATGTGTGATACTGCCCCATTTGTTCCCATCTTTGCTCCCAAGAAGAGAGGACTTCAGCCTCAAGGCAGGCTCAGTATAGGAAACTGCTGAAAAATGGGAAACTCTAGCTAGATCTGGAGATGTAACGGATTTGCACAAGTCCTCTTTCGTTCACAAGCTGACATTGTAATTGAAATTAATTCTTCCTCTCTCTTTTCCAAGACTAAAGCTGAATTTAGGGAAAGCCTAAAGCATAAAATGGAAGAAGCAGAGAAAGTGCAGTTCTCACAAAGAACGGTGAAAGCTGGAGAGAAAAACTGATCGTTTCTGAGAGCCAGATAGCCTTCACGCACTGGTTATACATTCGGTCCCTTTTAGATAGCTGCCTCCATCCACCTCACAGCTGTTCACCTCCCAGCTGAACATTATCCTCCCCCTCAATCTGGGGGACTTTCCATTTCTTCCTCCCCAGCAGAAAGTGACCTTTCATCACCAGGACGAGCTGCCTTCCTCCATCTCACTGCAGATAGAAACCACAGGGGATATCATCCATTAGCCCAGGCTCTCTTCCCCTCCTCCTCCCCAGAAAGTTGGCAGAGACTGCTGTCTCCATCCTTTTCTCCTAAGCAGGGCTGTTCTCCAGAAAGGGTCTCCATCTCATGTCGGGCATACCCTGAAGCAGACTGAGTTGCACCTCAGTTTGAAGCCTGACACAGCCTAAAGCAGACAGCGTGAGCCACCTCCCTCCTATTTTTTCCCCTGGATCATATATTGGTAAACTCCAGACATCCCTTATTATACTACTTTAAATCATAGCATTCAAGATTTTTTTAGTTTATTGACTGCTGCCACAAATCCTTTATATACTGTGGCATTAGAGGCAGTTTTTGGCTCATTCCTCACTTCTTTATGTTTAGAGAAGAGGAACAAAGGGAGGGGAGGGCGGAGTAATCTTTACACTGGCTATTTAAAGGCAGTGATGGCTGCGTGCAAACCAAAGCACACAGCAATGGGAATTACATGGCTGGAGAAAACAGTTGGATGGGTGTCTTCTATGACGATTTTTTTCCTAGTGAGCAGCGAAAGAAAAGAGGCGCAGAATTCGCACACCATGCAAACTACAAAAATTGTTGAGAATGTACTAATGAGAATTAAATGCTAGTAGGTGCTCTCAGATGTCATCTGAGAAACTGAAGTGGTGAGTACCAGAAATAGGTTGCCAGCTGTCTCTGGTCATATTCTTTGTACAAGAATGCTAACAGTTCCCCCTCCTCTACACCCAGGGACAAACTCTGCCATCGTGTAAATCCATGCAAGCCTCCAGCTTCTCCAGGACTGCACAGCTGTAAAAGGAATTTCACAGTTTTATTAAAGGTTGAGAAATAACACTTGGCACTGCTGCCTGCTCTCAGCTACCACCTTTCTGGGAAGCACTAGCGGTGCAGCCCGGCTTGCAGCATCTCACCCCCCACTGCAGGATCAGCACATTCAGTGCATCAGGGTAGCAGTATTTTAACTCGCCACAGCACAGGCAAAAGTGCCCCACACAGGGCAAAAATGAGATGGGTGCCAGCATGCTGAGTGTCAGTCAGCCAGGTTACTTGCGGTTGCATTGTTCTGTGCCTGCTCTCTCCCTGGGTGCTGCAGCCTTCTCTGTGCTGCACTGCAGTTCCCTGCTGTGTTTTGCTGCTGCATGGGGAAACCCACCCAGCCCTGGCACAGCGCAGACCCCGCTGCTGCCTTTTCCACAACGCCTGGCACAGCGGATGGAGCTGCGCATCCTGGGGACCTACACCCACATGCACGTGAGAAAGTTGTTTCCAAAAGCCCCATCATTCTCCGTGACGACAGTGCCAGCTTGACTCTCACTGTGGCAGGCCACATATTTAATTCTGGAAATGAATATGCTCTGACTAAAGGCTGATTATCTTATGAACACCATTTCTTATTACAGACTTACAGATGTCTTCACAATAGTTGTATCTCTGGTTTGAACATTGCCTAACTGGAATATCCTCTGCCACTAGCTTGGTCCCAGACCTCCTCTGCGTGCAAAAGATACAGGGGTAATTTTCAATTTTACTTTAACAGTTATTTGAAAAAATCCCCCTTCCTCTCCTGTAATTTCACCAAGTATTTCTGCTTCACACCCCATTTCTAAAGAATTTGCCATCTATGAATATCCCTTTCCTTCTGCTGCTCTTTAGCACCCAGCCTTTTTGCAGCTTGGCTAAGTAGCCAAACTTCAATGTCCTACATGTTGTTTCCATTGGGAAGAGAGTGACGCGAAGAAAGATATTTTATTTTCTGCTGTAATCCTGTTTATCTGAAGACTGTGCATAAAGCTCTGCTGCCCTGAACCCAGCAGGACTGAAACCTCAGGAGATGGTTTCTTTGCTCAGTGACCCAGTGATTGTCCCATCCGCCAAGGCACCCCAAAGCATGTCCTGCCCCGGTCCCTTGAAGGCTTCCCACTCACCTGCAGCCCTTGCCCCCTTCCCCACCTGCTCCCCTCTGGTTTCCATTCCTTTTTCCGTACTGACAGCTGCCACCACACCAGTTTGCCCAGTGTTGGCTTCCTGGGCAGCCCCTTCCCACCAGTGGTGTTAAGCCTCCCCGTGCTTTAGCAATCTGTAAGGCAAAAGCCATTTCATTCATATATTAAGCTTGAATTATACCTTGTTACACCCACCAGGAGTGATGAGGCTTCTCCAAAGTTATTACAAAAATATTTTCTGGACTGTATTGTTCACCTCCGCTTTCCTGGTGGCTCTTGTCTGCTTTTCCTGGAGCCCTAATGAAGTTCTCCGTACTTCAGTATTTATGGCAAAGGGGACAGCGTTACCACAGCTGGGTACAGCCTGACACGCTGGCTGCTGTGTCAGCTCCCCTGGAGTCAATCTGACATTTTTAGAGGCAACGAAGGAAGCTTGTACTGGGCAAGCTGTGCACAGCAAGCAGGGACCTTTTCTTTGATAAAAACCTCTAACAAAAGGGAATTGGAGCAAACATTGCCGAGATGTTCTTTTGAAGGTGGAAATTGCTGCCTCCTAAAATTAAATTACCCAAAGCTGGACAAAGAAAGATAGCAAACCACGTGTCAGATGAAGCCACTCAGCTAATACATTACTTTCTAAATATAAAAACAACCTACTGCTTACACTGACAGTTCAGCACATAAGCAAGATGGGAATGATGTATAACACCAGACTGAGCTGAGGCTGCAGAAGTGCACATACTCGTCTTAGTTTCCTTTCTGTAATTATTTATGAAAGAGTGAGGAGATGCAGGAAAGCGTGTCCAAAGTAGAGGAGCAGCAGCACTGAGGTTGCTCAGCTGAGCCCCTTTTGTCCAAACCCACAGCTGACACCTGTGGCAGAGGGACTCCTGCCCCATTTTGCCCCCAAGACAGTTTCTTGCCTTGTTCCTTTATGAAGCTGCTTTGAAAAACTTAGGGAAAAAAAACAACCTATAAGCCACTGCAGTAGCTTCTGACATGCTTGGTCACAAAGACAACATTGGGTCTCCCCAAAGTTATCCTGAAGCCCATTTGTGGAGAAAAGCAGGATATAAAGTTCTCAGATGCTCATCCCCTTCATTTAGCACTGCAGATAACCTTCTTCAGTCTTAACCAATGTCAAGTATAGGACACCCTGCAGATTGATAGGTTCCTTATTTTATTCCAATTCCCTAGTCTCATGCAGCCAGAGAGTAAGACAGAGAGAAGCAGCTGATAATTTTCTTAGTTCTGTAACCTTAATTTCTCATCTGGCCAGCCCTACCAGAATGCCGTACCCTGGGCTTCTCTTTCCTTTTCAAATTATAGTACAATCAATTCACTTGTGTATGAAGGTATTTTTAGATCTAGTTAAAGAAATAAAATTCCATCTGTTACACCTTTTTGTAGCTGAATTTTATTAAAAAACCAGCTTTCTGAGAGACCATGATTTATAATACTGAAGTTCACATATAACATCCTATTTATTACCGAAAAACTTAGGGAATTACATGCACTTTGGTTTGAAATTTGAAGAAAAATTGAGATCTTGGGAAACCTTGAAGATGAAGAGAATATGGATTCAGTTTAGCCAGCAGTTCATGAACTACCAGATTTCACCCTTATGCTGCTCCAGCATCATCATACTTTCTCCTCCACACTTCAGCTCTCAATAAATTTTCACGGATGCACTCTGAAACTCTGAGAACTAAAAGTGTCGTGGTCTGTCATCAGTTCCAGTAGCTGCTGTGGCAGCTAAAGTTGGGTTAAACTGAGAACAAGAGCTGAAAGCATTAAGGGAGCTGGGAGTAGCCCTACTTTAAATTGTACACTCTTAACAAAGGAAGGTAATGCATTAAAATAGATGTTACATGGTGCTGAATTTTAGCATTAAAAAAAATTAATAGCTCACAAAACCTAAATTAGGAAGGTTCCCATTTGTTCTTTTTTGTGTCCCTGTGCCAGCCGAGCACAAAACCATAGCTTACCATGAACCTGAAGAAAGCTGAGCATAAAAGCTCTTGCCATGCCTGCACTTCAGTGGTTGTTTGCACACAGACAGGCTCTGCCTGCAACAGGGTCCCCGTGAAGCCACTTAGGCTTGGAGGGGGGAAACATGGCAGCTTTCTGGATATTCATCTCTCTAAATTCCAGGAAATTCTTGATGCTTGACACCATATAACATGGCAAAAATGTTGAGAAATTATTTTGATTAATTAGATATCTATCTCCTGCATTTTGAGGCTCAGCATTGCATAACCTATCTGGGCTAGAAATACTTTGGTACATCAGGACAGATAACTTTCAGGATCATTTTTGACACAGAAATGAAAAATCTGCAGCGCTGACTTTCTAGAACCTTTTCTAGTGAACAAATCTGAAAAAAAAAAAAAAGAGTTTGGTTTCGCAGGTCCTTTCAGCAGCTGGATCCCCAGCCAGTGAGAGTGCTTTGTATTAATTTCAAACGCCTGCATCATGATCTGAACGTGTTCCTATGCCAAGTGGTTTCCACTAAGTTAACAAACAGAAGTATTCAGCCCCGTGCTGGAAATCTATTCACATTCCAGAGGACTGGAGTAGATGGGCACCGGGCTGTCATTCACATACTCTGTCTAGCAAAACAACGTTCCCAGCTTACTTACACAGAGCAAAAGTGTTCTAGGAATTTGCAAGTGTGGTGTTCTTAGAAACAGTGACCTGCGGCCACTTCTCCTGAAAGCATAAGTGTTACTGGTGGTTCAGGGACAGACACTCAGGGGGGAACATTTACTTGGAAGGGTCAAACAAGTAAGGGGTGAATAGCTTCAGGAAAATCATAGTGCTACTCTTCCCCTGGGGATATCTCACAGTGTTGTAAGCACTGGATGCAGGAAAGCTTTCTTCATTCACATCAGGACGAGGCAGGGGGAACTGGCACCCCAGATGTCCACCTTTCTGTACCTCTAGCTGGAGGGTGTAAGTGAGGTAAAGCCTGCTGATCCCACACAGGAAACACCATACCTGTGCTGACAATAATCTAAACGTAGAAAGATACTGTTAAATGGAAAACTGACAGAAGATAAATCAAACTCAGTGTGGAGCTGGAAGGAACGAACTGTTTGTAGCACAGAACCCTTTGTGCAACTCAGACTCCAGACGTGCAGGTATCACCTCCCTGCATTTCCTTTTTGCAATAGAAATGCCATCAAAGTAGGACACATCAGATACACTGCTGCCATGCTCAGATCGTTCCAACCTTAACGCTACTGTTCAGCCTGTGAAGGCGAAATTCCACCTCTTGATTCCTGCAGTTTTAAAATAACATCACTCAGCAGCGATGAGAGTTATCAGACAGCAGCTCACAGATTTGCACAGTAACTCAGTCTGGTCCGCCATAATAAGACCGACAAAACAACTCAACACTTTGCAATGCTGTCCTTTAGACCCCCTTGTGGGAACTCCCAAATCACCCTTTGAATTTCTCCGTCTCGTTTTGTCCCTTGTGGAAGAAAAAAGTATGTAAAATGAGAGCAGTGTTCATGGCCTTCCATGAGCTCAGACTCCAGCCTTTCTGAAAACGTCAAACTTAAATATTGTCCAAATATCACATATGCAAAACATATTTTCCACAGAGAACTGTCCTCTTGAACTGTCTACCTGAGTTGAAGTTTTCTTACTGAGGATTTTGCTTACTATTGTTCTCCTACTGCTAGCAAATGAGAACTCCTATGCCTCTGAGATAGTCTTTTCTTTTTAAGGGGTTTAAAATATTAAAAAAAATCCAGTAAGAAATAATCTTAGTTGTTGCACAATGTACTAAGAATGGGGTTTTTTTCACATCTGTGGTATGTGTTTTGGGATATAGTGTGTCAAGTTTAAAAAAAAATAGCACCAGTTTGAAATAACATTTGGGACCTTTTTGTATATTTATAATTAAATCATTCCGTAGAGTAACTTGTAGAGCTTCCCTCTTTTTAAATACAGAAAGGGGAAACCCAGACCCTGCTGAAGCCAACAGCAAAACTCTGACTGGTACAAACAACAGCGGGCACTCACCTGCCATCTATATCATAAAGCCATAACTGGCCGTCTCCGTTAGGACTAAAGTAAGAGGAATGTTGTAGGTCAGGACGAAGGTGTATTTGCAGCCTGCATAGTTTCTGCACACAGTAATAGTCCTTCATAAGTATTATGTTCACATTTTTCAGAATGTATTTGTGGTATTTTATTTGCTAAAGCCTGGTCGGGTGGTCACTGCTATCTGAGGCAGAAAGTTATGGCAGGCCTGGCCTAATCAACAAAACTAAACAGCAGCTGAGCTCGCCCAGGTCGCCCCACAAGCTGTACCCGTCGGGAGCAGGGCTGCCCATTGAGTGTCTTTCTCTATCTGTCTTAGTTAGGATGTCAGGAATCAGAGAGCAGGAAAATGTTATTGTGAAGGATAAGAAATGCTGAAAATGCACAGTATCTACAGCAGCACAACTGTACAGTTTGCTTAATTTGCCTCTTTCTCTGTCCCAGCAGGAGAGGAAGCTGAGTTTACAGAACAGCAGCTACCTAACAGTGGGGAACTTGTTTAGCCGAATCCTGACTCACGCTGCTGGTCTTTCCTGGGGTCAGGAGCTCCGCTTTTGCTTAGTCACTGCAGCAGCAGTCAAAGAAAAACGAAACCTGGCACATTAGACAAGACTCAGTGCTATGCCTGGCAGCTGTCAGAATGTTTGACTTTCAGGGCCGCATCATGAGCCTCAGCGGGCAAATTTTGGTGGCGAAAAGAAGGGCAAGCAAAGGGTGCCCTAAACAGGAGCTGAGCTGAAGCCCACCTCCAAGCCTGCAGGACCCTTCCCAGTGCCCCCAAGACACCCCAGCCGCATCCCCACGGCAGGAGCTGCCAGCTCTGCCTCCGTGCTCCTCCAGCCCCTCGAGCACTGCTGGTCCAGGGGGGCTGGGTGGTGAGGACCAACTTGTGTGCTGACCTCGAGTCTGAGGCTTCCCTGCGTATCCATGAGCCCATTTCACACAGTCAGGCTCTGAGAGCAGCAGCGTACCCCCCTCGGTGGGCTGCAGCATTGCCCCCCTCGGTGCTGTGTGCCCTGGCTCACAGCTACTGCCGCCCCACTAGCTGCAATGAGGAGCGAGCGAGTTTCTGTAGCGCTAAAGCAATAAATGTCACATAAAGGGAAATTATATTTTGATCTATTTCTCTGTGCTTTGCTTTTCATGCAATTGAAAAAAGCTACCTTTTCATGCAGTTCAGACAGGTCAGTCCAAAAACTGGCAGTTCAAAAACTCCAGTAAAAACAAGGCATGTGAAACGAAATGGCAAAAATTTCCCTGGTCCAGTTTCCATTCTATGGACTCTTTTTCAGCCGCTACTTCTCAAATATGTGTTATTATGAACAGAAATTAAAACCAAGCCTGCTAGATGCAGATTAATTAACATTCCAAATGAATGGGGTTTTTTTTTGTTTTCAGAGAACGGATTTTGCTGTTGAAGGTCACTTTGCTCTGAAGGAGCTGGGAAGAACGCACTCTGCTGCACCACGTTCTGCAGCGAGTGCAGAGATTTAGTCCTGTCAGCCAAGCACTTCTAGCAGACGTCCACCTTTTGATATGCTTTAATAACTGGACATGATGCTCTAATCTGGTACTTTAAAGCAGGGACAAGGAAGAGGAGGAAGGTTCCATAATTGCATCTAGTGGTATAAAAGGGATTTGGCTCATTGGACCCCTCTATTTTTAATAAAGGAGATGGGGTATGTCTGCAGTGCGTAAAAAATGGGAAATGCTGTGCCCAGTTTTGCGTCACGTGTATACAGTTCAAGAGGGACAGCAAGAAACCAACAAAGGTCTAAGCTGGAGAGTTACCAAGATAGTTATAACAAACAGCCTGCAAGGGCAGATGGGCATCCTACAGCTACCTGAAGGACAGGGACAATGAGACCTGAGCCAAGATGGGGAGCAGAAAACAAATCAAGGAGAAGACACGGGGATTCCAAGACTGTGTGAATAAAATAGCTACTTAGTGGGCTGAAGCAGAAGGGTCCGAATAGCAGTGGCTCTGCCATTCGGACCCTTCCCCTTCAGCTCACTAAGTAGCTGCTCATTTTACTGCTTGCTGTTTCAGTCGATTTTCCAATGACTTAGAGACTTCAGGAGCAAGTGAGCTGTTTTTTACAGATCTTACAAGAATTCAGTGCTGAATACTCAGCCCCAAAAAGATTAGGAAAAACCTTAAAACCAAAACTTTGAAGGGCAATAACTCTTTCCAGTGCTTTTTTATTTCAATATCCCAATTCAGGGTGAATTTTTTTAGATTGGTTTTGTTTAGCTTTGAATATTCTGCTATGTTTTCATTAAGCATATCATGTTTTTTCAGGTTTTCATTAAGCATACAGTCAAATATGGGGTGTGTGGTTGCAATTTTACACAGATGCCTCTCAAAATTACAATATGTGCATTCAGGTATTGACTCAGCAACTACTCTTCCAGTCCTCTTGCAATCATTCGGTTTGTGCAGGTTATTTCCAAAACTCAGTCACAAAGTGGGAACCACTTTGTGTTTTCGCATTTTTGGAGAGGTCCCCATCTATGTCTTCCCAGAACCAGACTAGTGCAATCCTTTCTCCCCGCAGCAAAAAGAAGCAGGCAATTGCATGTGGTTCCCTGCGATTGTCAAAGCAATTCAAGGCCAAGTTCTGCTCAAAATCTCGTAGTCTGATATATTTAAGATTGCTATCAAAACAAACGTTCCTTATTAGAGATTAGGAGCCCTTCAGCTCTGTTGCTACACAAAGAGCCATAGCCCATATAGGCAGGGTGACAACCTGATATTTTCAAGTGTATTCACGTGGGGCAGTTTGGTGGCTGCGCTGTGACTTTGCCTCCCAAGAACAGCGGCAGGTGAGCTCCTACACACTGCCAGTTCAGCTGAGCTGTGTAGAAGACATTGAGCCAACCTCAGTCTTTTGAGTTTGATTTATCCTGCTGTTACCTCAGCGCAGTGAGTTTGTATTTCCACCAGTTTAAATGTCAGACTCTTGGCCCACGCTTTCTTTGGATGTTGGGGAAAGCGAAGAAGAAGGTTCTTATGTAACTCAACAGGAGCCGTTCTGTTTGGATGAGCAGCATCTTTGCCTGCGTCACAGAGAACACACACCTTTTAGCCAGGGCAGGAACAGCAGCACGAAGCTTCATGGTCAGAAGCAACGTAAGGTTCAACAGGTGAAAAATTGCCTACACCTACAGGAGGTGAACAGAGGGGTAGCGAGTACTACAAGATCAATGTAAGCTGTAGCTCCTGATGAGGAAACAATACCAGAAAATGAAAGATGTCAGCTAAGGTCTAACTAGCTTCTTTGTTTGCTTTGGGCAGGAGGACTGATTTTAAAAAGTGAATTCATTGCCTGGATCTTCTATAAAACATAATAAGTGACAAGCTCTGTGCCTCTGATATTTCCCAGCATCATAACAAACACATCTGAGAAGGAGCAGGTGAAAGCAGAAGCATTTTGCTTCCAGCTCAATAGCTGGTTACCACCCCAAGGAATAAGACACTGGGATACTGCACGGTCAGTGTCTGGAGAGGTTACAAAAGGACTCCTTCTGTGTTTTTGGGAGGCAGAAGCAAGTCAAAGTGCCTTGCTTTTTTCCTTAACCTCACATCTCCCGCATTGCTCCTAGAAGAACCACACTGCCATGGATTTGTGTTAGTCTTTAAAGGCCCTAATTTAGGCATTAGCCTTATGGACATGATTAAAGCCCTGTCCACCCTAATTACCTGCAGACACAAATTTTCAGTTTGAGAGTGGGAAGGAAAAGAGGAAGAGACAGTTCACGGAAAGCTGCTGTTTAGCTGCTTTTTACTAGAAAGGGTAAAACAGAAAGAAAACAGAGAAAAAAATATTGATCTGGGGACATGCCTGATAGCTTGAAAAATAACACTGGGACATAAATTTTCCCATTTATCTTAATCAAATCTTAACTTTAGGAGAAACACCTATTTTTAAACTGGGTGGTAATTCTGAAATCCAGGGAGCTTTTGTTGAAAGAGAGCTCAAGGACCGATGCCAGCATTGAAATGGCTTTGGTCCTGCTCACCAGTGCCACTGCTTAAGTGCACAGAGGCTGGGAGAGTTGGTCCCTGGTTCCCCTGAAGCAGAGGGCCACTGCATTCCTCCTGTACCAGCACTTACCTCAGCACACCAGGAGGGGTGAGTGAAGGGCAGGGACAATGCCCCATGGGGCACCGTGCCCCCTGCCTGCTGCTGCCCACACAGAGAAGCAGCAGGCCCCAGGGACAGCAGCAGTGGAAGAAGCCTGAGATTAACAGATGTCCTGCTTCAGATATTTGATTTTTAGTTCAAGCCAATCTAGAACTAACTGTATGTATTTTCCTGTTGTTTTCATCCTCTGTGATATTCACAATGTTATTTTCATCCTATGTATTTATTTCTACAGCAGGTAAGGGCTCCAATAATACATCCTAAGTGGCTGTTGGAGACCAAGCACGTGAATGAGCATGACCCTAGCAAGAGGAACACCTCTACAAAAACCACTGATTCACGTCTGTGATGAACAGCACTATGGAAAAAAGGAAAACTTCAAGGCTATCCTACCTTCTCCTACTATCAAGCCTGATTCCTCAGTTTCATCAGTTATACTGATTGTACAGGCTTTTGTTTCCTCCAAGCCAGGGCTTAGCTCTAAACTCAGTGTATGGGGGAATGGCTCCCTAATCCCAGTTTGCACGTCAGCTTGCAAACCAAACCCTCTTCTGTGGTCTGAATCTTTTCAGTGCCACTTGAATTATGGAACTAACCCTTGAGGTGGATCACTCATTCAAGATGTGCAATGCATGATCTTCTAAAGTTGCTAAAAAGTTCCAGTTACTTCAACTACAACTCATGACAGCTGGAAGGTAAAGAATCGTCCCTGGAGACATTAAAAAAACGTGTAGACATGGCACTCCAGGACATGGTCTACTAGGCATGGTGGTGTTAGGTTGACGGTTGGACTTGATGATCTCGGAGGTCCTTTCCAACCTTAGTGATTCTATGATTCTATGAAAAGTGAGTGTGCTTAAGGGAAAAGGGGCAACACACAGGCAGAGCAGGGAGAAGAAAACAGAAACATTTGTATTTCTGCATTATGTATGTGTCTGTCCCTGCTTCCAGCCTGTGCTAATTTTCCTCGGGCAAACCCAGGACCTTCCTTGTACCCCTTCTTAGATTAATTCCACTTCTCTCCTTGCTGCCTCTCTCTCTTCTCCCCACAGGGACATGGCTTCCCCCGCTTCAGAGAGACTTTCCCTGCGGCTCAGACAAGCGCCTCAGCCTCCCTGAGCAAGCACTTTGCCCCGGTGGAAGTTCAACCCTGCAGCTGGGCAACGGGCAGCTGAGGGGAAGGTTTAATGGGCATCTGCAGCAGGCGGGTAGTAAGCACTTTTACTGTGCATTAGAGGCTCCACATACCCACATAACAGCTGAATATGGTCTCCAAGACTACACTTCTGTGAACAAATCACTTTTTCCATCAAGAAAGAAATGGGCGTTCCGCTGCACATTGCTTCATAAGCTGTGGAGCAGTTACCTGACTATTATCACAACCGAAACTATGACTACAAGTAACATGGCTTTGAATTCAAAATTCAGCTGAAGACTATCTTGGCTGATTTTTAATTGGTTACTTAAGTAACGCAAGAGAGCAACTGGAAACAAACTGGTTCACATGTACTCTCAAGACTGTTGTTCATCTAGATTTTTATTTTTTTTTCAGAGTTACTGACAACTGAGACAAGAACTTTGCCTGTTTTCCATGATGCTGCTGCAGGAGAGTGAAGATATTCCTGGGATGGAGTATCCTATCTTAATCTAGACAAGCAGGCCTGTTTGTCTCAAAGAGAAGGAAGGCTATGAGATGCTTCTAGCCATTCTTGGGAGAAGATGAGTGTGCCTGTGTGTGCATTTACCAATATGAAGAGAGTCCAGATAGAAAACACCAGTCTGCTCAGTACAGCATTCTGTCATATACCAGCAGTACAGTTTTCAGATAGATAATAGGGCCATAAAAATAGAAACATTAATTAAGTGTGTGGAATATGGGACAAGGTGGGAAAGATAAGAGGTGCAAATTCTACTGAAGCCAAGTATGAATTCCTTCATGTGGTCCTGGAACGAGGAAGGTGGTCTCTTCCTGAGGAAACTCCTTGTGCAGTACAATAAACCGAGAGACAGCATCTTCCTTTCCATAACAAGCAGCAGCCTGGCAGGCACACCGTTAGGGAGGTTGAAACGAGCAGGAGACATTCAGCTTGGAAAAGAGCAGGCTGATCTCAAGAAAGAGAAATTGCGAGTGGCCATGGCAGCGTGTAAGAACATCCTTTTAGCAGGGCGTTGAAGGAGTTCATTGCACATGAACTTCCTAGACATTGAAACAAAGCTTTTCTAGGATGGCAGATAATATCACTTGGAAAATAATGGGACATTACAGAACCCCAGAAAGACAGTTAAGAGCATAGAAATCTCTTAAGAGAGATGTTAGCATGAGCAGTTTCACACTAGCTCTTCTTCAAACCCACTTGAGATAAGGGGTAACAACATGCAGTTTTCTTTAGAACCAAAAAAAAAAACCAAAAACCAAACTGGTTGGAAGAGGTGTTTTTTGTTGGTTTTTTTTTTATCCAAAGGAAGACAGCTAGTACAGGAGAGCAGGTGATACAGAAGGCCATTTGGGAGCGATTTCCATGCACAGTGAGGAGGCCAAAAGAAGTGCTTTCTTTTGAACTGATCTTAAAGGATAATAAATAAGGCTTACACAAACACTCTGTGGAAGGAGAAATGGAAATGGATATGCCACATCTGAATAAACTGACATTATATATGGAACAACCTTCTAATAGTCCTGTTAGGAACGCGGGAGAGATGAAGACCCAAACCATCGTGAAGAGGAAGATGCTAGCACTGATTTCATCTGGAGTCAAACCAAAAATGTCTCAGGGATGAAAATGCACAGAGGATCATTACCAGCAAGTCTTCTGCTTCCTTGGAATGAAGATAATACTGGACGTACAGTCTTACCATGCAGGTTCTCTGTGAAGGTTTGTGAAACTAACTACAGTCCATGAATAAAAAAGACTGATTGTGGCAGGAAGAAGAGAAAAGAAAAAATAAGGATCCTAGCTGAGGAGTTACTGCCTTGCCTGCCAAAACATAAGAGGTCGAGAAAGAGAAAATTGGCTTAACCAAAGAAGACAGATGTACGTAATTTGGCTGTAACTAAGTCAACGTATGTAGGACATTCATAACAAGCATAAAGGTTTCTAAAAAGCAATAGAAATTATATTACAGAAGAAATATAAAAGAAAGAAGTGTGCATTCGAGAGCACAGCTGTGAGGGAACATTTCAAGACAATGTTTCAATTTTTACATCTACTCTCTCAACAAGGGTAGAAATAATAATAATTTTAACTAAAGCTACACATTGTGGGGGGAGGTTGTCAATAAAATGAATGAGTTACAACATTACAGAAATGCTCTTTTCACCTAGACTTACTGCCTCCAACAGTAAGATATACATAAATCCAGGCCCTCTGGACATGGAGAAAAAAAAAATCTACAGGGCATATTTTGCGTATCACCATAATTTGATGGTCTGTGATTTCTCAAGAAAACAGAAATGTGAGAAACATGTTGACAGTTCAGTCTAATTCCAGAATTCTTTTGGCTATGTTGTAGTTCCTACTTGTGAGTACTGCACATAAAAATAACTTCCCTCAACCCAAAGAAAAAGGGGTGGGGTTTTTCGTTGGGTTTTTTTTGCTATGAGATGAAACCCCTCTGCATCATTAAGCAATATGGATCTCAAATCTACTTTATACACTGTTCTCCGTAACAGAATATTTGTGAGCATGTGTTTGAGACAGATGTGGGTTTAATAAAGCCATCATGACTTGAGGATCATTTGATTTTCGTTGCCCTATAATAACAACAATGTACAAGTTATTAAGGCACAAATAGTGATGTAGCTCTCCGTGTGATAGCTACAATAAGACAAGGTGATCCTATGGACTATACCAGCAACTCTGAGCACAACAGCAGCATCTTTCTAATGCATGTTATCCTCTGTCCTAACCCAGGATCACATGGCGACTTTCCTGCCCCCGGGGTTCAGATCAGAGTAACTCTGAAAAATTATACAAAGACAGCCGGACTTCAGAAATAAAGAGTGGAAAATAGAAGAGTCTTTTCCAATATCATCAGGTAGAAGAAAATGCACAGGAGCTATTAAAGCTATATAACCATCGGGGAAAAAGAAAACAAGATGGGGTTTTATAAATGCCTTTGCAGGTGGAACTTGGTTATAATTCTCCTTTTAAATTCCCTGAACATCAAGAAATATTTTCTGCTTTCAAACTTCATGGAACTGAGCTGACAGGACACCTCGCACAATTGCATTTCTTTGTTTATAATCACTAATTGTATTTCTTATCCTTGATGGATAAATTTTATAAATCCTCAATTTAAGATGCTAATTAGCCACGCCCTGCTCACCTCACAATGCCAAACTGTTCAGCAACAAGCTCTGGGCAGGCTGTTCCAGCTCCTTGACAAGAGGAGATGAGGTTACACTACAGGTACTTATTTAGGGCCAGATGGCAAAACCACCTTGTAGTTTTATGGTAAGGTGAAAGATAACACCAAGGCAGGACCGAACTGACCTGTGAGCAACCCCTGGAGAGCTCTAACAGTTTCAGAATAGAGATAAAAGTCTGGAAAACAGGTGTCTTCTGGTTTCTATTCTCAGATGAGTAAATGATATGCTGTGTGGGAAAAAACATTGAGGACAATGTTGTTGGTTAGTTCTTCCCCCAGATTCCCTACCTACAAATACGGCTGCCCACACATACACAGCTACACGAGCAGAGGCTGAGTTTCCAAGATTTCATCAAAATTTCAAAGAATCCAGAACCCTGCACTTCTGCAAAAAAACCCTGCAATTGTTAGGAGCCTGGCGATACCTCCATCTCCATGGTTGCAGATGTACCTCACAGGGACCTTGCGAGAATTCACTGTCTGGGACAGGAGTTCACAGAAAAAGGTGTTCAGGAAAGCTCACAGCCCATCTATTTCTATTCCTGTAATCATGGGTAACAGAGCTGGACCTTATATCCACTTCTTCATAGAAGAGTATGCAGGGCAGAGCATAAGCTGAGAAGATTCTATTCTATTCTATTCTATTCTATTCTATTCTATTCTATTCTATTCTATTCTATTCTATTCTATTCTATTCTAAGATTATGCAAGAAACTGAAAGACATGGTGCAGATGTGTCTTCTCTTACCTCCAAAGAAACTTAGAGACTGCCTTGGAAGCAGTCTCTCCAACTCACTCCTATTTGTATGTTTATTAAACACAGATTTATCTTTTTCCAGGAGGACAATAGCAATACTTGACTTCTTACACCAGAGCACTCCGTCTCCAGCCTCCACATTACATCCAAGTCATTTATGAAAGGCATCTTTTTTCCTTCCAGTTGGCACACAGTTTATGTTCTGCACTGATTGGTGACAATTTAAGACAATTTTCCTCTGATTTTTCTCTTTCCACTCTCTGCACTGCCCAACTCTGCTAAGTTTCACCCACTCCACTTAAGTTTGGTAGCACTGCCTGACACATTACCAAGCTCAGCTCAAAACTAGCCTATGCAGTAACATTGCTTTGGATCTCCACCACCTTTTGCCCATGTTGCTTGCCCAGACAGATTTGCTTCAGGTGAAAAGCTAATGCAACTCTTGCCAAAACAGATATCCCCCCACTTTTTTCCAATTTAGCAAAAAAAGACATAGAAAATATTGATGGTTTTGGTCTTCCTGGAATTTTCTCACAACCTTTCTAGGAATAACAAAGGACATCTTTTTGCAATCCCACTATTACACACGTGCATAGTTATAAGAAAATGCTCTGAAGGGACATCAAGCAAATGATACCAATTTTCAAAATTCTATAGCAATGTATTTATACAAATTACAGAATTCTGTATGTATTTACACACCATTACAGAATATCAAGTAAATAACACCAATTGTTTTTTTGTGGGGGTTTTTTCCCTCAGATTTTTCTTCAGGTGAATTTTAGTGTTCAAGAAAGGTGCCAGATGGACAGCACTAGAAAATGAAGACTTCTGTTTGTCCCCAGCGCAGGAGGAGCGGCACTGCAAGCCTCCCTGCTTTGCTATGTCAGCCCTGTTTCAGCAGGATCACGTAAGGAGCTGGAGGGCATCCGTACCCCTTCACACCTTGGCGAAGGAGCTAAGCAGCACCCCCTTGATGACGGTTTTGCCCATCCCCGCCAGAAAACAAACAGAAGTAACTCATTTTACACAAGTGACTGAACAGAATCTGTTGTTCGCTACCCGAAACAGGCCGAATTTGACCCAGTGAACCTGCAGGGAGTGGCAAACTGCCAGCTCCTGGACCATCCAGTCTCGCAATAATGCCTATGTTAAATTACATGTTTCTATATTTACAGAAAGTCAGTATTTACACACCATTACGGGTTATTCGAGTAAATCGGTTACAGTTTATTTATATGGACTGCCATAAACTCATAACATTTTTCTTGGGTTTCATCCTTTCTTTAGAAAAATACAAAAAAAAAATAATAAATTAAATAAAACATGTTAACTAGTAGTAATGATTTCCCTACGACTAAAAATCCAAGTCGATTTAACATTAAGACTCAAACCGTGGCCTAGTATTGTGGCCTCAACTCACTGTATGTTTAACCTTTGCGATGAATTTCCCGGTGTGTGTCAGATTTACTGAAAAAGCAGAGAGCTGTAACCTCCCTTCCTCGCGGCAGGATTGATCCATTTAGCACTCAGCAACGAACCCTAAGGCCTCCCCAGAAGCTCGCTTCCTTCTCCTGCGGCCCAGCATGGCTTTGCACTGCCTGGACAAACGATTCAGCACCCGGCTGACCGACAGCAGGCAAACTGCTGGAAGTCTCAGCAGCTCCAAGGGGTTAAAAACAAGCTCGTGGGCTGCAGTCGAAGGCTGTAAATTCCCAGACAATAACAGTCCCTAGGCAAGTATATCTAACTGTATACTACAAATCAACTAATGGAATTTACGTATCTTTATCAATCATAAACAATTACAACAAAATGCCACATTTTACTTAAGATTACTGGTATTGCTGGTTGAGACATGGCACCTCCTACCTGCTCGAGTGCAGGAAGGTCACGTTCACCCAGGACACCAAGCCAGAGGTTATCCCAGAACAGAATTACATTTCAAATAATACATATCACACGGACAAGAGTGCCTTAGAGCAAAAATTACTTAATTACAAATAGGCTACAGACCTATGTATAGCTCCTCCAAACTACGTGTGCACCCAGCCTCCGTGCCTCTGCAGACAGCCGGGGGTGTCAGCACCAGCCACGCTCCCGACAGATCCGATGGCAAAGGTTACGCTCAACGGCACCAGATTCAAAACCCACGGGATAAAACAGCTACAAAATGAGTTTGTCGTATGCACCTTACATGATTTTTCTCTCTTTTTTTTTTTTTCTTTTTCCTTCAGGGTACTGGGGAAAAAATGCCTCTTCCTAAGGGTTAATTCCCAAATGGTAACTGCTAATCAACGTGTTTGTGTGCTTAATATAAAATGCTACGATCCCTTAAATATTACATACTGTCAGCTCACTTATGGTTCATGAATATTTGAACATATTTTAGGAAAAAAACAAACAAGTCTAATACTGTCCCCCTCATTGTCATTATTGATAGAGATTTATTAGTTTCATTTTGCAAGTTTTACTTTAGGAAGGGTGCTAATATCATGTATTATGACAGTTCACACTGAAAGCAATTTTCCATAAAAGATGTTACAATGACCCCTATGGAACTTGTATAATTTCATAGTAGATAGTCAAGTGCACAAATAAACATGTTTACAAGAGTGATCCTGTTAACCTGGTTCTTGCCCTCTGAAACAGTTATGTACTATTTGTGGAATCTTAAAATTAGTACAATTGTTGATATCACTTATGTTGTTTCTGGCGTTCTGCTTTAGGAAAAAAAAATAAAAAGCATATTTATCATTTAGCTTTGGTATAATCTGCAATAGGTTTTAACGAGTAGAATATAGTTCAACCCCTATATTTTCCACAGTTTACAATGATGTAAGAAGTCACTTTATCAGAGAGGAAATATTACAGACAGAAAAAAAGTTGAAGACCCAGTTTTCTCTTTAATCCTCTGGGGGTAAGCTATGAAACAAGCAGTCAGAAGAGTGAGGACTCAGTGTCATGAGTGGTGTGCATACTTGTACAATAATACGGGCACAAAAGAGATTGTCGCCTTTAGTACATGAGGGTCACTAGAATTTATTATTGTTACCTTTTTATTGTTGGTTGGTTTTGTTTGTTTTTTATCCATGCACCTTTATATTTACTTGCATGAATTTACCACAGGTTCATAGTGGTCTTTGCCATTTTAATGCTTACAGAGCCTAAAGCTTCCAAAATGCCTATCTGGCCTGTACATATTTCATTAAAAATAAACTCTATATAATAAATAAATATATAAAATAAATAAAATGTTGCCTTTGGAATTTCTATAAATAAATTTAACTTTTTATTTTTATTTTTTTTTACTAAGAGGTCTTTGCTTTAAACTCAGTGGGGTGAGACCCAGAGAGCGATTAACTGAAAAGTCTCTTGTTTAAGTAAGACTGCACCCTCCATGCCTTTGTAAATGCAGCGTACACTTGAGCAGGCCACCAGCCAAAAATCCTGATGAATCAAAGTATGGCAGCTATGCTGATATATGACGAAGTACAACTGATCAAAAATTTAAAAGCGTGTCTATTCCCCAGCATGCATCAGGCCTTCCTCCTCCTCCTCCTCCCCTTGGCTCCTCTCTCTCGCGCTCTCACTCCCATTCATCCTCTCCCTTTCTCTCTCTCTCTCGCACTCACTCTCTCGCGCTCCCTCTCGTACTAAATCAAGCGAGTGGGCATAGGCTCTCCTCCAGGAGGACAAACCTTTAAGTGCAGAACAAAATCAGCATGTTCCATCCAAGCCTCCATCATACATTATGCATGCGACAAAGTTTGGCAACAGTGGAGCTGATGTGATGACACAGCTAATCAATAAGAACCCACCGCATGAAACCTTTATAGTGGTTACTTTTTAAGGGCTCAAGTGAAGGAATTGTCTTTGTCAACTTTGGCTTAAAATATCCTTATATAGTTCCGGTACTTTCTCAGGGTCCACTGGTCTAGGTAAAAAATGTGTAAATTTTTGATGCCGTTTAGTCCTAGTCCCTTCTCTTGGAGTCCCATCTTTATTTAACGCAACGTAGTATCGTCTTCCAGTGTCCACGTGTTTATATAGATTTGATGAATATGTGTTATACCAGTTTTCTTCAAACTGCTCTCTGAATACACACTCCTGGGTTAATTTTTCCTATGGAAAGAAAAGAACAAGCAGTAAGGAGATAGACAGCCACAAAAATAAGCTACTTTTAAAAGAATTACTGTTTTCACGGCTTGAAATCAGTACCTCCTTGCTCGATTCACAAAATGAACCATTACAATATTCCCACTTTTAGCTAAGTAAAGCTGTATTGACGGGTATTTCATTAAGCCGTCATGAGGGTGGATAACTGCGTGAAGCAAAAGTGATCCTCCAAAAGCCTCGTTGCACAAATTGAACCAGCAAAACCAAAACTGGAAACAGATATTTTAATTTCTGATCACTTCCAAGCAGCTCACAAGACGCTACTGGACTTGTACAACTAATTGCTTCAATCGTGAGTGCATGCATTAGAACACACAGACATAAACAAAGAAAACTAGAACTGGTTTGCAGGGCTGTGATACAATTTAGGACTTTAAAATCTCTATGTCCTTTCATTGCAAAGAGAACTCCATGCATTTCTTTAATTTAAAAAGATACAACTTACTACCCTTCATTTGGTTATTTGTATCACGGAACCACAACCCAAAACAGCTTCAAACAGGAGCACAAACCCCACGTGCTGAGATGAAGTTCGGCGAGGAAACTCCTCCAGACTCACCTTACTAAGGCTGTCCTCGTGTCCTGTCCTACCGATGGGACCCACTGAGGACATCAGCCATTTACCAGATCCCCCTGCCACAGACTCCCACTCCTTTGAGTTCATCCTTCATCCAGCCCTGCACTATGTGTGTACTCCTCTACATCCTTTTGGTCTAAATAGGTGGATTTTGCTTAAAAAACACCCACCTGACATTCATTTCAGGAAGGATTCACACAAGTGGCTGAGGTGCTAGGAGCTCTAGCATAAGAGAGATGATGGAAAGTTGGGAAAAAATAAGCCTGGAGATATATTTTTTATCCCAGCTGAAAAAACGAATAATGATAATTTAACATATTTTTTGGTAACAAGAGTTGTCACTTGAATAGCACTCTTGTCTACCAAACTCAGCTTCCAGCTGAGGATCAAATCCTTATTATTACAAAGCGCCACACAATGCAGAGTTCTCTGCATGTGTTTTACAGACATTAAACATTAAAACAGTCCTTTTAGATAGATACTCAGAGAAGGAGAAATGGAGACTAAGGTCCAGATGCAGCAAAGCATTTATGGCACCTAAGCTGTAAATGTGTACCTTGAACACAACCAAGAAGCCACAGCTCAAGCTCCAGTGCTCCCCAAGAAGCCACCATCCATTGCTTCATCCAGGAGCTTCCCAAAACCCATCATCACCAAAGCTTGCACCTTGTCCTGGGGATGCAGGCACCTTTGGGGCCACCTCTGCTGCTTGGGACTTAGCCCATAACCCTTTCCCAAAGCAACATGCTTCAGCCCAGATGTTTTTCTGCTGCTTTGCATGGCAAGTGTGGTGCTCCCAGGGCAGAGCTTTGCAGTCTACTGGGGTTGGGGGAAACAGGGTTCCAGCCAAGCGCAAGGCCCCACCTTGCAGGAGTCAAGCAGGAACCATGCCGTGTAGGGGCAGCAACCCCTGCGCACATGGGGAGAGCAAGCAGCACCCCTCTGTACCCCTACGAACTGGGTACAGGGCTGCAAAGCCAGGGTCCTCCTCAGTGCTTAAAAGTTTGGGATTTTGAAGATTTCTTCTGAATTCACCATGTGGCAACTCCAATAGGCAAGAAAGGCAGCAAGCAAGCAGCTTCTGACCTTCTCTCTGATGGGCATTGGGAGCCTCTTCACCCCTCCGGAAGAAGAAATCTGCTACAGGACTGGGTGTGGGACGTTAAACACTCAAGTGTTCACTACTGCAGTGACCATGTCCCTGTGTGGACCCAGGTGACTGTAATTTGCACTGCCCCAGGAGCAGCTAGCGGTGGAGGAGAAGACGGCAGTCCCATCCCTCGCACCCTCTCCTGCGGTTCAGCCAGGAGACTTCTCTCCCCGCAGGTCCAGCTGAGCAGCGCGTGTGGAAACGTGAGCACACGTGCAGGCCGGTTCTACGTAACAATTTATTTTAGAGGCGTTTCTGACTGTAACATCTTTAGCGTGCGAAGTATCTCAGGCACAGCAACACTCCGTACTGGTTACGGGGAAAAGCAGCAGAACTCTGTTTACCTTGAATCCTCATCTACGGGCCAGATCCTGCAACCTCCTGCTGATAACTGCCGCTATGTCCTTTGACAGCTAGGAGCTGCGGCAGCAAAGTCACACACATTGCAGTAGCCCCCTTGCACACCTCAGCATACAAACTACCATAAAAACTATTTAGCTGCTGTAAAGATTGTAATGAAAGTACAGCTTTCATTAGGGTTTTATTTTGCATCAAGTTTAAAATCACTTTGTTTGCTTTAAGGCAGAAGCAGGTGCTAAGGGGTCTTATATACCGGGCCTATAGGTCCATGGGGAAAGAGAAACTAATTCAAATTGTTTTCCTGCTCTCAGAAGGCAAAGGATCACATGACAAGCACTGCAGAAGCACTCCCTGCTAAAAATAGCAACATTTTAGGAAGATATTTCAGTCTTGTCTTGAATTTATTAATTATTCACTTCATCTGCATTTTTTTTTAGCATCATCATAAATTTCTATCTTTGCAAGAACAGTACTTCCCCATGCCCTGAAGGAGAAATTCTAAAATAGCCTCTCCTTATCTGGCAGGTTTGATGGATCATGACAGCGCTGTGGTACGCTTAACTAGCAGACCTTGAATAAGGGGGTTTGCATTGTACTGTGCTCTGGGTGAATTCAATGGATTTCAAGCTTACAAATTCAATCTTTATTTTACAAGCTCGTCCTGTTTTTAATTTTCATCCTCTTAAAACACAGCTACGTCTCTTTTGCCATCAAAATTCTCAGAAATTCGTGTATAAACAGTAGGCAAATACTTCAACATGAACTTGACAGAGCAATCAGGATGCAGGTTCAGATATGTAGGGACACTAACAATCACACTTTCAGAGAAGTGAAATAATCTCTTTATGAATTCATCAGCAGTTTCCTTCTAGGACACCTAGAAATTCTGGTTGTACTCAGAGACCACTGGAGTAAACCAGTGTCGGTGACTTTGGATCAGGCCCTGTAAATAACGTGGGGACCAAAATCCCAGTATGTCCTTCTTTCCATGCCCTGGGAGATCCTTACGATAACGGCTCCTCCAGTACCACGACAGACAGAAACTAATATCCACTAGGACAGTCATCTATGTAGAATTATAGAAACATTTAGGTTGGAAAAGACCTTTAAGATCATCAAGTCCACCACTAAATCATTTATTATCGTAACACTGCTTCACACTAGCTTACGCTCATCTTTTGAGCATACATGTCTTTATTCAAGCCAGAAATGAGCGTGACACAGGGGTGAGGCTGGTCCATCCTGCTAACAAGCACCTTCTTGCCTCATCAGCTTAGGATGGGAAAGGCTTGCTGAAAGCCAACTCTCCAAGTATGGGAAGGAGATGGTGTTTCCTCATCACAAGCGGTTTACATTTCCCCTTCTGGCTATGACTTTCAAAAAGTCCCTGTATACACAGTTGAAAAGCAAGATTTAGCCCCAGAATACCGCAATTTTTGCATAGTTTTATTGTAGCAAATTACTTCTCTATCATTTTTCCAGTGCCAATATTCCCTTGCACCTAATGTCACTAGACACCTTTGTCAAAGGCTGACACAAATACAAAACATACCCAACTGGAACAGCTATGGAAAGTAACCTGCATTCCTGTGAAAGGGGAGGCTGCCTGCCTTGATCAAATCATTTAATACAGGGGCCAAATAAGGAGGTGACCTCAAAATTATATAAATCAGATGTTGCATCACAGACCACATGTTTTCTGTGGAGATTGTTCATAGAGTACTACACCACAAAGTGATCGATTCTCATTTTACTACATTTCCATGCTTCACCTGCTGTGGTTTTTTTAACCTGTTGTTTAACTCAGAACTTTAAGATAATTGAATTGTGCAAAGACGCACATATCACAAGGGCAGAAACCCAGGCAGACTTATTCAGAAGTTTGCTAGTGCCTGGGCAGTGTTAGCAAGCCCCGAATCCCTTTTCCTTCCTACATTCTCCACCATCTACCCAGGGAGAAAAATAATTATGTTGTCCTATTTCCAGGTAGATAGATTAAAAGTGAGATTGTAAGTTAATAAAGTAGCTAGTTGCAGCCATCACAACAAAAGATTTGCCAGATTGTTTAAAAATATATATCCCAGTGAAGCAGCTAATTGGAAGTAAGTGGAAATAGGCAAAACACAGGTACACTGCCCAGAGAATGGTTTCATGACTCTAAAGAAGGGTAAGATATTTGTGCTGCTTAGTAGTTGAAAGCAGAGTACCGGGTTCTGTACAAAACACACCAATATTCTTTTTTTCTTTTAAATAACCTCACAGAGCTAAAACCCCAATTCCTTTTATAATCTGACAAAAGGAAACCTCTTCAGACCATTGTTCCTAAAATCACAACAAATACATTTAATGTCTGGCAAACTTCTGTTCTGTGCCATGTAGTTTTCCCTTTTGCAAACTGACAGAGTGATTCAACAGAGACACTTCACAAGAAAACCCCTAATCCAGAAGTCCAAACTATTAATGAGCTGTATCTGATGTAGTCAGCACTTCCTACATACCTGCTGCACGTTATCACTGTGTTAATCCACCCTGTCTTAAGTAAATCATGTTTAAATAGCGTCTCCTAAATAAGTTCATGCAAATCCCTCATTATGGCTATATGACATTAATAAAAGCTGCATATGCAGTGAAGGAAAACAAACTAAAAAAACCACTCTTATTCCCTTCCAGAGAGGTTTTCTTTGCTGTTCTGCCTACAAACACACACGTTTTACATCCAGCTGGCCCTTCCCATGCTGTAACGCAAACAGCCTCTAAAACATACAACGTTCAGCTAATAATTAACACTCATCCAGAGTTGTCATAAATAAAGGTGTAGTTTAGCATTTGCTGTGCTGTTGTCTGATCTTCCGTGCTAAGCCTGCTAGTCTCTGTCCAGGTGGACAACCTCCAGCCGCAAATCCTGGTGTGCGAGCAGCACCACTTTCCAGGCTAGACAGTGGTGCGAGGCATGCCCTGCACACTGAGCGCCTGACCGGGTGAACGTCACAGAGTTTTCTTTGAACTGTTTCTCCAAGAAATGTTGTTTTTCCAGAATACTTTGCTTAATAATTTGACAGAACATGGGAAAAAAAGAAGAAAAAAAAAAAAGCCTGCCAAAAGGACTAGCTGACTGGTTTGTCATGTTTGTGTCAGTGCTTCTCCACAAGTGTTCCAGAAAGATAGCAGGAAACCCTGCAGGGCCAGCAGACAGACCAAGCAAATAGCCAGGCACCCATACTGTCCCTCACATGCTTTTCTTATTCCATGGCACTTTTTATAAGATGAGGGAAATTAGTCAAGGTGTCCTGGCAAAACCACAGTTGGGCAATTGCATTCTCCCTACCTGAGGTCACCTTGTAGTTTCAAAGAGATTCATCTTAATTTCTCCTCCTAAACTTCTAGTTAATTTGTGTAAAGCCCTTATTACACATAAATCCCCACTTACAAAAAAAAAAAAAAAAAGAAGTGACTGTTCCATAGTGCTGCCATGGAGCAGTTATGAAAGTTCTTAAAGATTAATACCTTCCATACAAAAAGCTGGTAAAGTTCCCAAGATCCGGCAGAACCTGGTCCCCTTGGGAGCATTATCATCGAAAGTCGCGATAGCTACACAGATACCAACACCATGGTGCTTCCATGTCCCAGCGAAGGCGGGAGAAAAGCAGAGCTTCCAGAACAAAACAAGCAGACTCCAACGTCAACCACAAAATCCCAGGAGACTGCCAGCACAGCAGGGATTTCATTGATTCTCCCCATTGCCCCTCTTTTACAGCTCCCTTGCTCTCCACACCACCACGGGCCTCCTCTGGAGGGACCAGACTGGGATCCAACCCTATGCTATTGCAGGGTTATTCACAGAGCTCTCCTGCCATGAGCTGCAGGAGGATGAGATGCCAATTAGGCCTCCATCCATTTTTGCCACTGCCAAATCCACAGCTCTTGGTTTTACTGATATCCACTCCTCTGAGATTTGAAGTTTGCAGCATGTGTCAAGCTTTAAGCATGCCCTCCCTGGACATGAAATCATTATAGGAAGAGCAACCCCACTGAGCCTGAGCTCGCATCTGCCAGCACAGGCTGCCTCCCAGCAGCCATGCTTATGTCCATAAAGGCTTGGTTTAGATATGCCCAGCCAAGTGCATTAGATGAAAACTCATTTTCACCTAAACACCCAGGGTCTGCTCATGCTGCTGCTGGAAGTCATGACAAAGCTCCAGGGACAGGCCCCAGGCCACATAAGCTATCACAGAACCATTTCTCTCAAAGCTGAAGAGCTTCCTTCTCCATGCCACAACGGAGCAGGACCAGGACGGAGTCAGCTCTTAAACAAGCAAACAGACCAACAAGCAGGTGTGTTCCCCTCGCTTCCACGCCAGCAGGACCGGGGCCCACACTGTGCCATTTACTAGTCACACTTCTGACCTCTATTTTATTTTTGGTTTCCCTGGCACAATCAAGAACTGCAGTCATCAATGTTATCTAAGCATCTAATTCATAACGCTTGGCTGAACCCTTCCAAGAATCAGAAAGCAAGGTGGTATGCAATCTGATACAGGGGCCGGAGCCAATTCTTAAAGAAGACAGGAGAAAAGTTCCCATCAGCTTAAATGGAACTTGGATCAGGCTTGAAATGATAAAAAGGCAACAAATATTTTAAGACACTAAAAGAGCCATTTCAGGCACGCTCAGATTTACTGAAAGCTGTAACTTGACCTACCCTGGCTCCCCACTCCACAAATTCTCTTCTATCAAAAGACAACGTGCATGTCAAACCAGGGCTGTTCTCCTACAGCTATACGCACGCTATTTAGCCTGGAATACTTGTTAAGCTTTTAGCTGGATAGGGATTTTTAAATGAAACATGCTTTCCTTAAATGCAACTAAGATGGAGCATAGCATCAAAGTGTTTTGTCAGTATCTTTTACTTTGTTTTGCGGTTCTCTAAGCACAGAATGCCGGGTTAAAGGAAAGACAGCCCTCCTTCAGCAGAAAGTGCTGCCTTTGCAGGCAGCTGAAAGACATTGTAAAGCGGGTGATAAATGTACTTGTTCTGCACGAGTCTCTACACTCAGTGAGTATCCCCCAAACTGGATTTATCCATCATTAGGGAAGCACCTCATCCCTCAGCTACAAGGTGTCATCATAAAAAAAAAAAAAGGCAGGTTGCTGAGGGCCCTTCATAAAACACTTTGCCACAGGGAGCAAACAATTATAAGACACACGTAGCCATAAAAATGCATGCTATAAAAGTACTTCATGTTTTATTCTTTCAGCAGGATGATTTGGCCAAGGATTGATGGACAAAAGCCTGTCTCTATATTTTGTTATTGATTTTATGTAAAGCTATGTGCTAGGTACTAGCTCAGAGGACAGGGACGTGTCTGACCGTATTGTCATTCTGGGTGGTGGTCATCAGCCAAACAAAGCATCCAGGCTATTACCTGCCTTGGAAAGATCCAGTCCTCCTCGCTGAAATGCCAAACGTCCACTGGAGTCTTGGAAAACAATAAATTTGCCAGAGAAATTTTAAAACCTACAGTGCTTTGGTGGGCAGTACAGCAGAGGGTTGGTACTCTAAGATCTTTACACAGCAGGACTTGATTGCATATTCATTTTAAGTTGTTTAAAAATGAGGCCTTTTCATTTCCCACCTTTTTTTGGACACAAAGGGAGGCCAGCATTTCAAAGAGCTGCTGCTGAAGAAAAAATGTCACATTTACCCTTTCAGACAGCAGTGCTCCTCCACCAGCAAATGTTTCTCATAAGCGGTCTCTCCAGAGATGCCTCTTTGGACACTTCCCCCATTCCTTTCCCCAGATCCATCCCACCGTAAAGTCATGGATCTAGATACACAATTTTTAGTACTACACTTTCTGAGTCGGACAAAAAAGATTTCCCTAATATTGCTCAGAAAATCTACATATCTGTGGTGTTGCTATGCCCTGACTTCGGTTCTCAGTGATACAGCTGATCTAGCCTTTGGGAAATGCTGGAGGAGGCCGGGTGGCTCTGCTCCTCCACGAGCCCCCTACTCCTCACACACACACGCACGCACATCAGGGGACCTGTCTTTCAATGGGTCAAACTTTAGCCATGCAGTTAATTTCAGGTTTGATGAAAGAAGTTGTCAATCTGTCTGAAAAAAAAAAAAAAAAAAAAATAATAACAACTTCAACAGAACTGGTGACTGAAGAGCTCAGAGACCAGGCAGTTGGTCTACCAGGTACGAGCAGCACACAAGTCTTCCAAAGCCTTCAGATTCTTAAAGTATAAAGAAGGAAAAAAAAAAAAAAAACCAAAACCACAAACTAATGATTTTGTTTAAACTGTACAACATTTGTATCTTCAAAAATTACTCAAAGGATTTTCCTGAAGTCTTCCCCAATAAGCTTCCTGTTCTGAGTCCAGATTACACACTAGATGCTGTCCTAACAAAGGCATCAGGAGGCCAAAATCCGCCTTGCTGTGGAAAAGCAATAAACACTTAGATGTTAAAAGACCGTCTTTAGATTGCAGACTCTCACGGGCAGGAACCCTGTCTAGATTTAGGTTTTTAAAATGATGAATACAGTAGAGCTCTTATCTTGATTGGGGTCTGCTGACACAACCATAAAATTAATTGGTGGTTTTACAGGAGCAGGTCCAATTCTGATTCCATTGAAGTCAATGGCATTTCAACCAGAATAGAACAAAGTCAAAATTTCTCCTGAGTCACAGTTGCTTCCATAAGTGTGTTAAATTTGAAGAGTAAAGCTTAGCAGATTAAAGATTCACAGCCTGGGCCAGACCTCAAAAGCATGCAGCATCTGCACCAGAGGCCAAGGTTTTCTTCAGCAGCAGTGGTGGAACACAAATATAAAATCTGATCTTCAAATCAAAAGTTACAGCAGAGATCTGCCTTTATAAAAGAAATGAAAAAGAAACCAAAGGGCTTTATAAAGGGCAGGGGGAAGCGGGGGGAATGGATTTGCACTGTAACAAGCTTTATTTCTTAAGCTTTTTGAATGCAACACAAATGAACTGCATTACTGCACATCACCAGATCAGCCTGAGCACATACAAACTGCAAAGCAAATATCAACCTAGACAAAATCCCTAATGAAGTCCCCGCAGGGCAGACTTTTTCTACTCTGTCTTTGAAAATGATGAATGGTAAAGTGTGAAAGAGTGCCACATTCACATCCCACTGGCTCCTGAGCCAGAAACAGAGCACATCAGATCTTTATCTGATGCAGCAAATAATCCCCAAGCATATCTCAGTATGTCATTGCTGATGATGCTCTTTTAGCATGTCACTTCAACATAGTATTCTCAGATCAGCTGAAGACACTGAACTTTTTCACACCTCCGTGTCGTTAACACAGCTAGCTCCAGAAATATTCAGGGCTGTGGCGACTGGGGAGATACACAACTGCAAAGAAGTGAATGGGGAGACATTCAAACTGAACATGCCCTGTGCTTGCTCACTGGGTAGCATTTGGGTTTGCAATGCAGTTACGCCGCTTTAACATCTACCTGCTGTGGACCACATGGAACCCGACCTCTTTCCCATCCCACACTGCAGCTGGTTGCCCCACTGAGCGCTGATGGTTGCCCAAACAGGCAACAAGGCAGTTCAGGGGGCTAAACCAGAAGAGAAACAACCCCACAAAAAAAACGGCAAACTTTCTTCTGTGGCATTAGATCCCCTAAATCAGCCTCCTGACAGGTCAGATGAGTGCTGGTGCCAGAGCAAGGAAGAAAACAGAAGCATGCAGAGGAGGCAGGGAACCAGGACTGCCCTTTCTGGAAGGGGGTTTCTGCAAGGTGTTAGATCACCTTGGCTCCCTCCTCAAGCAGCACCTCTAGTCTCCTGTTTTTGTAAGAATGCAAAATTCCAGACATCTTTAATTAGGGGAAAGCAAATCATTAAACTAAAGTTTGAGTAGGATCTTGCTTTACCAAAGCTTAGCCTTATATACACACACATGTATAATTTATGTAGGAGATAGTCTAATACTTTCCTGTCCTGGGCATGTAGTGAGAATCCAAGTTCAGCACAGAATCACAGACCAAGGTAAGGAGATCACTGAGGATTTTCTCTCATATAAAATTATCATCAGATCTAGTAAGCATTTCCCCCTGTACTCAGCTCTGTCGAGGCCACACCTCGAGTACTGTGTTCAGTTTTGGGCCCCTCACCACAAGAAAGACATCGAGGCCCTGAAGCGTGTCCAGAGAAGGGCAACGAAGCTGGTGAAGGGGCTGGAGCACAGGTCTTATGAGGAGCGGCTGAAGGAACTGGGACTGTTTAGTCTGGAGAAGAGGAGGCTGAGGGGAGACCTTATTGCCCTCTACAACTACCTGAAAGGAAGTTGTGGTGAGCTGGTGGTCGGCCTCTTCTCGCAGATAACTAGTGATAGGACAAGGGGGAACGGACGCAAGTTGCGTCAGAGGAGATACAGGTTGGAGATGAGGAGAAATTTCTTCTCGGAAAGAGTCGTCAGGCATTAGAGCGGGTTGTCCAGAGAAGTTATGGAGGCTCCATCCCTGGAAGCGTTCAAGGCCAGGTTGGATGGGGCTTTGGTCAATCTGGTCTAGTGTAGGGTGTCCCTGCCCATGGTGGGCAGGTTGGAACTACATGATCCTTGTGGTCCCTTCCAACCCAAACCATTCTATGATTCTGTGAGGTGGTAGAATCACTGTCCCTGGGTGTGTTTAAAGAAAAGTTGGATGTGATACTTAGGCACATGGTTTAGTGGGTAATAGGTGGTAGGGGGACAGTTGGACTAGATGATCCTGCAGGTCTCTTCCAACCTTAATGATTCTATGACTCTAAGCATGAAGTTCTCTGAGAAAAAAATCAAAGACCTGAGGAAAGTGTACTATCTATCCCACAGGACACTATTAGCTCGTTTTCCTTTTTGGTGACAGGTGTTATAATCCAGAAAATTCTGATTTACAAAACAGACTGAAGCCTTAGTTGAAAAAGAACCACAATAGCTGCTTTCTCCCATACTACCTGTGTTGAGCGTATGAAATCACCAATCAATTCTTCCTACACCAGTACCCACGTCTCAAAAACCTTTCTTTTCTACAGAGTCCTTCATACCTCACTGAGTGCGTCGCAGTTTCTTCTCCCATCCCCAATGCTGGTACCTGTGAGGAACACCATTTATCGGCACCCAGCTTTCAGCAAGGCTGCCCATCCAAATTTAGAGAGAGGCTATCTGCAAAGGGGGAGTAGATGCGGTTGTAGACTAACCTTCCCAAGTAACTAAAGTTTCAGGGCTTTTCTCAGACCTACGCCTTCCACAAAGAAAATTATCATAGCCATTTCCTACCAAGATAAAGCATTTATGCTTCATCTCCAACCTCCTTGCAAAAATTCCTGAGGCCAGCTCAAGATCTTACTTCCTCGTGACCTGAAACTTCCTCTTATCCAGCCTAAGCTTTCTTGCAAGGCATTCAAACCAATTCATTCTTGTCCTGTATTTCAAGGATGTTTTTTCTCTCCTTGGTGTTAAACCTCAATGTATTTACAGAGACCAAGAGCATACCCTCTCAGTTTTCATTCTGCAAGCTAAATAAGCCAAGATCTTTGGACTCTATCATTTGATAGTCTTATCATCCTCTGATCATCCCAGTAAGTCCCTTCTGCACCTGTTTCGGTTTCAATTCATCTTCTTTAACACAAGTGACCAACTGCACTTTGCATTTAGACTGGATCCTACTGGCACCGTATGCAATGGCACTGACAGAGCTCTCTCCCTGAGCTCAACGTGTAAACATTTTGGGCACTTCAGGTCACCAAGTCCCTTCTGTGAGGCTGCCTTCTGTGCTGAAAATACTTCCCAACTTTGCAGCAATTTCAATAGCACACTACTACTTTTTTATGACAACATGTTTAATGTCCCTAATAAAAGCAAGGAATAAAACCAGCCCAAGGACCAATCCATAAAAACTCCACTAACAGCTTCACTCCAGTCTAATACTTTTCAACACTCCCCATTGCTCTCTCCTCTTCATTTTTTTCACCATCTGTCATACTAGTCTTCTACTAACACCCATTTTACCCACTGTAGCTAAGGCTGTCTTCTGCAGGTCATACCTGACACAGCCCTGCAGATCAGCATAACTGTATTTCCCATTTGTAGAAAAAGATATGCCTAACAAAAATAAAATACTGGGCTTGCCTGAAACAATTTATCCAGCTTCAGTAAAGCCGTCTTGCACATACTTCCAGGTCCTCCCCTACTCTTTCATTTAAAAGCGTGTTCCTATGCCCTAAGCAGAACCCGAGTCAGACCAATTAGGCCTCCAGCTTCCTCGGTCGTGCCCCCCGCCAAACACAAACCGCACAGCCAGAGGTCCGCAAACACTCGAGGCTGGCAAACACTTGCATTGCCTCGGAGAGAGGCAAACCCTCCCTCGCCCAGGCTTGCTCCCACCTTTGCACCAGACCTTGCAGTGACCTGGGAGGGAACCACTGTGACTGAAGACAGCCCTTCTGCTTGGCCAGATAGTTTTCCAGTTCCCTGCTTCAATTCACCGGGCAGTAAGAGAAACGCTTGTGCCAGCAAAAGGGAGAGGATGGATGGTTGGAGGGAAAATCGCCACTACTTGCAGCAGCGATGTCAGCTGCCCCCACCCCCTTTGGTCATCACACACGAGGGAATCCGCCAGCCCCGCGTTACCACCCCAAGGAGTCCATCGGAAATACTGGCTAGCCCAGTTAACAGCCACACTCACACTATATTGCATTTACACTCCTGCCTGAACACACCATGTTTGTAAAGACTCCTGCTCCCTTTTCATTTATATAGCTTAAAAAGTTTTTGCCTTATATTTCAGTATAAGTTTCAGGGGCCCAGCCAGCTTTATTGCAGCAATTTCCATTTTATCCCCTTCCTTCTACACCTCCAAGACATGTGCTTTTCTGCAGCCTGCCCTTCTCCCATTCCTTGCAGACCGTCTGCCAAGCGCCCACAGCCTCCAAATCCTTCCCGGCAGTTTCACCCCTGCAGAGATACTGTTTCCACAGGATTTCTGCATCTCTGACAAAGTTTTGAGTTTTCTTCACGTTCAGAGCCATAAGCACCTTTATGAACTGGTCCTCTTCAGATCCCAAAGTTTGACCTTCCAAATTAGCTACAGGCCTGCTTCTCACCACTCTTCTGCTTAAAGCGGATTAACTCGGGAAGACGCGAGCGGCCGTTACTGCTGAAAGACACCACTGGGTTTTTGATCACCAGAGTGCCAGGCTTTCCCGAGCAATGCTGCTCGTGCGGAAAGCCTGACCGCTCCTCGCAACTCACCTGCCCCAGGAGCTGCCCTCCGCCTCTCCACCATTTGCACCAGTTACCAAAAGGCACTTTATTATTTTACAGAAGAGCAGAAGGGCATTAAACCTGCTGCCGTAGCCGTGACCCCTCCTGGGATTTGACCACTCTCAGCCTACAGAAGTCTGCGCTTTCACTCAGGGAAATTGCATTTAATTCTCCCTCCAAAAGTTGTGCTCTGCAGCTGTCCTGTTTTCAGGCTCACCTCTGCCACAGGCACCTGTGTGTACCCTGATCAACAGATAATCTAGATTATTAAAAAGAAAGTCAGTCTGAAGAGTATGGAACCGCTTTAGATCAGAGGTGTTTAACAGGAAAGCGTGAATGATACTCCAGGGTAATTTATTTATCTATCCTATTCTAAGATATCTGCAGTGACCACATACTCAGCCCAAACACTGTTCCCAACATGCACCTTCAACCTGTTTTTTTCTTCACGTTGTTTCCGTGCACCTTGACCTACCATTTGAAGGGCTGAACAATTCCCTTCCTTTATTTGCACGGGAACATAAAAGATATTTTTAGAATGCAGCAAAACAAATCCTTACTTACACTAAGCAATTTTCAGTAAACTATGAAAAATTGTCCTTTTTTTTGTCAAGAAATATTCTGTAAACCCGTCCTTGTAGCTGCATAGTCCTTCCAGGACTGTGGGCACCCAAACAGAAGCACAAAACTCTGCAGGTGCAGCCCTGCTGGGACAATAAAGAGGCATATCGTCACCTCCCCGCACACTTACTGGGAAAACATGTTTCTTCAAGGACAGTACTCTCTCTCCTCCTCCACCCTCTCCCAAGCAGTTTTAGGAGCAAAAGGCATGTTTAGTGTCCCAAAAACATTGGGACAAACAAGTTTTGAGTTAATTTTCTGAAGGACAGCAATTTATTACCCTGTTATAAGCAATTCTAAATCTCACTTTGCTGCACACACCCTGTAAGTCTAAAACCCAGAGGTGAGGAGTCTCCCTCCCTGGCTCCAGATCTGGGCTCTTCGGCTCTGTCCCAGCTGCTCTGTTGGAACATGAAGCCTCTCTCTCCCTACCCTTCCCTTTCCTCCCAAGCACTTCCAGCCCTCTCCTCCTTTCTCGAGAACTCCACCATCTCCCCTCCTGCCCTTCTCCTCCCCCTAGCACAGCTCCCCTTGTAGCTGTTCCAGATCTTCCAACTCCCAATTTCCCTCCTGAGCATCCAGCCTGAGCTGCCTTTTGCCACCTGCCAAGGACACAAGGATCAATGGAGAGACACCAGCATTTCATAGAATCATAGAACGGTCTGGACTGGAAGGGACCTTTAAAGGTCACCTAGTCCCATCCCCGCTGCAATGAGCAGGGACATCTTCAACTAGATCAGGTTGCTCAGAGCCCTGTCCAACCTGATCTTGGATGTTTCCAGGGATGGGGCATTTACAACCTCTCTGGGCAACCTGTTCCAGTGTCTCGCCACACTTATTATAAAAAATTTCTTCCTTATATCTTGTCTGAGGAGTGGGGCAGGTCCATGTCCATGGGAGATCAGTGGGTCAGGGATGCCAGTAGCAGGATGTAGCACAGCTTGCTAATGCAGGAGAGCCCAGGACAGCAAAGACAGCTGAGGCAAGGGTCCCATGGTCCTGCTGTGCTCGCGGTAGCACAAGACTGCCTCAGAGGACAGCCTGCAGTGTGAATGATGGGCACCCCATGGTGTGGATGCTCATCACTGCCTGCCACATGGGTGCCAATTGTTGATATTCCCAAGGGGAACGGTGCAGGGCAGTGTGAGGGTGGGGACAACCCATGAAGGTTGTGGGACTGATCAGAAAGACCTCCCTCACCCCATGGCATGACACTGAGGAGCACAGCTAAGACACATTTGCTAACACTCTTGCCAGAGGTGTTGGCAAGAGCCTTTTGGCACTGGGGAAGGAAAAAGGTCTTTGTGCCTCATCTTAACACCAGGTCCTATCTGTAGTTTGGATTTTTCCTCCTCTCCAGTGACATGCACAGTAGCTGTTGTGAAACGTGATGAGTCATAGCTGCAGGCTGCAAGGGGAAGGCAAGGTAAAGGGAGAGCAGGAACAGAGTGAGACAGGAGAGAAAGCTGCTGTCAGTAATCAGCCTCCAAGTCATCGCTACGCCGCTACCGCTGGCGTCTCTGCAGTACCACACACATATGTCTTCAGCTTTCCCTGGCTAAATTCGTGGGATGAGGGGGAACTTGAGAACAGCCACCCTATGTTAGATGTTGCTGCCTGAGAGCAGCAGGAGAGTCACTGTCCTCTTTTAAGCAGAAGATGCAGCAGGAACTGCTCTCTGTAATGGTGGCAAGTTAGGGAGAGTTTGTCAGGCAGTGAATATAGGAGGAAAGCAGCACTTTGAGAAGGCCAAGAGGAACATGTTTGGATCAAGATACACTGAACCTGCCTTTACTGTTGCCTTTCATGAAAATTGGCAGCGATCACCCACCCTGGCTGCTCTGCTTCACCATATGTCCCATCTCCAGTGGCACCACAAATATGCTGGGAAAAATCTCCCTCTGCCAAATGTTTCAAACACAAATATAGAAGGATAGAAGTCTTTTAGGTCACTGATTCAATTCACACTTCATATATTTTTCAAGCAGTAATTTGAATATAGTATCATAGACACAGGGCATCTATTCCAGCAGTGTCAAATGCTGCAGCACTGAACACTTGCAGAAACACATCTGCTTAGATCCACAATACTGATGCAGGGCAGGACCAGGTATTTCTTAGGCTGATATTCAGTTGTGCATGGGAAATGGTTTTCCCACCTCAGAAGTGCACCTGCTCCATGACAAACCTGGTGATATTCACAGCCTTCAGTGAAGAAACCAAGACAGAGGGAACCACATCCCAGCACAGGCAGGACAAGGACAACTTGCTGGTGCTACAGAACAGTTCAACTCAAGTGACCGCTCCGCTTAATTCAGGTGAAAAAGATCAGTCCATCACATACCAGTGTCAAAATTAATTTCATTTGAACTGATCTTGTCTCTCACCAGAAAGATAATTCTGTGCTGGATTGAGCCTTGCTTCTGGTTCAAACTGCAACATCTATTCCCTTCAGAGAACTTAATTTACAATTAATTGCTTTTTTTCCACCAAAACCAAAAGCAAAACACTGTCACTTAAAAATGTCCAGCCAATTCTACACGAAAATCTGCTCTGAGGCCTGCTTATCTCAGTGTTTCTATGAGAGCTGACAGTTGCTGAAATATAGGCACTAGGATTGCTAGTGTTGACAAGGCTTTAAAGCATCATCACACTGAGTAGCCATTAGAGGTTATATTTCATTGGAAGTAATGTAATTCAATTACCATCACTCTTTAGTGTGTCCCATCTCTGGAGGCTGACAATAAGCCATATCATCCATCAGATTTTAACCTGAACTTTGCATTCTGGCCCTATAGATTGCCAGTTCTCCATTATGAATGGTTTCATATTTTTAGCGTCATTTCTTAGGGAAACGAGGTTATCCAATTATATTGCACATCCATCTGCCTGCCTGTCTGTCCTTCCTTAGCTTTTCAACCAGTTTCAATCAGGAGGCAAAGGTCTTCGAGAAAATTAAGTTCCTATCAGTTTTGCGACTAATCAGAGGCAGGGTAAAGAAGAGAAATCATGTGCACGTCCCAGTTGGGCGTGGCGAGCTGTGTAATTCTGCGAACTGGCAACCCAATGAGCACGGACAACTAGCACTGTCCCTTTCTCCATGCAAGAAACAGAAAAGCCTGGAGAATTTGTGTTACTGCAGGGAGAGAAGGTCAGGGAGACCCATGTCTTGGACTGTGAGACACAAACCCCTAGGAAAGTGGGCTCCTATAGAACTGCTGTTCATGGAACAACAGTTTTATTAATGCAGTGAGCTTAGTAATTTACAAATAATTTCTTGTGCATATTTCTTCAGCAAAGAATGTTTTGAGTAATTCACCGACAGTCAAACATATTGCAAACACAAATTTTAAATTGCACAGAAAAGTGAGGCAACATTTGCTTTGCAAAGTCTATGCATTTAAGCTCTATTAATAACCACATTTTCAGAGTATCTGAACTGTAGAGTAACTGATTCACTATGTTTATCTGTTTAAACAATTACTGATATTATCAACATTACTGATTCATATTACTGTTGTTGTTCTGCCTTTTTGCTGCCTAACTGAACCATAAAAGCACTCATGACTTCCCAGTTCTTTATCCCATTCATCAGCTGCACAAGGATTGTGACTTATGACAACTTACTCACTTCTTACAGGCAACTTGTTTACATCTGTCGTTGCATCCATTCCCTTTCTCTCTTCCTCTTCATCCTTCCAACCTTTTCCTCCTCCACACTGCCCTTTAGGCTCAATCCCTTTCTTTTGGCCTTTCCCACTCACTGGTTCTCACCATCTCTGCATCTCCCCTTCTTCCATGTCCATATATTCTCCATCCCAGCCTTGCACCTCGTTCTACCACCTCTTTGCTGCCTCCCACATACACTGTCATGATCTGTACCTTCTGGCTCCCTCCTCTAGCCAGCTCTCTGCTCAGAAGACAGTCTCCTTCCCCTCTCTACCTTCCCCCTGTCACACTAGAAAGGCATCATTACATTACTAGAAAGGCATCAGTGAACCTGGACACCCCCATAAAAAACTTCTGCTGGACCTTCCTGTCTTGCTTCCTCACAGTTCTCCATGGATCAATACACAGTAGCTGGACTTCCCTCTTATTCCTTCTGTTTTCACATGCCCACTCATCACCATGCCACGACTCCTCCCACCCTCACTGCTGTCCCACTCAGTTCCCTTCCCACCCTTTTCCCAGTTACCATTAACTCCCTTGACACAGGTGTCTTTAGCTACACCCAAAGCCACACTCTACCACTTTAACTCCTTTTTAAGTGTCTCTCTTTGCAACATTTACACCGTTGGTCAAGCAGTGAACCCCTATGTACATCAGACGTCTCAAGTATTCCCAGGTAAGGGTCACGTCACACACACACACACACACTCATCTGCTGCAAGACAGCCCATGTCGCCAAGAACAGCCACCCATCAGCTGCAGGTAGGCTGGTTTGCCAGCCTAGCTCCCACGTCTGAAATACAAAGCTTTGCTTCTCCCTCACACCCGTTACTCACTCCTGCTGCCATCGCTCAGGGAGCACCAGCTGAACTTTCAGGACAAGCCTTTTGCCCTCCTTCTTAGACTTTTTACAACTTTTATCTGCTCCTATTTCTCAGTTTCTTATCCAAACATGCCACCCTTTACCTCCCCCTCTACTTTCTTTTGTCAGTTCCTAGAAAGCTCTCAGCCTACACACAAAACGCAGTGACTTTGTCTCGGTTTAGGTCTCTACCGAAATCTTACGGTACATTCTTTAGTTTTCCATGACCAGTTCTGGCCATCAATCTCCATTGCTTGTATCTAAATTGTCACCCATCCGCATTATTACTCATTCCTGATTTTGTCACCTTTTCCCTCTCCCGTATTCATTATACCACCCACAGGGTCTTGTTTCGAATTAGACTGCAAGATTTTTTAGAGCAGAAACAGTGCTCATACAACACCTAGTGCAACGGGGGCTTGTAGGAGCTAGCAAAGACTTTTCCCACAGAATGTAAGGACCATGACTGCCCAAGGCTACCGGGAACTTACCGAGCCGTACAGTTCCCCTTTCTCATTCATTCCAAGGTAGAGTCCACTGTCGACTCCTCGGATGCTGACCAAGCCCACTGCTATACTGATAAATTCCAGTATACCTATAAAATGCAGGAAAAAAACAAACAATGTATATGTTGTTTCCATGGAAAGATTTTTTTTTTCAGATGTGACTGATTGCTGAGCAACAAGCAGTTATTTTCAAAGGTGTTTTCCCATTTTCAGAGTTGTTTGGAGGAAGATGAGGAACAAATGGATATATCTTAAAGCACGATACTTGGACAGTGACGTCCTTTGAGTCTCTGCTAGAACGATGCCTTGCAGACAACATTAACATACCAAATTAAAAGATTATTCTCAATCTTTCCCATCATTTCTAAACACAAATCTAAAGTTCAGTCATATTCTGATTTGCACAACAAATATATTCAAAGAAAAAAAAAACACCAAGAAGTTTTTAGATTGCCAGAATTAGCAGTGTTAAAGAAACCGTGAAATTTGTCTTGCAAAATAAATTCTGAAAAAATATATTTGAATCAGAACTGTGAGATGAAAACAATGTTACACATGGAACCAAAAGATCTACTTCCAGGCATCAAGGAATCGGGAATATGCAGAAAGATTTACTCACAATATGATCTTCCAGAGGCTTGAGAAATGAAAATCCTTAGTATGGTCCAGAGTCTCACACATTTCTGTCTGGGTATTATTAACCATCTCTCTTGTGTGTTATCTTTCACTCATCTCAAATTTGAAAATTAGGATATTCTAAAACTAAGTACTAGCATATAAGTGATTAAGTCTTCTTGTGCACGTAACAGCAAGCTCACGCAGCGATTTGTGCACTGGAGATAGGAACATTTTGCAGAGAAGCACTGCTTCGGCGAAGCGCCTAGGTTCAGCATCAACGTGCATGGTACAGCAAGTGTCTGTATCAAATATCAGCTCATCTGGTTCTGAGGGTCTGGCGTTTTTTGGCAGCCTTCCCTGCAAATTGCTTACCTCCTTCAGTGAGGATGCTACCAGCCAAACCTTGCATAAACCTGGAGGTGTTGTGGAAAAGAATGGAAATTGCTTCCTGTTTGGGAGCGTTTGTGTGAGACAGTAACGATCTCACAGGAGTTATCCAGCAATGTCCAGAAGCACACTGCTGCGTTACGCTACTTTCTGAGCCACAAAATAAAGCACAGAGTGGGATTTTCAATATAGTTTGTGAATTTTCAAGTCTAAGCACACCATGTAACTATTTTTAAAGCTTATTGGAAACTATATTTACATGAAGTAATAAAATAGGAGTATAGTATGTGTTGTGCCTCACGTGGCCAATAAAAAAGCACTTTCATGGATTTTTTCGACAATTAATTTGGCATCTCCCGCAAAATAGTTCAGCACTAATCAATAACAGGAATGAATCGCATAAATCTAATGCAGCACAAGCTGAAGCCAGTAGAGAAAATTTATAGCCAAGCTAATGTAAAGATGAAATGTATTCCCTGTAAGGGATTATTGATCATTACCTTATATATTATTCAGTACTACAAACACCACAGTCTTTCTGTTTTGATAACCCTGTTTTAAGGCCTGGGCATCTTAAATTATTCTCTGCATAAAGACAAATCAAAAATACTGGGAGGAAATATTTTGTAATTACGGGGAAAAAAAATGAAGTAATAAAAAATGGCAGTATGCTGTTTATCTGGTATATGTAATATCTCGGACACAATCGATCCATTGAAACAATTTAAACATTCCCATTATACCTGGACATGAAATACTTACAGATTTCTTACTAAGGCTTCTTCTGTAAAGCTTTTACCAAGCTATCATATTACCTGATACATTAGGAATACCAAGCAATCTTACATTGTTAAGTCTGCAGTATACCATACTACAGCTAAGTTGGTCAGCCTGGCATCTTCCTCATCAGTATAAATGCAGACTTAATTGCTGTCCTCATTTCAAATATTTGGGTGCATGCTGCTTAGTGTGTCGAACAAAAAAGCACTGTCACATCCTATTGTAAGGGCAGAAGATGAATTTAAGGTACTTGGCAAAGCGCATCCACATATTTGAGATCAGAAGAGAGGCTTGTTCATTTGAAATATTCAAAAGCCTGTTCACAGCAAGTTTTATGTGCCATGTTGTTAAGTCCTTCAGGAGATTATCTGGGGCCAAGTATGCAGTCTTACGCAAGTCCCATCCGTTTAAGGATTGCATGATTTGGCCCAAAACTCCTGTGAATATTTTCACTGTATAGTTTCTATAACATACAGAGAGTACTTAGGACCTGAAACAGATATTACAATAGATATTTCTCTTCAGAATGAGGCTGGACCAAACCAAAATCAGAGCAGCTATAAAATTTAAAAGCTAGGGCCCTATACATAGCTAAAAATGGGGAACAGAAAAAAGGAGAGAGGAGATAACTGTCTCGGTACACGGGATGCTGACTATCTTCTTGTCAGACATTGAACATTTTCTTTAATGAAACCACTTCAAGGTTGTGGCCAAGACCCACTCCTCCACAAAGAGGTTAGGAAGAAAGTTTTGGGCAAAGTTATTCCTTTACGTGCCTACATCAGCCTTTTTTCCCTATGATCCAGCTCTGACCAAGCTGGAAGGCAGCAAGGACACCAGCCTGACGGTGACGACCAGCACTGCTCACCTGCCGGGCCCACAGGGGGAGAGGAAGGTGGGTCGTTCACACAAGGTGAAATTTTAACTTCGCTCTGACCTTCAGAAGCGTTAGCCTTGGCTGGAAGCAATGAACATCTCTGCAACTACAGACCTTTTTGTTGCTGCTGTTCCGCCCTCTGCACATTTTTGTCTTTGGCTATATATAGGCTCTCTTTGTATTGCCGGATTGAAGCAGTTTAGCTTCCACTTAGCACCCTAACATGCCACCTACGACAAGGAATACGGCAAACAAGCATCTCTGCCAGCCACTTCTTTGTACGACTTCCAGGGGAAGCGGGGAGAAGGGAGGCAGCGGAGGACCCGCAGGCAGCGCGCAGCCAGCGGGGCTGCGCTGCCCTGGATTTAGCGAGCACTCACCCAGGGCAGGGCAGAGGGGAGAGGAAAGCAGAGCCCTTCGTGGCTAAGAAGCTGCCGAGAGCTCAGCCCGGTGATGGGGCGAGGGCAGGGGCTTCCCCGGCGCCCTCCCTGTGCCCGCCGGCCGCGGCGCTCGGCTGAGCAGAGCGCTCCGCCGGGCTGCGTCCCGCCTGCCGCAGCTGCCACCGCTCCGCCCGCTCCCCCACAGGATGCCAATTAGGAGACGGCAGCGCAGACAGCCACGGCCCCCCAGGAGGCACCAGGGCTCTGCTTCAGTTTTTTAGGCTTTTGCAGGCCACAGTATCGCCCCCCCACCCGGTCCGCATCCTCCCCTCCTCTCTGCGACGCTCAACAGCGGGGAACACTGCGGGGGCTG
>VWZZ01002558.1:659587-680835 GCA_013399095.1 Psophia crepitans | reverse complement strand
CGCCCCGAAGCCTCGGCTCCTGCCCCGGGGCCAGCTCAGCCACCCCGCGCGGCAGCAGGCCGGGGGCCGAGCCCCCACCACCGCTCAGCCAGCAGCAGGGAGAAGGACCCAGCACCACAGCAAGGAGCGTGAAGAGCTGATGAGTGAGTCGGAGGCACCATGGGTCTTTGATGGGTGTGATCCCCTCAACTGGTCGCTGACCGTGCCCCCGTTGCTGGGACCAGAGCTGTCCGAGCAGTGGACAGGCCCCGGGGGAGCACAGGCGTACCTGACCCCAGTTGCTGGGTGGACATCAGGTGCCCACAGCTGCTGAGGAAGGGAGCAGTCGCTGAGGACAAGGGTGCCCCAGGCATGGCCCTGCCACAAAAGGAACTGGAGGCAGCTCCTCGGTGAGCCCGCGGCTGAGTGGGGATGGAAGTGGAGCTTTAGGCTGTGCTTGGGGAGGGGAGGACGTCCGCGATGGTTTGGGGTGTTGTGGTGTACCATAGGAAGTCCAGTTGTCTGAGTGGGCTAACCTGTGTTTACTAAAAATTCTCCTTTTTTGCTAATGACTTAGAAAATATTTCAGTATCGCCACCTCCATCATCTTCTTCCTTCCCAGATCCAAATCAGTAGAAACTTTGTCCTTTCCTACATTATTTTAAATGTACTCTCTCCCTCTAACAAAAGATCTCACACCATCACTAGGAATTCTTGCTTTACAAATGTCTTTTAGAATAATTGCATTTCTTTTTAAACCTGTCAGTGACTTTTTTCCTGTAGCTGTCAGCTTGACTTTATAACTTTTCCACATTTTGTAAATCAATTTTATACTTTTGCTCCCTCCCCATTTTTAAAGTTATTTTCAGTATTATATATTGCATTTTTGCTCTGACTGCTGTTGTAACCACTGAACCACAACAGGCTTAGAAGTGATCCTTTTTATGAAGTATGGCTTGTTAGCCATCTAACAGAATTCACAATTTGAGTTTGTTTTCTTCCTCTCTAAAGCTTTCCTCCTGTCACTGTAATTCACAATTTCCCATTCCTCGGGAAGCCCTGATACCTCTGGGGTGACTGTCCCCTCGTTGTGGTTCTTTGAAGGAGGGTGGTGATGAGAAAGTCCTCTGTTTGCCATTAGTGAATGTAGCTGGGTCACTTGGAATGTAGTCACTTGGAAACCTCCAGTCTGCTACAGTTATTATAATCCTTTGTAATATTTTGCATGCCTATGTCTGTTTCATTCGCTTAAATGCTATCCAATTACTTTGTTGATAACTAACATATTTTGCATGGTTTGGCCTGTTGATTTCCCTAATCATTCTGCTGCTATTTCACCAATAACTGAACAGTACGTAACTGCACTCTGATTCAGTGATGTGAAGGGACAGAAAAGAATATAACCGTTTTCTTCAAGTAATCACCCTGGGTATGTACTAATGTTTTCCTTTTGACTGGCTAAGACAAAAACATCTCTGACTAGAATCTCAGCTTGTTTCTCCTGAACTTCCCGCTTTTACAGCAAGACTGGAGACCCTTCCCTCTTGTACTGGGAGGAAGGGAGCTGCTCTGGAGAAGACAGTAGGCGTGGGGAGCCGAGGGACAGTAAGATTACTAAGTCATTCCCCACAGAGGACTGTCATCTTCTGTTTAAGCTATTTCTGTTTGCCCAATCTGCAGAAGTTTATAAGGGAGCTGGGCAAAAGTATGAGAATGAATGCTTTACATTTTGGAGAGGGTGGCAGGTCATGGAAAATGTGCACCATCTTTTGGGTTTGAGAGACAGCGTCTCATCGGTTCGACTGTCCAGTTAAGAACATTAGAACATGGTTATGAGACACCTGGGTACAGCTATACCACTGCCTTCTCCAGGGCAGTGACAGTGAGAAACACCATTTGGGGAGTACTTGTGTTCCTGGCCACTTCGTGCAGCCTGTTCCCCTTGTTCTCCCTTAGCAACCACAATCACTGGATTAGGGATGTCAGAAGGTACTTGCCTACATAAAACCTTTAGTACACGCTGTCCCTGAATTTGCCTATCCCTGCTTTCACCCCACCTCCATAGTCTCCTGTGACAACAAATCTGGAAGTTCATTACTGTAAAAAAGAACTTTCTTCTATCAGTTTCAAACTGATCTCCTATTAGTTTCATTGAATGCCTCCTGATCCTTGTGCTGTAACCTGAGTAAGTTGCACATTTACCTAACCCATTCCCTTCATGATTTTGCAAACCTTACTCTTTGCTCTCAGCCTTCTCTCCAAACTGAAGAGTTTGTAGAGACTCATAGAGCAGTCTGTGTAGGCTCTCATCAGGCACCCAGGAGGTGCAAGCGTCTTACTTTCCCCTGAGGAGACAATAAACATTATAAACATTACTGGAAACTTAGCTAACCAAACTCAACTAAGGGATGATAGAAAAGGGGCTCAGTGAGTGGTCTCATGCGATGTGTTAGGTGTAGCTCACATGAGACAGATACTCAAAATTATTTCAGCCAGAGCAGTCCTGGGGACATGCTTTTATTTGCTGTAAGGTCCAGGAACTGGTCAAGGAACCTGTTTTGTGTACAGTATGTCAAATGTTTTGTGGAACCAGTCGCTGCTAAATTCCTTAACAATATCTGTAATGTGACCATCATCACAGGTACAACAAGCAGTGGACCTTTCATGTCACGGATCTTGTAGTGTACCAGAGAACTATGCAGGTGTTGACCATTATATAGTTCTGGTGAATATAGTTTTAACCATGGAGACTGTATCACAAGCTTACCTTGAGTCTTGATTGCTTGGCTAACTGTGATAATGCGGAGTGCAACTAAAAATGTTTAAGTTTGACCCTAGTAGAAAATTCAGTGGTGGTCAAGACATTAACATGGTGGAGAGCTGATCCTCAGACAACAGCAACATCACACGCCATTAAATGTCATTGGTTAGATTTTTTAGGTTTGATGGTGTTCACCATCTTAAGGCAGTCAGGGCTCTCTCATCTGTGGCCAGACTATAGTCCTAACACTGTCAACTCTCAGTGAGCTACTACACTCAGGTGTAGGGGGAGAGAAGGCACCGCACTATACAAATTGCCATCAGTGTGATCTTTTCACAGGCTGTTGTGAGCTACCAAAAGTATTTCATATATTATCCCACGTGCTGCTGAAGCACTGGAAACGCCTGTGACCTAGCAACTGCTAAGGTGTTTCAGACAAGGAGCTTTTCTCCTCCAGATCTTTGCTGTGCGCAGTTGCAACCTATGTTTGATGTTACACAGGGAGCTAACCAGTGGTAACAGGGGTCCGTGGTAGGTTTAAAATATGTGAAAAATAGGCTTTCAAGAATAGGAAAAAGAAACCAACAACAGTGGTTCTGAGCTACGACACAGCCCTCAACGTGACTCTCGTTCCCTCTCTCTGGCTCTCAAGACACTGCTTTTATCAGGGTCAGCAACATACTTCGAGTAGCAGGCTGTATCTTTACCCCTACCCAGGGTACCTCCCTATGGAGGAGCTGAACAGAAAAGTCTTTACTCCTCTGCCCCCACTCCTCAAAATCCATTCTGGGTTTCCACATCCTACCCTTCATTTCTCAGAAAAAATGGGACAAGGAGATTAAGAGCTCTTTACTAACTAGAGTTTGCTTCTCTGCTGCCTTCATAGCTGCTCTTGATAAAAAACAGCTTTCCCACCCTGTTGTTTAGAGATTTTATCCAAGTCTGCGAACCTGAAATCCACCGTGGGGAATCCAGTCCCCTCCCAGCAGCTGTTATTGCAAGAGAGCTTAGAAATTCACCAGAGGGTCCGAAAAACACATCAGCACTGTGAATCCACAACTAGGATTTCACACCAGAAATAGATGCTGTCTGAACTGCTTTTGCTTTTTCTAGGCATTGCAGTGAAATCCCTGACAGGCAATGGGGGAAGAAACCGTTGAGGGGGTTCCTGCGCTTCCTCCGCTTTAAACGTTGCTCTAGGTTTGAGGAGGAGAATTACAATTACCATCAGGGATTCTCAGGGACTGGCTTTATAGCACAACTGAGCACTGAGACCTCACTTCTGCAGATACGGACAAATTGGCTCTGACTACCTTGCCCTTGCTGCAGTAGCACTGCAGCCAACAGAACTACGCATGCAAATGTTGAGACATCAGGCAGACCTCTAGTATTAGGTATCCTGCTTTTTTTTAATGGGGGACAGGCTTGTGAAGAAACACATGGCAAAACTGAAGGAAAATTATCTTGCCAAGCCTCGTGTTATGCTATTTGTATAAATCTTGATATGAACAAGCAGAAGGAATTTGCTTGAACTTTCTGGAATTCATACCTTGTATTCTTGTAATCATCTGATCGTTCCAGCTCTGTATCTGGGAACCTGGTTCTGCTGCCCTGCTGAGGGCTGCTAAGGAGAGCTCTGATACACAGAGCTTGCAAGCTTGCTCCCCTCTTTGGAGTACGTGTTTTCTGGTTGTGTCTTCCAGTGGGGTAATGGTGACAACACTGCAAACCCTGTTCCTCAAAAAAAATGGAGCATATTCTCAGCTTAGGTAAACTGTCACAGCAACATCCCATTGCTGGAGCTCTGACAATTGAGATGAACAGAAGATACGTGTGTTTGGGTCTTTTATTCCCTCGGGTAAAAAACCCTCTTGCCGCTTTTCACTGGAAACCCTCCGAATTTGTGGGCCATTCTTGGCCACAGCTTCCATAATTACGGAAAACTGTGGAAGTCACCGTAGCAGGAGAGATGAAAGCAAAGCCCCCGTACACCAAGCGCAGGGAAATGAGTAAAAGATCTAAGAACTGTTGAAACATTTACAGAGTCAATTTCTGGAAAGACTCTTTGCAATCCAGCTGCTCGAAATATTTGACTCTCAACTGCAAAAGTCTGAGGACTGAGTCCTTAGTAAATGTTCTTCAATAATCCTCTCTGTAGATTTGACTGTCACGAAGTTTTTCCCGCATGCAGATTTTGGTCCAGTAGTCCCCATATTTTATTTATAATTTGAATCATATGCTGCTTTCGTAATTTTTTGTCTAGTCATTTTAAACATCTTTGTACAGTATTCAGACAGCGAGAGTGAATCCTGTAGCTATTATTATATTTGCAATTTCCCTTGGGTATAAGCAAAGTCTGTATAACGCAGAGTCTATCAAATATTTCAAATTTATTGCATTCCAAAGCTATTAAAAAGTTGAGGCATTAGAGCTGTCTATTAACAGTGAGAATGAAGATTATTTCTTAGCATTTCTGAAAGGTAAAAATAAATCTGCAAGACACACAAATGCCACACTTGAAAAATAGCAGCATACTGGTAATATGAAAAGAGACGGTCATTTATAAGGATATTTTACAAGTGGAGTCTGTCTTCAGGAACAGAGACTCAAATAACTTCCATTACTGAAATGACTTGAAATTATGAGTTTTATAAGGCCAAGACCAAATATTCGAAATAACAGAGCCTAAATTAAGACTGAAAGGCCAAGATTCTCAGAACTGCTCTTTGGTGTCTCTTTTTGGGAAATTACGTTCAAAAATTCTGAAGATGCCTCATATGAGTGCTCAGTAAGTGACCTCCAGAAAGTATATACAGAAAATTAGGTCCATTAAGATCTCTTCAATGTCTTTGACTATTTACTTATGTCCTCAGTAAGGATAAGGATTTCAATGCCTGATTTTAAGCTCCAACTATTTTAAATTCCTGGACTCATCTTCCAGTAGTGAGATTACACTTTCATTAATCTGGCATTTTTTTTCACATGTGAAAATTTAAAGTACTTGCTTTACATCACTTCATACCTTCTTAGCCCTTCTGCAAAATATGTCAACCCAGTCTAAATCACTAAAGGTTTCCTATTTCATAGGATATACAAAAATCACTAAAGGTCTCCTATTTCATAGGATATATAGCTATGATCTTTGCTTTAGAGTATTTGGGTAGTCACTGGGGTAGTCCTGCCAGGTTATGGAGAACAGACGTGAGCTGCCAAGAAGGCTGATAAGCACGGTTCTTTTTTATTCATTGTACCTTTTTGTTCACATAATTCTTCTTAAGTAAACTGAGAAGAAAAGCTAGTGCAGGCAACAAGACAGCAGCAAGCCTGTATGCAATACACACCACGAGGCAATGAACATCAGTTTAATACTAAGTTCTGCTGGTAATTGGCCTTCCAGCCTGACATTACTAGCAATTCCTTTCATGAGTAGTCCTTAGAAAAAATACATGAGTAGGAGGTTGTAAAATTACTTTTTTTTGCAGCTTTTGAACTGCATTTAAGCACAGAGATCGTAGTCTTCACTCCTTCTCCTATTAAATACAGAGCAGTCTGCCTCCTCTTCCCGGTCACTTCAGATGGGCAGCATGGGCATAAAGCTCACAGCTATTGCATGTGCAGGGACCCGTCCTGACTGTGGCTGAGTGTGGGTGCTTTTGAGCCTCAGGACTTTAGCCACCCTTGGCAGGCTGCAAATGCAAATCCTACTTCTGTCCACTGGACAAATATTAGGCAGCAACCTCAAACCTCCTGCAGGGAAGCTTCACACAAGTGGCTCCAGTTTTAAGTGCTCAATGGTGTAGAGCCGCGTGAACTTAACCAATTTCCAGTCTTACTCCAGCAGGGAATATAAATAGCTCAACTCAAAGTCAGTTATGCCTAGATCACAACAAAACATGAATTCACAGTGAGCTGAAGAACTGTTCCTGACATTGCAATCCTTCTTACATGTATTCACAAGTGCAGGCACCTCTGCTAGTCCTAATGCTGATATTCAGAACGTATGTAACTCCTGAGAATTAATGTCCATTAGGCTGCATTTACAAAAAAGACCGTTCCAGCTTCACTGAGGACCAGACTGGGTATCTACTGACACAAAAGAAGGGAAAAGCTAAAATTCCTCTCACATAAGACATCCGTGTCCCAGTCCACAAAACAAACCATCGGTTTGCACTGACAGCCAAGGATTTCTCTCACATTGCAGAATGCTGTCTCATGCTCTTCGGAGGACATCTGTTCCCAGTCACCACAGCCTAGTTGGTTCCCATCAGTTCCAGCATTTCAATAGTACTAACTGCTGTCGCATGGCAATTACTGTCGAGTCTGCAGAAATCCATCCAATCCCTTTTTGCTGACAGCATAAACTGTAAGATTGCAATGTCATGTGAGCCATTTTCACATCTTGTCTTCTGGGTTTTGTTTCTTCCCTCTGATTTCTTATAATTATTGAAAGGTTCTTACCCTTCTCTGCTTCTTTACCTTTTCAGGAAGGTGCAGTCAACTCAATTCAGTCATCTTTGAGTTCATCTGCAGTTCCGCTCTCGATATGGAGCTATCTCATCAGCTCCACATTCCCCCACAGCCTTGCCTTTCATCTTAGTCATGCTTTGGTGTGGCTAATTGATGACTGGAGCAAGAAATACTCAATCATGTATGGAGTCCTCAAGCTCTTAATCACCAAGCATTTAGAGCAGAAATTCTAGTATTTTGCCCTTAATAATAATACCCAGTGACCCTGGCTATTACGGCATTTCATCTTGTTCCTACCCTTCTACTAAAAGTTCATGCCATTCTTCTTGTGTAACAATCTGATCCTCTTCCATTTTTTTCTTATCAAATTTGTCATCCTCAAACTATGAGATTCCTCCAAGAACTATGTGTGTAAAACAGAGACTAAAAGAATGTGGTATCTAGAGCGAGACACTGTACCAGCTATGGCCCTCTTTGTCAAAGCTACCTTCAGCACCAAGGACTCTGCATTGTAGCGTACACATCTGAAATGCTAGAAGGAGTTAATATACCATCCCCCTTCTCCCCTGTCTGATGTGAACATTCTCAGCTGTGGAGGGCTGAGCTACAGCAGAGCCAGGTGAGCAGTTGACTTACTCCCATCTGCCGATGATGTGCCACATCCATACGGAGACCATTCCTTTGTGCAAAGAGCTTGGCAGGAATGCTCAAACCTCAAACTCTTTCTTCAATTAAGCTTTTCAAAGTCAAGCAAAATCTCCCAGGCCTTTTGGATTTTCTTTTTTTATTTGTGTGATGATTATTCTCAGTGTTTGCTAGGTAATGTACCTTCAGGAAATAAATATTTTATGGTATCCTGATTCTCTGGAATACTGCTTTGTATTCTTATTTAACCCCTTTTTTGCTAGTTTCAGGACAGTCGACATTCTTTAACAGACAATAAATCAAAGAGAACCACAACTTTGGATTTTAAATATATGAAAGTCAGTGAAAGCCCCTGGGAAAAACACAAACTCTGCTTAAGCTTAAATCGTGTACACAAAAACTGGCAGCAGCTTTTGGCATTAAAAATCTCCACAGTGCAAATGCAACTGATGTGATCACAAACCAACAGGCTGCTTTAACATGTATCTCTGAATAAAATGAGATCCATGTTGCAGACTTGGTTAAGGGAGTTGGGAGACTGAGACTCAGAGAAGACTAATGTCAGCAAGAGGGAAAGGAAAAGACTGCTTTTTGCTGGGCTCTGTTTGTTTTTGAACAGGCCTTTTATTGAGCTCTTTCTGACATGAAAACCTTGATCAAGAAGCATTCCAAGCACAAACCTCACCCAGAATTCAGCAGAAATTCTGTAGATGCAGAACTCAACGGGATGACATCTGGTACATAGCGTGCAGTGGCAAGTGCTCATATATGCACGTAAACAACAGCATCTACTTCTCTAGCAGTAATTTAGAGATTTGTAGGCAGAATTGCCGTGCTAGGTTATAAAGGCATACTGTGACTCACGGAAAAATCTAAAAAGAGGGCACTTTGCTCTCAACTGAAGCTTTGGGCTGAGGTTCTAGTCCTCATTTCAGCTTGCACAACATGTAAAAGATACGGAGAAAGACAAACAGAGCTCTTCTTCCTCTTTCTCTCGTCATCGTAACACTCCTGATCACAACATTATTAGATATTTTTCAGGCTACTAATTCAATGCCCACTGGCAGTTCTGCTCTTTCCTCTTCAAGTACATTTTAATGGTAACTCATCTGAAATTCAAGTCTGGTAAATATAATAAATTTGATTGTAACTTAGGTTCCCTAGTTATTAAATTAGCTTCTTTTCAGAAAGAGTGCTGAATCTAAAGGAGAAAAAGCTGTAAATTATACCTGACAGCTTTAATGCTCTTATAACTATTTTAATAAAAGATGTTGTGATTCATCATAGATAATATGTCTTGCAAAAAAAATTTGTGTGAGCTGAGAAAATAATGCTAACAGCTTTGCAAAACTACTTACAATTTAAAATCATTTGGGTGGCAGGGAAAATGTGGCATGGCCTGAAGACTACAAAGTGTTCCAAAGTACATTACATTTTCTCTTGCAGAATCTGTTTTTGTGTAAAACAACAGCAGTAATTCCTACTTTCACAACTCCCAAGGTGGTATCAAGTATGGAGAAACCAGGCAAGATACCTTTTGTGAGTAAACATCTTACTATTTTTCTGATTTGCTAGAATGCAAGTTGTGATTGACATCTTACTTTGTATTCATAACCCTAACACATACTATTATTACCTATATGGCAGTAGGGTTATGTATTGTACAGTATCCGTATTAGAACTCCAGGATTCATAGGAGAACGCAGGGCAGATGACTTTAATGACACATTCAAGGACTCTGAGAAACCAGTGGAAATATAAAGTACAAATAATGACATTCTTGTCCCTTGGCCCAGAACTCGATCACCTGAACAAAGCTGCATCGCTTCTGTTTATGGATGTCCTGGAATCGCTTACAGTACATCTGGGGGAGCAACTTTTTATTTATACCAATTAGATAGAAAGCTTCAAATTAAAAAAAAAAATCAACTGTATCTAGTAACAAAAAAAATACTATAATCTTCACTCTAATGTAAGAAATTAAATTAAATTAATATAAGAAATTAAACTAAGGGCTAGACTGTATTATCCAGAATTTTCCCATTCCATTTTCATAGAGGAAGAAATATTTCTATCATTTACACATCTATGTACAGATTTCATAGAATCACAGAAATTTAGGGCCGAAGGGATCTCAAGAGATCACTTTCTCAAACTACAGTACTGGGGCAGAATGAAATATGTAAAGAACAGTCACAAGAGATAGTTGAATAATTTGTCCAGTGGAAAAAATTCCCAGGAAGGGTATTCTGCAGCCCTTCTACGCAGCTTGTTTCACTGCTTCCCTGTATTCATAACAAAAAGGAATTTTCTAACGTGGACATTAAATCAATTCTCCTTGCTTTTCCATAAATGGCCACTAACGAACAACCGATCACTATTCTTCTTAGAAAAGTCTTCTCCATAGTGGAGATGTCAGCACTTCCCTCCTCTATTTTCCACTGTCTAGACTGAACTAAATTGCAGTTTTTCCTCCTCTTCTGCTGTTGCACTTTGCTGAACTCACTTCTATTTACTTATATTTTTTAAAGTTTGATGTCCCAAACTGGATACAGTAAACCAGTTCAGGCCTCTGGAAAGCATCTCATCTAGGCTTCCTTTCCTACAAATGGTTGGACAAGATAATCTTTCAAAGTCCCTTCCAACCTGAGCTGCTCTATCATTTGTAGCATTCAGTCTTTCTGTCTCCCTGCCAGTAGGTACCATACATGAAAACTGGCTTTAGGTCACATGATTGCATTTATGGATCTTACTTAGTTTCTAAGTTTCTTCAGATCTATGCAGTCTTCTTCGCAGTCTCCCTCTCCCATCTGTATTATTTTTGTATGTTTTGTTTTTGTGCAGTTGATTCGTCCATCACCGTAAGAACCTGTATTTATTACACTTGTTCATTTTAAGCCATGTCTGCAACTGTCCCCAAATTCCTAAAGCCTACACAAAATGCCATCTCAAATTGACTGTAAGCCACCAGCAACCACTTTCCCAACGCAGTATTTTTTGATCACTTGCCCTCATCCATCCTTACCATCTAGTGATTTTATCTAGGCTGTACGTCTTTAATTATTTATAAAAACCAACAGGGAACAGAGTCAGAAACCTTACTAAAATCTGCACAAGTCATTCTTCCTGCTTCATCTGTACCTACTAAGCAACATATTGAACAAGAAAATTCGTTTGGTTTGACATTATATGTTCTTTTCAGAGGCATGTCAGCAAGTCTTTATCGCCTTATCATGTTCTAGGCCTTTAGAAATTGCTTATTTAATAATTTGTTCCAGAATCCAGGGGTGGAAGTTAGTTAGGCTTCCTGGCTACCTTGGGTTCTCTTCTATCTCTTTTTCTAAAAGCGGTTATGTTTCCCTTTTTCAGTCTACTGTCTCCTCTGTCCTCCATGAGTTTTCAGAGATATCTGAAATACCTGGAAATGATTCAGTGCTTACTTGGGCTAGTTCCTGAATTACTTCCGAAGGCAGGTGCAGGAAATTTGATTGTATCTATATTACTCAAGTATCTTCTCTTCCTTAAAAATATTTTGTTAAATAACCCAATGGCAGTAACCTTTCTTCCGAGTTTTTCTTCTATCTGATGTTGGAGAAATGTTAGAAACTTTGCCTTGCTGCATGATATCCAAAACATTACATGTGGACATCCAAATTAGCCAGATCTGTGGCATACTGGCTAATTAATAAGTTTACACCTTTGAAAAAAGTAAGTTACTACAGGAAATGCTAACTAATTAAAAATTTTAACATAATCCTTAAGAGGCAATTGCAGCCTAGCAATTTTTTTTTTGCTGCTGCAACCTAATAATCCGGGGTTTTGCTAGTTTGGGGTCAAAACATGATTCAGATCATGACAGGATGACACTGGTTTTGCAGAAAGGAGAAAACAATGGAATATAAAACCAATTCCGTAGGAAATTCACTACTTGGTCTGGCTGAGCTATTTCTAAGGCTTTCTAGGGGAAAACCAAAAATGATGAATAAGGTGGGTTAAATTTCAGGCTATCGAGTGTATGTGGAAGTACAAAGGTAAGTTCTGGACTGAAGTCCAGAATAGTTTTGCCAGTGAGTTCAAGTAGATTAAAATCTTAGAGATTGTCTCAGAGTCTTATGGAATATAAGGGACTTTTAACTTCTGTCATTCAGATACCAAGGAACTAGAATAAGGTGCTCTAATTAAGGCATAAAGTTAATGGCAGAGGTTCCCACCATGCTTTAGCCATCGTTTTCTTACATCTTCTTGTTACTTGCTTTTATTAGACCATAGTCTGTCCTGTCTCTTCATAATGTAAGTTAAAACAAACTAGAATCAGTGGAGTTACAGCTAGGAAAATTTTAAAATTACATGTAAGGTGGATATAAGACAGTAGATGAGCAGTAGCGTAAGACAGACACAGACATCCTTGGATTTAAAATCAAACATGGACCCCACAAGTTCAGCAATGCAGAAATTTTATTTTTTTTTCAATCTGCAAGAATCAACTGGAAGCCATCCAAATAATGCAATATTTGCAGAAAACATGTTACAAATAGCTTTTGCCTTCAGAGATTATTTCTTGCTTTAAGATCTTAGACAAGTCATTTCAGCCTTGTGCTTCAGGGTACCAAAAGAAGGCAATCAACCTCTAGTGACCCACCACAGATGCTGTAATACCTAGTTCTTGATGAGGTACCCTAACCCTTCAGAGTAGCAGAGTCCCTTGTTCCTCTCCCTGCAGGGAGTCTGGTACCACGCCAACCACCAGCTGTAGTTGAGTTTCCGGTGATCAGCAAGTGAACCTAGTTGCTGAATATACACAATATGACTTATAATAACATAAAGATTACATAAAAAGAGATTAAGTAGCAGAGTAGACTAAAAAGAGGAGAACAGACACAGATAGCATGGGTATTAAGTCATTTAAATTCTACTTACTCTGTAACAGCAACTGCTAACCTACAATTTTTTCAATATAAAAATTCAATACTTATCCCTCAAACTTGCTTTCCACTTTGTCCATCCAGGTCTGGTAAGAGTAGTGGGCTCTTTTGGGTGCCAGGATGTTACCAGGTATAACAGACAGCTGTCATGGGTAGATTTGGGGTAAGATCACACCACGGATGGTCCCTGATGGGGAGAACAATAAACACCTTGCTTTCATCAGTCGTTCTCTCCCTACTCACAGAGCCCCACCCAGCTAAGCTTAGGGGCAGCCTACCATGGTAAGCCAAGCGCTCCTAAGTGCCTTCAACTACCACAGCAAGTAGGCAGGTAGCCTCTGCAACACTGGACTATCTGCCTTTGTGAGCTCTCTCTGAGCTCCCTCTGTACCGAATGACAGGAGTGACGTCTGAACTGGCAGAGGATACGCGTATTTTTCACACACGGCAAGACACAGATGAGACATGAATTCCCGTGGTCCCAAATACAGATGTTCATAAGCCTAGTAACAAGTTAGTACTTTGGTAGGGTATCACAACTTCTCACATGCAACAGCTATAAGACATTCTTCCCTCACCTGCCCCTTGAAGTAATGCACCCATGCTTTCACCTGTCATCAGGGTGGCACCCCATAATCAAACTGTGTCTGACTACCTCCTTTGTTCCCAATCCTGACAGCATATGTGCCCAAAAAAGTTGGATATCCAGAGCTGCATGAGTTTCTGTTCAAGAATCTCTGCAGCAACAGTAAGCAGTAAATAAAAGCGGCTTACAGTGTAGCTATTTACTGCTGAATTAAAAACATCTCAGTTTCCCTTATAGCCAGGAAGAGTGAAATGGGTATTTCTTTGGTTGAGATTCATCTGAGCCACTTTAAACATCCAGCTTAGGATGAGATGAATCATGACGCAGACATGCATACTTCTCCCAATTGAGCATAAAGCAATTAATTCAGGTGCAGACACCTCTATGTAGGCATTTATTTTTAGGCAGATGGATCCTAGCCATGTCTTACATACCTTTGCTAGTCTGCACAAACCTCTGTTGCACATGGTTTAGTCTCACCAGTCCCCTTTCCACAGAAATTAAGTTACTATCCTATTACTGTATGGATGCATCTATTATGCTACATAAAAGAGCACGGGACTGAGCTCAGGGAAGAGAACCAGCACCAGGCAGGGTCCTGGCTGTGCTCTGGGCTGCTCCAACTACAGACCAGATACAGAGAGGCCCTACCTAAGTTGTGTGAATGTGAAGACCCATAAATGCTATGAATGCCATGTGAAAAGGAGACACTCCAAGCCTTGTGAACATGAGCCAGTCTCTGTATCTTAACTTTCTGCTCTTGGTATAGCTTATGCCTCCTCGGACACATGCAATTCAGATACTGCAGAGTGCCAACTCCCTCGAGTTCCCTCAAGGCTCTTCCCTTTTCTAGAGGAGCGTCCTGTAACGGACTGGAAATCCTTTCTGGGTGTACTCAGCCAACAACACCTGCCTGAATGCTGCCAGGTGGGGACTGTTCCCCAAAGAACAGCTTTATCCACAGTTTCGTCGGGGATTTTTATTAGTACCATTATTGCTATGCCTTTCTGAGTGGCTCCAACAGTCCCTTTTGATGTAGCTACAGACTAAGGAACGCCTCACCAGCAAATATACCAAGACTGCCCACAATACTTACACAAATAGTATAGATATTTTTCAACTCTGTAAGAACCAAAAGCAGACATCAGTGGAAACAGAAAGACTCTGCTTCAGTGGAAACAGAAAGACTCTGCTGACCACAATGAACTTCATATTAGGAGTTTCAACTTTTTTGTGAAAGGACTGCAGAACCTTTTATAGTGAAGGTATGTGTCTACCACACACTCACGCTATTAGCTTAGATCAGACCCTATACTAATTTTAGTTACTAAACAACTAAACACACGTATTTGGAAAATAATCATGCCTTCCCCTACTTATACAAAAATAGGTGCAATCAAAGATCATAAATGGTATTCAGAGCAAAAGAAGTAAACACTACTTAAAATAATGGACTACATTACAGGAGACAATAATTTAGAGGTTTAGAATTCCTTTCTTTTTCAAAGAAATAATTATATACACTTCACCATCTTCAGCAGTATTAAAGATGTTATAATTTAGAATAACATTCATTAATACATCATAGTAGTACTACAAAGTGTTATTAATAGTAGCTTTAGACAGCAGTCTGGGAAAAGAAACAAGAAAGAAGGTATATGATGCTTCTTCTACTTCAACATTTCCAGATAACATATATTTAAAAAATGTTTTACAGGTTAAAATACTGATAATTCTGTATTTGTTTCTTTACTAATACTGTGAAGACTAATAATGTCCTTGCCATCTTTATTATATTTTTTGAACTACATAACAATAATTATTTAAAATTATATCAGTCACATTGCATTTAAAAATATAAAGCCTGAGCCTCTAATAAATCCTTCCAGTTTTTCAAGTAACACAGATAAAATTAACTTTGCTAATCTTGACTTGGTTTATTGTACCCTTATGTACAATTTCTATCCCTCTGTCCTTTTAAGTACAAAATCTATACAGTGGAAAGTGTTAGGCAACCTTAACTATAGTTATTGCTGCCAGCTCTTCCTATAAAACTTAGGGTGAAATACTGGTATAATTAAAATTGATGGCAATGTTCACACTGATTTCAGAGAATGAAAGAAGAGAAGAAATGCTTCCTGAAAAACAGTAGGGCCCCCACAATAAAATTTCATATTTACGTGGGAAGCACCAGTAATAAGATTTCAGGAAATCTGAAAATTAATATATTATAGACAAAATACATATATAATTGTATGTATTCATGTATGTATATAAGGATATAGGTAAAAAGTCAAAATGATAGGATTTCGCTTAGATATGGGTCTATCGTTTTAATCAGTGGTAGTAATACTACAGAAGAATGTTTGGAAGGGAGGAAAAATGAAGTGTAACTTACTCAACTGGAGCCATGAGGAAAATATTAACCACTAAAGCGTATAATGTAATTCCATTACTTAAAATGTTTTCAGGGGACTGTGGGACCTCTAATATTGTTGCAAAAGTGCCATGGGATCTTATCATTAAAAGATAAAACAGCAGTTGAACCACAGTTCTCATCTAATAGCAAGCAAGTCCCCAGTCTTCAAAGATTTATGTATACAGTTAATTTTATACATAAGAGTCGTCTTGCCTCAGACCACAGAACTTTTCAAAATGCTTAAAATTAGGCATATATAGCTCTTCACAGAATTGAGACCTACAGCCTAACTTGCAGAACCGTAACAAATATACTTTTCAAATTCAAAGAAATGCATGTTCCTTCACAAGAGTATCAAGTTTGATCTGCATTTTTCACTCACATAAAAGTGGTATTTCAACAGTCTGCGTATCATTTATTTTATGAATTAAGTATTTATCATAGAAAGGTCACTGTTAACTTGGAAACTGTATTTTAAAATCTTTCCAGTTACATTACTAGCATCTTTAATTCTCAAATTTATTTTTTTTAAATAAGAATTTTGCTTTTCAACTTTTTTTCTCTGATTTTTCAACTTGACTGAAAAAAGTATATTCTTTGAGGGAGTTTGAGGGAACTTGTTACATATGCCAGCAAGGTGTTTGTCAGCTAACTACACAGGAACAGTGTGGGAATACAGTTAGTGTGTTAGAAAGGTCAATATAAATGAACGCTGCGAGAGGTATTTGGGGACACATATCTTAGATAAATTTTAATTCTTTTCCTTTTAAATGGAGTCTATCACGATAAGCTTTCAAGTAGCTTTAGCAAGTTGAAAATATTTGAAGATAAGCTATATTTACGGCCTAGGTCCTAAATGCAAAGATTGCTGTGAATTCTTATTTATGAGCTGAATGGTGTTATCTAGCCACAAAGCATTCATGTTTATTTTCAGTCTTACTAGTGGATGAATGTTGACTGTCTGGTAATTAGTTCCATTTCCATCATCTCCAAAGCCTATAAAATAACTGGACTTTCTATAAACTAACAGCACGTTGTCATCTTAAGGCTTCTTCATCAGAGGAAGGTATTTCAGCTTCCTTGAAACTAATCTCTCATCTGTTTGTTGGTTGTTTTTTTTCTTGTGTAGAAATTACGGAAACAGTCAAGGTCAGGTTGCTCAAAGCCCTGTCCAACCTGACCTTGACTGTCAGTTGAAGATACCCCTGCTCATTGCAGGGGGGTTGGACTAGATGACCTTTAAAGATCCCTTCCAACCGAAACCATTCTATGATTCAATGAATAATAGTTTCTGTAGCATACAAAGCAGCTTTGGAAATCCCTGAAGTGAACTCCCAACCTTCACCATAAACAACCTTGGTACAGGACTTTTGAGGCTCTGGATAGAGATCAAGGTATCAGCTGGTCAACTTTACTGTCCAGTTTTCTCCAACCACCCGGTAGTTTTCAAAGTGCACTAGGATTACTTTATCACTTTTACCACAACTTGTCTTTCTTATGCTTATATCCTTATCTGCTTCAGAATGTTCTCCTTGTAATCATAGGCAGACAGATTGCTCTCATGTCTGTTGAAATAAAATAGAAGTGATATGCTTAAGAGGACCAACGTAATTTGAAGGAGCTAAAGAAAAGCCTGGCTTTGTGAGACCTTCCGTTTCAGTCTTCTGACTTTGGGCAGAGTTTAATCTATGGTCTAGTTCTTCACCTACAAAACCAAGCAGTGATATTTCCTGTCTTTCAATTAGCTCATCTGTTCAGTTCCTCCAGGAAAGTATCCAAAATATTGTTAGCACAGTGCCTAGCCCACTAAAACCTGACATTTGATTGGAGCTTACTGTCAAACATACATACCGTAAAGAAGTCAGACCACCCCCATGCTATGTCTCATGAAATGGGGTCATGTATAAAGGTGGCTTGCCAGCCCCTCCCTCAATTCACAACTGGATGGTCGTTGCCTTCCCTAATCCAGTTTACGCAGCATTTGAGGTCCCAAAAGACAGACAAGCATGATGGGTGGCCCTCAGACCGGATGACTGAATCCATCTCTCAACTCTTATTCTAGTAAGACAGGGTTTAGATTGAATGTAACAGGAGTTAATTTAAGCTGTTACAAGAGTAAATGAATGCTGGCACTAAGCCTAATGTTCTTGAGGGGATTTGAGTTCTAGCAGAGTGAAGTGTTGGATCTTGGCCTAATGCTCTTAAAACACACTGAGACATGGAAGTGGACCTTCAGGCATGTGGAGCTGTAGGTTTCCTTGTTATTTTTAATTTTTGCTTTTGACTTTGTAACAAAACTTGGAAGAAATGAAGTTTCAGCCAAATGTGATTTCCCTAGGAATCACTGGAGTCACAAGGGTTTTATTTCACAGTAGTGTGTTTTCATCTTCTGATGTGACTTCACATTACGTTCATTATGCCTAACAAGAAATGACTGCATTTAAATATTGTTATGTAAGAATTCAGTGGAACATAGAATCTTACAGGAAAATTACATTCTTAAACATTTAAGAAAATATTTTATTAGGCTTTTCATTTGCTTTTGAAAATTTTCAGCAATGCAAACATCTCTACAACAAAGTCTGAAGTCAACATGTAGAACGCACTTGCTAAAAAAGCAGGTATGTCTGCTTGCTAAATGTCCCGATTTCTGCTTAGAGGAGCCAAGGAAGAGCAAACTGTGCAGAATGGGAAAGGTACCCTCTGAACTAACATCTTAGTGCCACAAGGCATAGTAGTTGATGTCGTTTGTCAGTGTGCAATTTTTCTGATGAAACTATTCTGTTTACCAAACTGTCAGTGACATTTCTATAGACTACAGCAATCTTTGCTTTCTGTCATAAACTACCCCTGCAGTAATACTGCATGAGGTGAAACAGGACTATGTCTTAACAGCCAAAGGTTTTCTAGCTACTTAGGCATGTTTTAGCACCCACAAACATACCAGCCTGGTTGCTGCAGCACAGGTGTGAGCCACGTTAGTGCAGCAGGAGCTCTGCGCTCCTCCACACTGCACACACGAGGTGAATTTACTGCAGGGAGTGAAGGGGTGGCTAAGGACACTTAACTTCCCCATCAGCATTGCGTGTTTGCATTCACATGAGAATAGTTCTCCATTCACACTGCAGTTGTATCTGTTCCAGTCAGGAATGTCATCTGAGGAAAGACAAATGACCTACTTACTTGTTCTTACTCAAAGTAAAGCTGAAAATGCCTGTCAGGGTGCTGAACTAAACCTGCCTACCTGTGTCGTGGTTGTATGTTCAACATCAAAGGATCGGGCATTCAGAATTCAAATCTCTCAGCTATCCTTTACAATGTTTCTGCAATGTTGCCAGCATTCATAAAGTGCTTGTTATTGGCTGACACAGAGAGAGAAGTACTCTTAGCTGGCTTGTGCAAAAATTCTGTGTCAGACTCTAAGACTGGGATAGAAAATACTTTGTCTGTCTGGAGGGAAGCAGAAATAGGGGACAGGAATTTGCTGCAAGTTTTACATCTCTACAGCACAAATGGCATTTTGCAGTGTGTGTTTGTGTATGACGATAGAGGGATTTTGCTGTTATGTTTTACAGTATCTGAGGATTACAAAGGATTTTCCTGTATGAGTTACTTTCCAGGTCTCCAGGGATACAAAAAGACTTTGCAGCACACATTAGTCTGTGGACACGGAAACCGTTCACCCGGCATGTTGCGCTCTTGGGTGATTTTGCAATGAGCAGTCATTTATGTCCCCCAGAGATGGTGTTTTTGAAGGGTTTGTATCCTGCTAAGAACTCAGGTGGCACATTCCTGAAGATGGCCCAAACATTTCACAGAAAGACACTCAGTGGACAACACACGTTAATGGAAGACTGGATAAATTCTGAGATGCCATCAGTTAAATGACTGAAATTACCGTCAACAAAACTGAATTCATGACTGGGAATTCAGCTCAGGGAAGGAGAGTTAACTAAAATTACTTTAGTGGCACTGATGCATGATCACCATTTCTCAGTGGATAGAGGGCAAAAAATGCATTTCCATGTTTCAGAGCCCGTACCACAGCATTTGTAATGCTGACAACACAGTACTGGCTGTCATATCAGGAAGAGGTGAAAGATACAGTTGCTACGATGGACCAAGTACTTTCTGAACGCCTTTAACTGAACACCAAAATAATGGGAAATTGCTTGTAGCAGTTCTCTGTCCAGTCTTTTCCCACATCGATGTGGCTCTATTAGGTGAACTATTCTGAAAATATGGATACCAGCACTGCCAACCTACAAATGACATTTAGCTTCCTCCCTGCTTTACTTCATGTGACCGTATAGTTAATTCCCAGATGGCCCAATGTTTGAACATGATCAACTAACTAATGTTTGAGTATGGCAGTGGACAAAAAAGCACTTTGAAGCATTCACAGTGAACAGTTGTCTTTGACACAAGTGATTACTGCTGGTCAAGTCAACCTGTAATGCTTTTCAGTTATCGCCTCTGCCATGGCAGTTTCAGCAAGCAGTATCTTCTGTCATCTGTATTTCATGAGAAACTCTATTCATCCCTTGAAAAGGATGTTCTAAACTTTTTCATGCTTTTGTGGTTTCTCATCTGGAAGACAGGCAGAGCAGCGCACCCATACCTGACGTCTCCGACACCCAGAAAACCCCAGCTGGCACACGGCGCCAGGTCAGCCCGGCCAGTGCAAGCTCACCAAACCTGCCTCGCTCAGTCCACTGGGATTCCTGCAGGATTTCAAACCCAGTTCGTGACCCACTGCTCTTCATGCACTCAGCAGTGGCTTAAAGCTCTGGAGGAAGAGTCACATCAGTAAATAAGGCGAAGCTGAGCTGTGAGGCGGTGAGGGGCACCCTCGGAGCGTTACGAGCGTCACCACTTCTCACTCCCTACCGCACAGGCCAGGCCCTGCGGTGGTCCCTTCCCAGACACAAACAAAACGCCTGACCCAGGCCAGCGCTTCCCTCTCCACCAGGAACCCGCCGGGCGAGCCCGATCCCGGGCCAGGCCCTTCCTCCCTCCTGGGCGAGGGCCAGGGGCAGCTACAGCCCCCAGGGGCCCGGGCAGGCCGCGCAGGGCCTCCGCCCGCCGACCGGCCCCGCCATTTAACCTGTTCTCAGCGAAACGCCTGAAGCGCGGGCCGTGCCGCTTCCCCTCACTACTGAGGGGCGAGCCCGGCCCGGGGCCGGCAGCCGGGCACGTTTCCAAGACTGGAAGGTGCCGGTGACCCTGCACACCTCTGCCTGCGTTACCTCTCTGCCAGGACTGTCCCCTCCGGTTTGCGGGTAGCTTCCCTCCCGCTCGCGGAGCGGGGCCGGCGCGCTGCGCTCTCGCAGGGGACAGCACGATCGCGACGGGACACAGTCGCCAACGCCGTCCCCGCCACCCCTGGCCCGCCAGGCGGGCAGCGAGGGGCCCCGCGGCCTCAGGCCCGGCACAGCGCATGCGCTCCGCGGCCGGCGGCGGAGGGGC
>VWZZ01002558.1:586114-659406 GCA_013399095.1 Psophia crepitans | reverse complement strand
CCGGCGGGGGGGAGCCGGGGCCTGGCGCTGGGGGCGAACGGGGGCTGCGAGGCCCGGGGGTAGCCGTCGGCAGGCGCGGAGGAGCGGCGTGCGGGCGGGCCGGGGTCCGCGGTGGTCAGACCTCGTCTGCCTCAGCGCCGTGAGGTGGGATCCGGCGGCAGGAGCCCTCATCGCTCAGTCGTCCCGCAGGTACTGCGCGTCCCCAGCCGCCTTGGCAGCCGCCGGGCTCCGCACTGTGTCGCTTGAACTCATCCTCCCTCACCTCATGGACGGGAGCTTGGCCGTTTTCTTCAGTGGAAGGAGGGAGGGGGTTGTCGTAGCCCCGAGCGTTTCCCCCGGTCGCTTGACAGCCCCGGTCGTGCGGCCTGGTGAACCTGTGTGGTTTGCACAAGCACACGGCCTGTGCCGAGCTCCTCGTTGCGCTGGTGATTCTTGTCCTTCCCTGACGCCTGGCCTTCGTGTCAGGTGCTGTTAGACAGTCGTGCAGATTTTTTCCCCGCTTAAAAAAGAATATTTCACAGAATCAGAGCTTTTATATCTCATACTTTGTCTGAAATGCATCACACATAACAGGATAATTTCCCCTTTGTATGTTCAAAATGTGTGTTGTGGATGTGAAAATGTAGTTTTCCTTGAGTATCAGTGCGTGTTCAGAAGGTTATGTTCAAGGGCAGGTAGTCGTTATTTACAAAATAATCTTTGCAAGTTCCAAAGTACCGTTATGCTTCCCAACTTTATTCTTTTCGTGGAGGTAATGAACCTTTTTCCTGTTCTTCCTTCGGAGAAGAAGTTACTGTCAGTTAGAGTTATGTAGGTATTTCAAGACTGGAAGACCTAAATGGTTTTTAGGCCAGAGGATTTTGGTGAGATGGGTGGAACAGGTCAGTTTATGCCCACAGTACTGTTCATCTACTTATATCTAGGAAATTTTGGAAGTATTCAACAGTTTGTATGCTTCGATGTCTTGTCTCTTAACAGATATTGAACAGACTGGACAGCAGGCAGATAAATAGCAACCTTTACTCTTGAGTCAAGAACAAAGAACGATTCTTGGAATTATTTTTTTTATATCGCCATCTTAATTGTGAAGAATTTCTAATTTGCATCCCTTAGGAAACTGCATTTTTTTTTCAATAAGCATGTTTCTAAACAGCTTAACTATTAGTCCTGATTCCTTTAACAGCACACGTTAAAACTTTGGGTTTCTCTGTACAGCCTCTAGTGAGGGAGGCATCCGTCATTCCACTAGAAGTCCTACTGGAAATATATCTCCTTGTTGTAAAGAGCCAACAGAATATGATTTTACATTTACTTATGTGACACTTTTCAGGAGTGTTGCATTTTGTTTAAAAAGTCCTGTCGTTGAGACCAATTTCATATATGTATGGAGTTCTTGCCTAAGTAGACATACATATAGGTATATTTAAAAAGTGTTAAACGCAGGAAGTAATCACTTTTAAAGGGTGTTGAGTGAAGAAGTCTAGTTCTGGTGCTGATGTGTTCATGGAATAGCTTCCATGGAATACATGGACAGTTCTACAAATTCTCCTTTTAATTCTCTGAGAGAACTCCAAAAGTCTACAGCTTATTTAATGTATTCATTTTCGGTGACAGTAAATTTCTGGACTCTGCAAATGTTATGTAATTTATTGAACTTAAACATTTTAGTTTTGCAGTAAAACGACCATTGGAGATGCTGTCATAGTTACAGGCAAAAGTCCTCCGCATGGTTTGTACTCCATGTTGCTGCAATTAACGTATTGAGCTTTTTAAAACTACCTAAGAACTGGCCATGCAGAGCATAATGCTACAGCCAATAAACCGAAAGTGGAACTGGATTGTACAAGCTGTGAGAAACAGAGTGGTAGAGTCAAAGTAGCATGCTGCGAGTCTTTTAAGTGGTTTAGGTGCTACTTGTGGCTTCTTATTGACAGAAATAGGAAATACTCAAAAGGCAAAAGAGAGTGTTGAAATAAGTATATCACCTTTATTTTATGTTTTGAAGCAGTCTTTTCAGTTCAGAGCTTTATGCAGTCCTGTTGTATGGAGATACTTTTTACATTCGAACAGTGGATAACTTTGCTTTCTGTTAGTATTCCTTTTCATTATAACTAATCTTAAGCAGCCTTGCTTGAGATTGTGCTGGCAAACAATTCTGAACTGCTTGTTCGTGTTGCAATATGTCATGTAGTGGAAATGTTTGCATCACAGGTGTGTGAAATATTGTACGCTAAGGCAGGCATTTGAAATTAAACAGCATATTTTTCATTATCATTGTGGTAATAAAGGAATATGTAGTGGAAATGTTTATGCTTCTATCTCATCAACTGGGTCTAGCATCTGCTCTTGAGAGTGCAGTGAGATTATGCTGCAGTGCTTCCCAGTTTTCCTTTATAATACAGGCTTTAGTGTTGAATCTTAAGAATGAATTGCTGCAAAATGGGTGGTAATTATTTAAAATACTTGTCAAAGTGACAGTGTATCTCCATGCTGTAAAGAGCCAACAAAATGTGATTTTACGTTTAGTTATGTGGTGATTTTCAACAATATTGCATTATGTTTAAAAAGTCCTGTCATTAAGACCAATTTCATGTATGTGTGGGACTCTGGTGTACGCATCCTTTAAGCCACTGAGTAAATTCTCCTCCTTGTCCTAAGCGAGATGTAAGAACCATTAATAGCTTGTTGCAGAATCAGAGTCTTCACTGTAAATATGTCATGTTGAAGCTGGCAAATAACACTTGAAAGTAAAAGTTCTGTAAATTCAGTATTTATTCTTCTAAAGCTTTTCATTATTTTAAAGTCAAAGACTGATACCTTTGGTACCTAGTTTCTTAAATCTTTCTTTAATTCCAGTCCTCACATGCTGCTTCAGTGGGTTTAATCCCGCTCATATCAGTTACTGGCACTTCTGACTCAGAGTGGATGAAATCCAACGTGTCCACAAGTCTTTGCTGAATCAAAGGTCCTGCAGGGTCGTTTAATCTGTTTTCCTTTTGTGCGTTATATGGATAGCATCTGGTTTATTTTGTAGTGGGTTATGTTTGGTTATGGTGTTCTAATATAATTGTTGTTTATTCTGGCAATAAATTTTCAGTTTTGTTAAAAACTTTTTTTGGCCCTTTTTATCAGCATTTCACTGCCACTTACCTGTTCTGACAGCTTACGTTAAGTGGGTAGCATATTGGTAATAAAACTTCCTATATTTAATGTAAAATTTCCTCAGATGTAATATTTCATGCTGTCTCTTTAGAACTTCAGTAAGTGATTTATGAAGTTAGCTTGATTCTCTATATTCGTTTACTAACCTACTGTTAGGAAACATGCAACAAGTAGCTATTGGATTAAGTCCTTGGTGCTGATTGTAAATCTCTGCGGTATGAAGGGGTTTTTTTAATAGCAAAATTAACATATTTTTCTGGTTTTGGTGTTTTTTTTTTTAAAGAAACCAGGTTTTAGATCTATCTACACTTGTTATTTGCCAGTGAAACTACACTGACAATATCCTAGACCAGATATAGCCTGTGCTGGGAAAAACTAGACTAGCTCATTTCATTTAAAAGATTAATCAGCTTGTATAAAGGGGGAAAAAGAAGGGGGTTGGGTGTAAGAGCTTTTGTTCTAGCAGTGTAACTTAGAACAAAGATTTATGTTGAATTTCACTAAAAATGTTTCTTCTGTTATCATAACCAATACAGCTAGGTCAGAAATGTACACGCTGCGCTCCACACTGCAGCGATGCTATACAGGCTGCTTTTCTCCTTTAGCAGTGTAATTCAAATGACATGGTGGTATATGATTTCTAACCTTGATCAGACTTGCAGTATTGTCTGCTGTGCCTTTATTATCTTGGAGCCTGCAGTTTGCAATACTAATGTGGCATTATATGGCTTAAAGCTGTTGGAATTCTTTGGTTAAAGTCTGCTGTTTATCACGAAACAGCTTTGTAGTCAGGTAGGTTACCTTTATCAGGGTCAATAATCAAGTACATGATTGCCAAAGAGCGTGCAAGGGGATTTGGAACAGCACACGTTGGGAGGCTGTAGCATTTTGTGAGAGGCAATGACTCCTGCCTCCCCACTCCAACTAAATCTGGAACTTGCCAAGTGACCGTAACATCAATCTGGTGCGTGAACAAACTGCAAATGATAAGAAAACTCAGAGAAGCAGCAGGCTGCCAGAGGCAGCATCTCCTGCCCCTGCTGAGTTTTTTATGGATGTGTTTAGTTGCTAGCTTCAGAAAGAAGAATATAATTTGATTCACCCTTGAAAAGTTGCCATCCCTGCAGAGTGTCACATCTTGTGCGGAGTCGAAGTCACTGTTTTCCAAATGAGACTGACTGGAGTTGTTACTAGCACATATATGAAGTTATATGTGTGCAAAGTCCTTTCTGTTTGCTAGTAAACACAATTTTTTTCCTAGGGTTGTGGGAGCATCAGTTGGTACTTAAATATTTGACAATGTTTACCTGAGGTAAAGAGGAAATGACAACTTACAGCATTTTTCTTTTTGCCTGTTCTTGTTAATACTGTCTGTTACGTGATTGTAGTCAAATTGGTTTTCTTTATCTTACCTTTTCTACTGCTGCTTGTGTTGCATCAGCAATGTGCTACAGTTCTTCCAGATTAGAAAAGACTCAATTTCTGTCCTGAAGGCCCCAAACAAATATCTAACGCTGTATTTAGTCATACTGAAACTACTAAGATAATGCTTGTAACGATGGTTATAAAGGAACATTTGTGTCTTCTGTGGGGTTTTTTTTTTAAGTGTTTGATATTTCTGAAATTCTCATTTTAAATAAAACGTGTTTATTAAAACAGTCCTCTTTTGGACTGCATTAAATTTTCTTATTTCACTTTAAACTGCTTTGAATGTTTCATCATATTCTAATGTTACTGATTCTATAAGAGAAGTGAAGATAGCCACACATGGTCGTGGTGACTTTGTGTGTTGCAGTTATACAGAAAACTATTATTCCCAGCAACTGGGAGTAAAATACTTTGAATGATTAAAGCTAGAGCTTAGATTATACATGTAGCCCTGGACTACACCACAAAAATTTATTTTGGAACTATTACCTTACACTGTTGAAAGAAACCTGAATACTGTAAAGGATTCCCCAAACAATGGTTTGTTAAGGGAAGACCCCATTTTTTTCGGCCACTGCGGAAAAGGCAAAATAATATACAGGAGTACCTCCTTACAAATCCTGGGGCTATGGAGAACATGGTGTCACACAGTTCATAGGATAATCTACGGAGAGTGCTTAAATTAAATGTAACTCTTAAGTTTATCATGGTTTTGTAGAAGTCTCTGGACTCCTGGACATGGAAACTGATAAAAATGGTTAAAAAACTTCTGAAGCCCTGTCTGCAATTCTTGGTGACACTTTTGAGATATGCACTCTGTCTTCAGAGAGTTGAGTGCTGAGATATGGTTGTTTTAGACAAGTTCTGATATATTGTGCGTGGTTTTACCTCAAGTAAAATTTCCAACCCAAATCAGTAGATGATTGGCAAGGTAATGTTTCCTATAAGCGTGTTACCTGTTTAGTGGTTTTACTTGATTGGTAATTTCTGGCATAAACATGTAAAATACATGTGCTTTCGAAGCAAATGTAATCAGGTGCACACGTGTCAAAAGCAGCATTTTGTTTAAATGATTTGAAGTAATTTCTTCAGAGCACTGGAAGGAAGAAGGCCATGGCTCTGGGATTTTGACGTTTTTTTTATACATCCTTTGTATCCAGGACCACTTTGTGAATTAAGTTATGCTTACGCTACTTTTAGCCCACACTTACTCATTCATTGTATTTCTGAATATTTCTTTGTAACAGATGATGTTAGATGATGTAAGCTGTGCATAATAACTGCATGGGAAGGATTTTTGGTCTTAGAGATAAAAAGTATATATGTGGCATTTTAATTCAGTCACTGAATAGAAAAAAAAACTGTATTTTTTTGAAGGAACCATTGTTTAAGCTATAAGTTACGTGTAAGTGCTTTAAATTGTGAGACAGTGGTGAATCCTGTTAGAATGGGAATTTTTGTGATGGTTTCTTTTCTGTTTTAAAAGCCTGGTTCGTGCTGAGGGAAGAACATTGGTATTAAGATGAGGTGTCTTGATAAATATAGAACCCAGGATAAAATTGCATAAGGATTTGTAATGATGTATGGAATTGCCTGGAGGGAGGAATGTGGTTCTAAAATAAAACCAGAAGGAATATGTGCAGTCTAATCTGAGCACTATACAGGGAGATTCTTGTGCTTACTCCGTCACAAAAAGAAAAAAATTGCCTGCTTTTGTTGGGTCAAAAATCCCAGAATAGATTTTGTGTCCTAAGTAATACTTTGTGTTTATCTCTGAGTCTTCATTCTATTAGAAATTATTTGAGAATGCAAATGTAGCAGCACAAATAGATTACTAGAATGCTCACAAAGTAAAATCAAGCATGTATAAAATAAGTCTGCGGCATAATGTTTTAACAGGTTTTTGAAGCTTAATGCAAATGTTTTTAATCCACATCAAACATGCTACTCAGTGATAGCTTGCAGGCCTCAGAGAAACCTCATATTGAATTCAGCTAACCTAACCACATGCTCACATCATTAGTGCTTAAAATCTATGTATTAAAACAAGACCATGTAAAAATCATTAAAATTACCATTGCTGTTGTGGGTTGGAGTGTAGGGATGATGCTTTTTTGATGTTTTTTTAAATCTCTTCCCTCTTTTACCTTGTCCCTTCCACGAAATGTTGTCCTCCATTGGTTTGGGGTGTTTTTTTTGGAGGGTGGGGGTGTTGCATCTTATTTTGCTGCTGACCATTGTTCTCTCTGCATGGCAGAACATACTGTGCTGTACAGAGCGGACCGAGATGCAGTGCATGGAGCCAGGCAGCGGTCCCCTGCAAAGCCTTAGATTTCTGTTCTGGTTGTAGCATGGTTGGAAAGGTGTTGGAGGATTCTTTACCGCATCTTCAGGCTGGGTTCTTGAACGATGGGCAAGATGGTGCCTTTAAATCTTCTTCCCACTGAAGAATCCACAAAACTGGTGGCTTCTTGGGGGGCGGCAGTTTGATTGAAGGGGCTTTGAACCGATGATGTTTCTTTGCAGCAGTGCCCAGCACTGGAGAGGCTTGGTACTGAGGTGTGGTGAGCTGCAGGCAGTGCTCCTGTTGGCGTGTGGTAACATCCCTCTGCCAACTTCATGGTTTACTTCCCGCTGTGTCTTTCCTGCTATATTTACTATCTCGATAGTTGTCTGAGATCACAACAAAGCAGTCAACTCAAGGTACACATTAAATACTGCCTATTTTTGAACAGGAAATGGGTAGTCAGTTTTTTATTACATGACTGAGATATCAATAGTCTATGGCTACATAAGAGTTTAACACAATTCATGCATATGCTTTCTAATTCTGGAATATTGTGTCAATATGTTCCTATTAAGTTTTTTCTTTACCATGCATCCAGAAGTAAACTGAAGTACTACAATATAACTGGTTTGGTTCTGTGTGTTTAAATGCCTTGATAACTCTAGAATGAGTGAGTCTCAGTTAATAGTCCCAAAATATTATAAAAATAGTATGCGTTCAAAAACTGCATTTTAAAACAATATTCCTCCAGTTTTTAAGCATCAACAAATATGAATCTCTCCTGCAAGGAGACCTTTTTGGAATTAGATTGCCAGCTCAGTCAACTGTAATCTTTCTTCTTTTCCCTAAATATACTTGAGTCTTTCTGAGACTGTTCCTGTCATGCAGCCAGCCAGGGTAACCTTAGCTACCTCTTGTTTAATTCTGTATGTCACTGTTATGGAAATACTGTATGTATCAGGTATCCACCAAGCAGTCTAAATCAATAACTGGGATATTAAATATATCACAAACATCATTCTCGGCATTAGTGACATACAGACATTGTCATGTTATGTGCCTAAAATAGAATGTGGTATAGCGAGTATGGAATCTATAGGACCATAGTGTTATAATTAATTGTAGATGTAAATATTACTTATGGATGTGCATTTGTTTTTCAACTTTAAATATACAGTATCCTTTTCAACTTTTTCAGTGCAAGATATTTATATCCTGAAGTTTTTGGCTTTGAAAATATTCATGTTTATTCCCTTCTCTGTGTGCATGGAGATTCTTTATGCAGGTGTCTTCATTGATACTAAACCAACATGATGTCAAATGTAATCTTAGGGGTCGAGGTTAAAATTTAACTATCTTCCATCTCATCTGTCGCCTTTTACTTGAATTCACTCTTGTTACAGAACTACAGTGATGAAATAAAATCTAACATTCTTTCTAGGCACTGTGATACATGTGAACAGATAGGGTGAGTTAAGCTGCATGGTTTTGTTGTGTTTTTAGCTACTGTTTTAATTGCAATGTAATAAACAGTTATTGTTTGAGAGTCTGTGGCTGTTTATGTTAGTGGACAAACATAAACAGCCACAGACTCTCAAGCACTAACCTTAGTGGACAAACATAAGAAGATAAGAAAATAGCTTGCCTCAAAATAAAAAGAAAGCTCTTTTGAATAGAAAGTATTGCACAAAGTTATATTCTAATTTTTAACAAAGATCCTAGAGAAGAAACTAATATTTGTTTAGTGGCGATATGAGACTTTTCCTCCAGTAAATACTCTAGATGGTTTCAAATAGATACTTTAATTTTTCTTTTTTATCTGCTTTCTTAGATGGAAGCTCTGTTGTTTCTTTTTCTAAAAACTTTGAACATGGTGATAGTTAGACTTTTTTTTTGTAAGAAATGATCTGTTGTGTACAAGCAGTAGCATCTATTCTCCTGTTGCTTTTGTTTTGTACTGTTTTTCAAATGTGTTTGCTGATAGCGTGCTGTATCATACTTCCTTGCAGACCTTTGGGTAAAGGCGGTGGCTGGCTGAATATGGCTATTCCAAACAAGTGGGTCAGTATCTTGGCATTATAAGGTAGACAGAAAAAGAAGAAATAACTCAGTCTAGCTTAGTTTGTGCTGTAGATAAATGTTTATAGATTTCAGTAGTGATAACTGTAACAATAGCATTAGGTCTCTTTATTCTATCTCCTGATTTTTCTGCACTGGGTATTTTTAGGTCTCTAAATTTTGGTGCATTGTAATGTTGTCTAATTTTCTTTGTACTATGGTTCTTAGAAAAGATTACTTAACAAGGCTTAATTTTGCTTGAATATTATTTCAAAAAGACATTAGCTAAGATAATCGTCAAAGATAAATGATCGGTAAACATCTGTGAAACGCTCATTTGGAATGTGTAGTAGGCTGTATCTCCTTACTGCCACTCGTGAAGGTTTTTATTACATACTATGAACTGAAAGACAAGGAAGGGAGTCTTGTCACCTTTAAATAGCGTTTAGAATGGTTCTTTAAGGTTGTGTCCCTTTGAGGGTAGGAGAAATTTCAGGAATCGCTGTCCTGCACTGACGGAGTCTATAAAAAGTAGTTATAGCAGATGTAGCTAATAAATATTATCTTATCAGCACTGATACCTTCCCTGCTCCTTTGCCAAATCAGCAGAGAAACTCCTTCATCTGCCTCCAAAAACTGGAGAGACTAACTCTAGCATAGATGAAAAAATTACATGAAGTGAAGGAAATTGGTGTTTCCAGAAACAATTTCTTAATATTTTTTAAAGTTGGCATTTTTTATAATGCCTATTATTGGAGATAGTGCCATATAACATTAATAATTTATTAACAAATTATAATGCAATATTAAAATAAAATACACTGAACTGTGTATAAAGCGATATGCATTTATAATGTAAATTTATACTTTATATATATATGGATATAATAGTATGCATATGTATGAAATATACTTAAAATACAGACTGTGTGAATGCAGTAATAAAAATTAAATATAATAGTGTATTAATAATGAAGTTTTGTGATTAATTTTGAAAGTTTCTAATCTAAATTGTCAGATATGCCTAGAATTTAAAGGATGAATTCTGCCTCAAGTTCCATAAAGGCTCCTTCTCCTGGCTCTGTAAGAGGCAGAGGGCTGTGTGCTGCCCAGTCAGGCCAGGCTTCAAACTTGCCTGCATGTGCATGCTGATGTGAAAACTTGCCAGGGAGAAAAGTGGGAAGTTCTGTGCTGTCGTATTGCTCACCATGGTGAAACAGACTTGGTAATTTTATTATATTCTCTCGCAAAGTTGCCAAAGTGAACTTTATTTTCAGTACAGAAGTCTTAATGGTTATGTATTGACCACGTTATTTGACCATCTGCTTCTCCTTTTCTAAAACTTTGAAAATTAGAAGACACCAGAGCTTAATGCCATAGCTGTCAGAAAAATTGGGTTTGGTCTGCGATACAGCTGCTGTACCAGCTCTCTCTAGGTTTGTTCTTGAAACAACTGTGGACTTGTCTGGTAATTTGGTGATTTTTAAGGAAATGCATAACTAAAATGATACTCAGCATGGCGACTAAGATACTGCTTTTTACCTTGACTTTATAACCTTAAATGGTTTAAGTGCAAAGTGACAGTGGTCTCAGTAGCCTGGAATTGTCACAAAATGAAATGTTTTCCCTTGCTCATTTACGCGAGGGGAAGGCATTAGAGTATGGCTCTTACTTAGAAATGCAGTAAAGCTGCTTGATAAAATATCCAGCACCCTTTTGTACTGAAAAATATGCTTGATGGTCTTCAGCATAAGGGAGTACAGTAGTATCACTGCTGTATTTGGGAATAAGTAAAACATGACAGGCTTCTGCTGAAGGTGTGAAACAGCAGGAATAAACATTGTAATCTCCAAAAGACAAAAAAAAGTACAAAACATGCATCAATTTAAAACCAGGGTTTCCAAGAGCAGTTTAGATGTTTTTATCTAATGCAGAGCATTAATATAAAATCTGAACTTTTCAATAGGGAACAGATGAGGAGAATTGATATTTGACTTAGTTGTTCACATTAGATGGGCTTCTGGTTCTTAATGCATAGCTGTTCTTCATGAGATCCATCTCCACTTCAGAGTAGCTTTTCTACTTCTTGCGGTAAGTTGTGTCTGTAGCAGAACATCCCGGAGAGTTGTTTGTTTGGTTTTGTTTAAGAAGAAAAAAGTTTTGGTACTAACATGCCTAGATCAGAGAAAAAGTTTTCAGTCCTTCAAACAAGTGCAAGATGCGGTTTGTCTTCCTGAAATTTTTGTGTTACTGAAATTTAGACTTTTTTTTTTTTTTAAATGGTGCAGTTACAGCAGCTACTGAGAAAATGTGGACATGTTTCAGTAAGTTTGCAGTAGCAGAAACGTGGTCTTTCATATTCTGATTCTACAGAAATCCTCTGTTTAGACCAGGGATGTTTATAAGCACGTGAGAAACAACTGAGTGATGGAAATAGAGCTACTTAAATAATATGCAGATTCCATTTGTGCTCAGCTGGGTGAGCTCCACAATGTGCAGATGCTTTTCTTGTGCTGCGACTTATTTTTTCTGAAATTATTTTCTCCTAACCCTCCACAAGATTATCTGGCAGTGCATGCTTCTGTTTATTCTGAAGTGACAGGTTTTTTTAAGCTCTGCGAACTCTTTTCATTTAAGTTGGATGTAGAGACCTTACCATATGTAAGCTTCCCAACAAAATCTTAAAATATGTTTGGATTAATAATAGCTAAACATACTCTATTTTGTGGTATATGGTTAAAACGTGTATTTTAATTTGCCATTCAAAGTAAATCAGTTTCTGTATTATATCAGAGCTGGAGTTTGCTTTTATAGCTTGGTGGTTATTGCATGTGTGTTACTGCTGCAATATTTCTCCTTCTGGGAAGAATAATTGTTCATTTTTTCACATAGGGCTGCAGTTAAGCACCTGTAAATAAATTTTTGCTTATCTTTCTTCAGCTCTCTTCAGTAACTTTCTTGAAAAAAGTACTAAAAACTGAAAAATCATAAGTAACAGCATTTAGCTATGACATGTAGGGAGGACTCAACATGGAAAATAAAACCAGCAAAAACTAAAGCAAATCTTCTGGTTTTGGATTTTTTTTTAAAAAAAAATCCATTAAAACTTTTAAATTTTCAGCTTAGCTGAAGAACAATCATGGACAATAAACAGTGTAAAGCATATAAAAGTACTTTTCCTAGAACACTGTGTTTTCCTTTATTCTGAATATGCCTGTTGTGTGGAATGTTCCTATTCAATCTCCCAGAAAAACATCGTAGGAAATTGCTGACATACTTTTTTCCCAGCTGCTGTTAAGTTTGGAAAACTGACAATGTCATATTGCCAAATGGTGTTGCATTGTTGTTCTTTAATTCTGTGATTTATGTTCGTTCTTCTTTTCAGCCTCAAAAGTGAAAAACATAAAAATCTGAAGATTTAGATGCACCAGAAATGTTCCATATGTTCACAGAATCACACAGAATCACAGAATGTTAGAGGTTGGAAGGGATCTCGAACGATCATCTAGTCCAACCCGCTCTGCCAAGGCAAGACCACCTAGAGCACATCACTCAGGAACGTGTCCAGTCGGGTTTTGAATGTCTCCAGAGAAGGAGACTCCACAGCCTCTCTGGGCAGCCTGTTCCAGTGCTCTGTCACCCTTACGGTGAAAAAGTTTTTCCTTATATTAACATGGAACCTCTTATGCTCCAATTTGCACCCGTTGTCCCTTGCCCTGTCACTTAATGACACTGAGAAGAGCCTGGCTCCATCTTTCCGACACTCACCCTTTACATATTTGTAAACATTGATGAGGTCACCCCTCAATCTCCTCCAAGCTAAAGAGACCCAGCTCCCTCAGCCTTTCCTCATAAGGGAGATGTTCCACTCCCTTGATCATCTTTGTGGCTCTGCACTGCACTCTCTCGAGCAGTTCCCTGTCCTTCTTGAGCTGAGGGGCCCAGAACTGGACGCAATACTCCAGATGCGGCCTCACCAATGCAGAATAGAGGGGGAGGAAGACCTCCCTCGACCTACTGACCACAGCCCTTCTAATGCACCCCAGGATGCCATTGGCCTTCCTGGCCACCAGGGCACATTGCTGGCTCATGGTCATCCCTCCGTCCACCAGGACCCCCATGTCCCTTTCCCCTATGCTGCTCTCCAGCGGGTCAGTCCCCAACCTGTACTGGCACATGGGATTCTTCTTTCCCAGGTGCAAGACTTTGTATAGCAGTAAATACTGAATTCTTTATGTGAACTCCTTTATAAAAAAACAATGCACTTTCACTGCTAATATGCAGCCTGTTTGCTGAATGTTTATTGTGAATACCTCATTCTAGAATTTGTGATGAGAAGAGGTCCCTCCAACAGTACTGCTGCTTGAAATGACAGCAATACGATCAAAATACATTGTCAGAAAGTGATTCATAGTGAGATTCCTTGGTGTAAAAGTCTCAGAGCAGTATATAATGTTCCACTACAGGCAGCTTTTTATTTGCAGCGTATGCTCATTCTCTGTGGCAGAGGTAGGAGGTACCACTTTCAGTATTGCGGGGTACTCTTACTGACAGTAAGCAGGGAATGATTATCCTGAGAGTCATCAATCATGGCTGAATCTTTTGGAAGAAGGATTTGTGAAGCTGTAGTTGTGGGATTAATGGGGCATCTTTCTTGCTTCTTCATCCTGTAATTGTTTGTTAATTAGATCTTTGTGCGGCCCTGGAAGTCTTCCCTGCAGGACTTCTTCCTCACGGCAGACACGGCAGGATGAAGTTGTGCAGAGGATCCTGGGTCCCCTCTCCTTTGCATAGCCTGCAGGTTGGGTCAGTCTCCCTCCATCACTTCCAAGGGCTGGCAGACTCCACGTGATCAACTGCTCTGCACTGCCGCTTGCCAGCAGGAGGCAACACTTGCTTCTACTCCTCCATTGCTGAAGCAGAGGGGCTGGCCTCGGCTTTGAATACAGAGTTAGAAGATGGTAGGTAACGGCAAGTATGGGCCTGTGCAAACTGCATGCAGTTCAGCAAGGCCAAGGGCAAGGTCCTACTCGTGGGTCGGCACAATCCCAAGCACAACTACAGGCTGGGCAGAGAATGGATTGAGAGCAGCCATGAGGAGAAGGACTTGGGGGTGCTGGTTGATGAAAAACTCACCATGAGCCGGCAGTGTGCGCTGGCAGCCCAGAAAGCCAACCGTGTCCTGGGCTGCATGAAAAACAGTGTGGCCAGCAGGTTGAGGGAGGTGATTCTGTCCCTCTACTCCCTCTTGTGAGACCTCACCTGGAGTACTGCATCCAGTTCTGGAATTTTCAGTACAGGGAAGACATGGAGCTGCTGGATCAAGTCCAGAGGAGGCCACAAAGTTGATCAGAGGGCTGGAGCACCTCTCCTACAAGGACACGCTGAGGGAGCTGGGGTTGTTCAGCCTAGAGAAGAGGAGACTCCAGGGAGACCTAGTCACGGCCTTCCAATACTTAAAGGGGACCTACAGGAAAGCTGGAGAAGGACTGTTTCTTAGGGAATGTAGTGACAGGACAAGGGCTAATGAGTTTAAACTAAAAGAGGGGGGATTTAGATTGGACATTAGGAAGAAATTCTTCCCTGTGAGGGTGTGGAGGCACTGGAACAGGTTGCCCAGAGAAGTGGAGGCCCCATCCCTGGAAGAGTTCAAGCCAGGTTGGATGGGGCTTTGGGCAACCTGGTTTAGTGGAGGGTGTCCCTGCCCATGGCAGGAGGGTTGGAACTAGATGATCCTTGTGGTCCCTTCCAATCCAAACCATTCTAGGATTCTGTGATAAGTAGACACAGTGGTTCTGGGCCAGGCTGTGTAGGGATTGATTTCTGAGTATGGTGTTAGTATGATGGAATCAGACACTTCTGTATGGTGCGTGTGGTTGTGTATCACCTCAATAAATTCATCTTACATACATCTTCTGGCCATCAGAAATATCCAGCTGATCTGACCAGAGCATCACAAGTGGATTTAAAAGTTGCTCACGGTTCTTGAAGTGTGCTACAGTCTTCCTTGTTATCCTGGAGGTCATATCTGGACCGCTGTTTTGCTACTTCAGATCTGAGGATTGGCAAGTTTTCCATTCCCACATGCTTGGGGACACTCCTAAGCCATTTAATGTCCCTGTGCGTGAGTTTGGCAAAAGAAAGCTGATAGATCCAACATCTTTTATTAGAGCAGCTGCTATAACTGGGAAGATTACATAAGTTTTGGTCACCACACCAAGCTGTAGAATGTGTCTTCTCTGTCGGTAAGCTTGGAATAGACAGATAATGAGTTACTGATGATGATCAGGTTATGCTGAGGTAGCCATGAGACCGTAGTGATGTGCTTTTGATTGTGGATAGGGTATTGGTCCTAGAGGTCACACTTTGCAAAGAGCAGAATCAGTGAATAGTTTGATGAGAATTTGAAGTTAACATGCTGACAACAGTCATGCCTATACATCAGCTGAATAATTTTTCATATTGAGATATTTTGCTGAATGTGAGAAACTTCACTATAGGCAGTCCATAAAAGCAATTCTGATTTTGCAATAAAAATGTTCTTTATTCAGTTTTGGTCCTGCAGTCTTTCTATTTAATACAATACTTTTGTAGTAGGGGAAGCAGGGGAGGGAAAAGTGGATCTGCTCTTCTCCAGACTTTGCTCTATTGTATTTTTGAAGTGGTGTATGCATAAGGCACTGAGGAAAGCACCCCATGTTATTGTAGTTGTCTCAAAAAAAGTTATTTTATGCAATATGTGTATACAACTGCATAACTAATTTTCCATTATTGTAAAATAAGTGTCCATGAAATGTCTGAAATTCAAAGTAATTAAATTGCTGTTACATGTTGTTATAAACGATTTACCTTACACATAACCAGCCTGTTAATGGTAGAATAATGCTTTGACAAGAGACTAAGCTGAACTTCGTGTAATGGTCATAAGTGTTCAGAAATCATAAATCAAGGCTTAAAATTGAATTGACTGAAAATGTAAGGTTTTTATTTCAGGACGCGGATTCTTTTGAACCTCCAGGCTTGAAACTTCTGATTTGTATGGGCTAGAAGTTTTACGGTCAATGCTGAGATACTTTCTCAGTATTATGGACAGTAATGTGACTTTAATGATATCAAATGCTGAAACTAAGTGGCAGAATATATATATATACAGACACACACACACTCTTCGTATACCCTTGACTTGAGAATCAAGCGTAGCAAAAATCTTGATGAGTTCTTTGGTGGCATTTATTAAATCTTGAGGTGAGAAACTTTATTGCAGTGCCAACTTGCACGACTTACCTCAGTGCAAAAAAGGCCTATAATAATAGAAAAAGGGCTATAAAATTTCATGACTGCTTTAATCTTGTGGAATTCCTAGTTGCTTATCCATTTCATATTCTATCTCCTTTTCTTGTAGCATAAATTTGTTCCATATGGCTTATTTTCTTCATTTGTTAAGTTGAGAGCTAGTGACTTTCAAGTTCCTCCAGATGGAAAGGGGGAAAGGATTAGAATCATAGAATCACTAAGGTTGGAAAGGACCTCCGAGATCATCAAGTCCCACACAGATTAATTCCCACACAGAAGAAACTTGAGAAAACTGTAGGTTTAAAAAAAAAAAGGGGGGGGGAGATCTTTCATTACATGGAAATAATTCATCTAGCATATATAAACTTGGATTATCTTTGTTATTTTTTGTGCGGTGTCTTACGTGTTGCAATCATTGCTAATGGCAGGGTTCTCATGCGCTGCAGCAAAACAGGTAAAAGCTTACGTTAGCTGAGCTGTGAATACTGGATTGAGTTTTGCTAGGGGAGTAAAAGCTCCCCCTTTTTTGTGTGGGTGTAATATAGCATTCACGTTGGTTTTTTTCTAATTCTTTTCCTTATCAGCATGAGAACAGCTGTGTTCATAATGCCAAGTTTGGTATGGAGTTTTAGCAGCCTTATGTTAAAAGTACCAAGACTGCACTTGAACATAGCGGTAACTATGCTAGGAAATCCTGGGCATCTGCATGTGGGTACAGAAAGCCTCAGAATTTTCTGTAGTAGTAAACTTGCTGGAGAACTGGCAGAAGTTTTTTTTCAATTAGTTTTTTTTCCTGCTAAAAACAAAGCAGGTGGTTGTAGTCTACAGCATAGGAATATGTCTGTTTTGACAATATTAGGAAGATTTCTACTTACTAGAATGAGAATAGAGAGGAGAGGTAATTTTTCAGAATAAGGAGACTCTGATGGTTAGGATATGAAATATTTAGGCTCAAATCCATGACCTGGATAGAGCACAACAAAAAGATCAGTCTGCATCTTTCATGTAACAGGTAAGAGTCTTATCAACCAACTTATTAGGTGTTCTAGGATAATCTTTTTTTTTAAAGTTGAATGGAAAAAAAAAATTCTCAGAGGTACTGAAACTGTGATCTTTTCCTGCCAGTCGAGATACTTCAGGACTGAAAACCAGCCTTACATTGACTATATGTAAGGTCAATTTATAAAAAGAAAAACCTTCCTGGGGGGTTGTCTTGTTTGTATGTTTGAAGTAAAAATATTTAGATTCTTATGGTCTTGTTTATTTGTGATAAAAATGTGATTCCTTTAGGGCCAGAGAGAAAGAAAGGCACAGAATTTCAAAGGTGTGCTATTTCTCAGCCAGATTTGGAAATAACTGGATACATCAAATATGCACAACTGACAAAAAACCAAATCAGTTTTGAAAGGAGATGTATCATCAGCTTTTCTCTATCCTCTCAGTTTACCAAGGAGTTCCTGAAGAAGGTCTAAGTTTTCTCTGAGACTTAGTGTTGAAGTAATTGGTTTTATGACTCAGTATAGTTGTTTTTGTGGAGTGTTTAAAAGGTTCACACAGAGATAACTTGGTATTCAAAGTACAGTTGGTTCAGTGTAACTCAGGTAAGCATGTGTGAACTGTATCATGAATTTAATTTGCCTCTTTTGAAGCCAGTATTAAAGTTAGAAGGATAACACAATAATTTACCAGGTGCAAAACTGAGTTTAAAATCCTCCTTAATGGTATAGCCTGCATTATGTATCTCAGTTGTGTTGAAGATACTCAAGTTAAAAATAAAGGGGAGGAGGAAAGGCATATCTGTGGTGTCAGCGAGGCATGTGGTAAGCTGATGTATAAAGGGAAGGTAATGGATCTGCTTGGATTCCAGCCAGTGGTGCCGGACACGGGCATTCTACCGAGGCACATTCCGGGGCATTAAGTGCAATCCCTTCCCCAAGCGCGCTGAGCCCTCTGCGTAATTCATCTTCCCCGCGGTCTGTTCTGCCGGGGACCGGGCATACAGCTTAGGTAGTTTCATTGCCAGTCCAACTTCTTGGTAGCTGCTTTTTCAGTTTGGAGCAGTGTTTGACTTCTGGACACTTAGACATAGGTAGCTCCAATGAGTCTGCTATGCAGTCAATGTCTTGCAACTTGCTGTTACTTTGAATGGGGTGTTAGAACCTTGTTTCTGCTCTAAATTTCTGGTTGTAAGCAAATCATCTTAAGAAGATGGCTTTTTAACCTAGGTTTTTTAACTTAAAAACACTGCTGCTGTTAGTGTGCAAAATTAAATGGTGGTGAGGTTATCTTTTAGCCCCTCTTTCATGTTAGCAACTTATTCCAATACTGCAGCTGTTTGCTACCTTATAGCAACAGTAAAAGAAAAAACTGCATGATCCCTTTTTGTGAACACGAGGAAGAAAAACAGGAGGAAAAAGGATTTCTTCATCAGTGGAAGGCACCTGTATATTTCAACAACAAGTAATGAAGCATTGCAGTAAAACTCCCTCTCTAAAGGTGTCCAAGATGGAAGTTTGCATCCTCCAACTCTTTAGAAGCATCATTCCCATTTTCCCTACCAGCTTAATTTTCCGCCTTTTCCCATATTCTTGGCCATTTAAAAGCAAGAGGAATTAGGCATGCAGCTCCCTGTTAATGTCTCCTAGAGTAAAAACTTTAAAGACATTCAGAAATGTTTGCAGGGCTGGCTTCCTGCTCCATCCTATGCTCAGAGGGATGGGTTACCACAGATCTGATGACAGGCATACACCATCTTGTGAAATTAATTCCTCCAAGGTTGTCTTTGACTGCCAGGATTATTCGGCCACTTGGTTTACGGAATGACCAGAGCGAACCTGAATGTATAGACTGTAGCATGGTATGTTAGATTGTGTACAACCTGTTTATGAAAAACAAATGTTAGGAAAGCATTTGACAAAATATTAATGTTTATAGTATTATCACTTTTAATATCAACTTTTCTTGATAACAGCTATGATTACTTTTCATTGTTATTGAAATGCTGGTTTGTTACAAGAATTTTCAGATAAATATTTAATGTCAAGCTGGGCTGAGATTAATCTAAGGATATTAATATGCCCAAGGTAACTGTGACCTGCACTCGGTTGAGATGCAGTGACTTGAAAATATAACATGACCTGCGTTTCTAGTGTGAGTGTTTATATGCAGTTTCTAAGAACCTAATGGCCAAAATCTATTTTTGAAATTACTTGTTTTTCTGACGTGTTGATAGCAATTAATCCTTATTCAAAGATGTTCTATTACAAGCTAAGCTTGTTAAATTAAACTGTTTGATTTACCTTGCACTTCTCCTGCCTCCTTAGACGATCTTCCTACTTTTAAGTGCTACTTAATATTGTTTATAGCTGTGAATGCAAAGAACTAGGAACACTGGACAGTGGAAAGCATGCAGGAAGGGATGACATTTTCCTTCTGTAGCACTGGGAATGTAGTGCACGGATGTCTGTCCACTTCCATTCCCACAGCCTTGCTCAAAAAGAAGCCAAGGTCTAAAAAACTTGTGTTTAATTTGATGCTGTCATTTAACATTCTCCATGCTTCTGGAACAAAGCTATTTACACGTGGGACCTAAATAGCCATTCACAGCTGCTGCCAGCTTACACCCTGGTGATAGTTATAGCCCTCACGCTAACATTGGAGAGACTTCTCTTAAATATAGCATTTTGATGAACTCTCTGTTTCTTGGTTAGAGCCCTTGTCTAACCCTGTCCACGTTTCACACATTTAGGAGCGCTGCTCTGTGAAACCTGGGGAGCCATAAGCACTTGAGAAGACAGTTTTTAAGAACAAATAGATGTAATTCAGCAATAGTGGTGTGAAAAAGTATAAAATACGCCTTACACTAGAGAGTCTACTGTGCAAACAGGAGAGTCATGCTTCATTTTTGGCGAGTTCCTCCAGTTCTGATAGTAGGCGGTTTTAGTTGTTGTAGTTGAACTAATTTGTGCCAGCTGTTGAACTATACTTTTCTAGTAACTTTTACTGAGCTTTCCCAAGCATTTAGAGTGTTGGGTATCTAAAGAGAAATTAGTGTGAAGCTAAACCAAATGCAGTAGTGTGTACATGGAGAGGGAAAAGAAGTAACAATGAGAAATAGCTTGTTGTCTCTTTCTTGACTCTGTTATCAGGCCCATTCCATAATCCTATCAAAATAAAGATAATAAAATAAATATCTGAATATTATATTGGTGCTCTTACATAGTGTAGAGTGGGAATATGGCCCAGTGGAATTTCTGACCTACTGTTCTCTCTTCTCAGGTAACAGTTCTCTAAGTCTTCCAGTTCCCTTTTAGGTTGCCTTCCTCTTGCCTTTGAAGTGCATCCTCGGCTACCTTCCCACTTTGAACTTACAGTCTCTCCTTGTGTGTTTTGATTTAAAACAAGCATTTATGTGAGGAAGAATGAAGATCAGTGTCCTATTCTGAAACTAAAAAATAACTATGAAAAGTGAGTTAGAGATCATGGAATTGTTTTTTTCTCTGCAGAAAGTGGTATACCTTAGTATCATTTTAAAGAGCCAAAAAATGTGTTTCAAGTTGTCCATGCACAAGTAACCAAAACTTTTTAAAAATTCTTGCAACTAATTTGTACAGATACTGCTGTACGGACCAAAATGTAGTTACGTGATTTACAGGTTGGAAAGTATACAGAACCATAAACTTCAGATTTCTTTTATAGGAGAATGAATAGTGAGCACTTGTGTATCTTAGCAAATAGGTGCAAAGTGTTAAATATAAATAATGAAAATATGCACAAAGTATTAACTGGAAAGAAATGGGTTTTTTAAGAGTTACTCTATGTTCACACTGAAAGTAATTACATACATTCTGTTTAGTTGCCTTCTGTAATGCGTTAGGGTTTTTTAGCTACCGTGTTAAAGATAGCTTGGACTTCCCTCAGTGGAAGCTTTAATGACTAGCTTGAAGCCATTTTCTTTTAGGGAATTAATATTTAGACATAATATTAGCTGCAGGGTTTATAATAATGAATTAAATTGCAAGGACTGTAATTTGCATTGCCTAATATCAACTTTTAAAGCTTTCTTTAAAGGTTTTTGCTAATTAAAAAGCTAAATTGGTTTTATTTCATGAACAGAACATGGAAAAATACTGCTGTAATTTCTATGTAGGCTCCATTTGACTTGACCCTTCATTGAAATCAAGCCTGGATTAATAATTTACTCTTTTCACTAAGCAGATACACTAGAGATTCAAAAAAACCCCTCATTTGGTATTGCTTATTTTAAAACCTCTGAAAATTCATTTTATTTTGTGATTGGATTTGCTTGGTTTTATAAGAAATAAATATTTCACCTTTTAGTGTGTATTGATGGAGAGAAGGGTAAGGAGGGAGAGATGAGCTTTTAGATCAGCTTTGGAGTTCAGTTTTGTGCCAAAACCAGCTCCTCACAATGGTGAAAAAACCCTTTAATTGGGACATCACGTGCTTGCGTCATGGTTGGCACACTCCGTTCATGTTCAAATTCATCTAAGTTCATAATATTCATACCTGAGAAAAACTAGAGGCACAACAAATATCATAAGGCACATTGTACCTAGCTTTCTATAGTTCGTTACTCCTCCAAATCCATAACTGTGCTTAGGAAGTTCCTTTCTGGTCTTCCAAATCATTCTAAAAAATGGACATCGCCAACTGATGTGGGAGTGACATCCCAAAGCTTCTGATCTCTGGTGTTAAAGCTTTTGAAGTGGAAAAAATAATAGCTTAAAAAAACTTGGTTGAAGATTACTTCAAGAAAGATGGATTTAATAAGTGGTTGCTTAATTGACACATGACCTTTAGGGTTAGAGATCGCAGACAACAAAACTACAGTGAAAGAGCTGGGCTAAACTTTGTTTAAATAATGCTTTCAGATGCTGTTATGCATACAGATTGTAATCAATGACTATTTTATGTAAAGCCTGGGTAGAGACCGTAAGAACTGGCCCTTATAATTATCAGTAAATTGCTCAGGCTACTGCTCAGCTCAGTTAATTGCTTTCTTTTCTGTACTTTCTTCCAGTCAAAGAGGGAACAAAACTATGACCCAGCTTAGTAAGGGCCAATATTGTGTCGTAGGAGCTGTCATGCTCACTGGTGTTTCACCAGCGAGGTGAGTTGTGCTCGCTGTTTGAAAGAGGCACTCTTGGTTCTAGGGCAGGTGTCCTCTTTGAGTACCGCTGGGGATGGCAGAACCTTGAGTGGTTATTTGGGGATACCTCTTCCCCATCCCTAATGATGTACTGACCATTTGAAGTTACTTCATTTGGAGAATGCTTTTAATTTCTGTGCAGTAAATTGCCAGGAGGGGGGTTTCCAATCTTATAAGTATTGTTATGTTTCTTAAAAAAAAAAAAAGGTTTTACTGTGTCGTTCATGGTTTTACTTAAAGGGTAAACTAACATTGTTGCTTTCTTGAGTTACTCTGTCCATATGTGTCTGTACTTGATGCCTGCATCTTAAAAAGGATAAGGCTTGATGACTGCTAACATTTTATTAGCATTGTTACGTGATGTGATGGCATGTAGCAGTTGTGAGAGAAGATACTGTTCTCTGACACATTAATCCCGTGTTATGCCAGGCCATTCACAGACCATTCACACAGTCTTCATTACTTATCATTCATTTTCCCTGTCATACTTTCTTCAAATCTGTTGCCTGTGATCATTCCTTACTTGGGGTCCGTATTTAAATATACGGAACGTGAAATTTGTGAGTAACGTGGTGCCCAGGGAGGATGAACAGAGCACTCCTGGTTCCTCTTGATCTGCGTTTTTATCTTAATCATGTGAATGTTCTTTCAGACCAGACAGTCCAAATCTGTTTCTGAGCTTTTCACATAAAGTCATAAATAATTGCAGGCTTCCAGACATCACATGCAAATTTTATTCATGAAAGTACAGTGATTCTTATCAGGTTTGTGTGTATTTAGAAAAAAACAAACCCAAACCTACATTGTTTTTACAATCACTTGTTCTGCTTCACTCTCCTAGCAACAGTTAATGGTTGTAATTGGAATCTGTGAAGTGATCTGTGATTTTTCTAAACCTGTTCCTCATCCATGTGAAACCACTAGGAGATGGAAAAAATAAAGTGTGCTTATGATTAAATATGGAAGAATTAATATATATTATATCAATATATTTATTGTATCAGTAATACTGTGATTTTTGGGTGTTCTGCGCTAAACCTCTTACTGTGTTAGAAGACAGGAAATTGTTTTCTGTGTAATAGTGCTTTTATGAAAAGATTAATTTTCATTATAGCACATGCCTTTTTCAGTGCCTTTAAATAACTGTGTAGATTGTTTTCTTAAGCTGTAAGTAGCATAAGTAATCTAAATAAAGATTAATACAGGTGATTTTGTTTTAATTATGAGTAAAATTACAGTGCTTTAAACTGGTATGGCAGAAAGATGGCCAAAATTGGTGCTGCACATCATTCCAAAGCACAAGCAGAGGCATTGATGCTGTCGTGTTGTGTGTGCTTGGGAGTTTCTTGTGCAGAGCATAGGATAGGAAATATGTGGAACTGGGGGGTGATGAGTTATGAGTTAGTGTTTGTGTGATGTGTGGGTTCAGTGTGTTTTATTTTGTTTGTTTGGGGTTTTTTAATGCAAGGGCTTCTACTCCTACGAAGCAGTCCTAGTCATTTGTGTATTTTCTTACTGACAAAAAAGACCTGCACTTGATAAACAACTGTACAAATTAGATGCAGAGATTTCAGAGGACTTACACCTTTAGTAGCAAGTGATTTGGTTATTTGATTTTGCTAGTAACATTTTTAGATACTTAACATTTTTGCAGATGTAGTAAAACACATAGATAATTTTAAAATAAAGGTGTTTCCTATTGTATTTACATAGAGACTTGTTATTGGTAAAGTACCAGTGGTAAGTACCATTGATTAGTAAGTTCAAAGCAAGCTGTGGAGCAGCCCAAAAAGTAGATGGTATGGATAATAAAATAATAGCAGTCTTGAAGCCTGTAATTCTTTCATGGATTAGGTACATGGTATTTTGCTGGCATTAAGTTCAAAAACCTGTTCCTTTACTATTTGCAATTTGACTTCAGTCATGCATAGACTTGTTGACAGCTATTTACTAGAAGTCTACCTTTGCTGTGTCGCAATAAAGATATCAACATACCAGCTGCAAGAACTATATTTCAACTGTATTAATATGTAAGTATTAGAAAATGGGACTTACACTTAGAGCAGAAGTGTGCAAATACACTTGCTTTCTGATATTATTTGCTTGGCTGCCTGATGATGCCATTTTTGTTAGAATTGTGCTTTGTTTGTATATCTTTAACTTCAATATTGATATTTAATACTTTTTCAAGTTACCTATATTTAAAAAAAAAAAGATCCTGCCTAGCAAGTCCCAAGCTGTGTTTATAGCCTGTTGTGTATTAAACTCTTGTTTGTATTAAATTTTATTTTTATTTATTACTTTTTTTTTATTCTTTCATCATTTCCTGATGATCCTAGCCTTAATTTGTCTTTTTGATCACAATTGGGATTTTATCTGATGTATTCAGAGAACCATGTATGATGATTCCATTCCTCCCCGCCCAACTAGTAATAGAACTGGTATCATTCATCATGTGTAATACCTTTTTCTATGTGCTTTCTTTTGCATTACATGGAATTTTATCCTTCAATCATCTATACCTTTTGATCGGATTTGGTTTTGCTTACACCAAATAATTTTCTGTTGTTAGTAAGCCTTTGTGCTTTTTTAAAATTAGCTTTGTAGATCTTGGATGTGCTGAACCACACTGACCCTTTAGGAGCTTTACTGGTTCAAGCTCTCATATGCAAAACTGTTTATTTCCGCTCTTGCTTTGCTTTCTTTTAGCAAGTTATTTATTTCTGTGAGAACCTTCCCTTTTGTCCTGAGTTAGCACAGTTTGTGTAGGGGATTCCTTACCGTTTGTCATGTAGCTTGTCCAAACTTCTTGAAAACTCAGATCTGTTGTGTGACTAAAATCACACTGTACGCACCTGCTTATCAATCTTTCAACTACTTCTGGTGATAATGATTCCCCTCTACAAAAGGGAGTTGTCGACTTTTCCCGTATATTTATCCATATGCTCAGTCTTGCCGGTTTTGTTATAGTTTAAATGGTTTGTTGTGGTGCAGGCCTGACTCATCTGTACCAGAATTCCCTGCCTGCTCCCAGAAAGCTAATTTTTTGTTTAAATGATACAGTATTTGACTCTGTCATTGCTGTCTTATAGAGTAGTTTTTCACACCACAGTTGTTAGATCATCGGTTTTATATTTGAAAATTTTGAGTAAATACTGTTTGATCCTGATGACTTCTAGTTAATGGCTTTATCTAGGTTATCTTTTGATGATGATCACTTAAAATGCTTTCTCTGTTCTACTCTGGAGAAAGACTCTTGCGGCAGCTTCCATCAGCTCTTCTACAGTGAGCATCAAGTAGGAAAAAAAACAAGAAAAATCAGTGTAGCTTTTCTGGTACTTCTGTTTGAGTTCTTCCTTCATGTCTCAATCACATATTTACCCTACTGATGCTTTCTCTTCTTCATGCTTGTTCTTGGAACAGATTTTAATTGTGAATTGAGAGAGTTATTAGAAAGTTGTTTTTAAAACTTACTTTTGCTTTTGTTTTTTTACAATTGCTAGTTAACGAGCTAAAGTTTATGAGAAGTCCTCCCCCACCCTGTTTTCACTGTTTGGTAGCGACATCTACTTTTAAAAAGATGCTTTTCTACCTAGAATAGCCTAACTAGCCTCTTCATTTTCATGTAGCTTACTTTTGTGAAATTTAACTTTATGAATGGATTTTTTTTTTGTTATTTCAAAGATGTTTAATAAGAGTATATTACAATTACTATTAGTAGCTCTTCGATTCAGGATGTAACTGGCTTTATGTACTGTTTGATCCTGCATCAAAAGTTGTTTCTATTTTTTATGACAGCTTGCAGAAGGAATAATTTGCGGTGACTGAAATACTACAGGTCTGACAGTTGCATCATATTTACATATCTAACAGTGAGAGATTTCAGCTACTAAGTAGCTGCTTTTCTGCTTTCAACTTCTGCAGTATTTCTTAGTATGTACTATTATATTAACTGGCAGTCACGTGGTTTATAGTACAGCTCTTAATTTTATGCTTGGAGGATGCTGTGCTTACAGACCTATTGGCTTTCCTGTGGATTTGTGGATAAGGGGAGAACATAAGGGGAGCCATTTACTTCAGATTTTTGTGAGGCCTTCAGCACTGTCTCTCACAATAGTCTTGCCTCCAAGTTAAGATAGTACAGTCTGGATGGGTAAACAAGATGACTGTAAAAAATGGTTGAAGAGGGTAATGGTTAATGAGTCATACTTGTCCTGGAGGCCAGTGAAAGTGCAGTACTGTAGAGGTCTGTCCTGGGACCTGTCCTGTTTAATATCTTTACCAATGAACCGGAGGAGGTGACAGGGTTCACTTGTCAAGTTTCCAAAAAAATTGAGGGAGACAAGTTGATACACAGAGCTGCCATTTGGAGAGACCTAGATAGCCTGGAGGAATGGGACAACAGGAACCTCACGAAATTCTAAAAATAAAAAATAAAAAATGCAAAGTTCTATACTTGCAAAGGAAAAATTCCTTGCAGCAATGCTGTCCGAGGAGCAGCTCTATGGAAAGTATCTAAGGAGTTTGGTGGACAGCAACCTCAACATAAGTTAGCAGCATGCCCTGGCTGCAAAGAGGACAAAGTATCCTGGGCAGTATTAACAGTAGATTAAAGGAAGGAGAAGGATTATTTCCCTTAACTTGGCATTCTTTAAACCATGTCTAGAACATAGCGTCTAGTCTTGAACTCTCTGATACAAGATAGGCATCAACAGGCTGGGGTGAATTCAATAGAGAACCAGCAAGATGGTTGGGGGCTGGAACACTTGCTCTGTGAAGAGAGGCTGAGGGACCTGGGCTTCTTAAACCTGGGAAAGAGACAGTTTCAAGAAGACCTGATAGCATCCTTCCAGGTTCTAGGGGGAGATCATCAAGAAGATAGAGCCAGGTTCTTTGCAGTGGTGAATGGTGGAGAGGGCAAGACATAGCAGGCATAAATTGAAATAAAGAGGATCCAGCTGGATATTTAATAAATAAATATATGTAACAAGTATGGTGAATGTACACAGTGAGATTTTATGACCCTTAGATTAATGTTGAATCTTTGGCCTTTTAACTCTGAACTGTTTGACATGGTAATTCTAACATTCTTTTAACATTGGATTTCCTAAAATAAAAGTAGCAGGTACTGGAAAAAGATAGGAATGTTTTAGACTGCTGGCACTGCAGTTAGACGGTGTTCCCATTCCACAGTACTTTGGTGAGAATGCTGTTCAAGATGTACAATCTAATAGTGTTGTTGGACTGTATCTGGTCCTGTGGTTTTTGGGTTTGGTTTTTGCAACTTATCTGTCTTGGTGCAGAGTAATAACATTTCGAATTATGGAATCCACAGGTAGTCATTATTTCAGTGTTAATGTTCTAGCTATTCAGAAAACACGTTTAGAAAGAGAGTTATGAACACAGGCATGAAAACAGAATCTTAACAGAAAATATGTATCAGCAAAAACAATTCCTTTCAGGCACTTCCAGACTTGCAAAAGTGGTGAAAAATATCATTAGATCTCAGTAAGTAACTTGGAGACATCAGCTACATGGGAGCCCTACCTTTATTTGTTGTGGAAAATCACATAATACTTAATCTTTCATTTAATATAGAACTTTATCCAGACTATTAGTGAAAACTTGCAGTTGTCTGAACTGTTCTTAACTTGTAGAGGCAGTATTATTTCCTCTGTTATATCCTCAAACATGTTTTTCGATTGGAATTTGGTAGAACACAACAGAGCCCTCTAAGGAAGCTCTCTTAAACTCTGATTATAGTTGCACTCGGTGGTAGCCTTCTTTTCTTAATCTTGGAATAAAAAAGTAACATGGGTTTTGCTGTCGTTCTTGGTTTACTTAACAGAAGTCTATCACCTGAAATTTTCTGTAAGACACATTTTGATTATGGATCATTTTAAGAAAGTGACTCATATAGCTAAAGCATATCAAAGCTTTTTTTTAATTTGTGCTCTGCTAAATGAACTACCTCACATTTCTGATTTTACAGTTGAGGAGTGATCCTTTTCTCATGAGAACAGCCATAAAGGTTCAGCCAAGGAAGAACAGAGGAAGAGGGCAAGTGTATAAGGCACTTCTTGTAGTAGTCTGGTCACTTGTGGTTTGGCAGCCTGAAGAGAAACCATCTCTGTCTCAGGATTTACTGGCTTTCGTGTTTTTGTTGTTTTGTTGGGTTTTTTTTCTTTTCAGTGAACATCTCCAGATTTCACTTGAACACAAAAAAGTTTAGTGCCAGTATAAAATGGCAGCATTTAGCAGCTGGTTGTGTCATGAACTGTCTGCTGTTGGTTTTGAGCTTCTGGTATCCTGAGACAGCTACCTCTTCTTATTGTTTCAGGTGTAAGTCAAGACAGAGGCCAGAAACTGACTTTAATGTTTATCTCTGACTTGATGATCCTTATGGGTCCCAACTCGTGATATTCTGTGATTCTGTGATCCAAATTCTGTATTTGCAAATGAATACAGGGCAAAGTATATCAAGCATATAAGAAGTATAAAGTTAAATTAAAAGCTTGTTTGTAACAGGAATGTTACCTTTCGTAACGAATCCTATTTGTAATAAGTAATGGAATTGTGAATACAGAAATCTTCTGGAAATCTAGCACAACTGATTGCAGAAATATGCAACAGCAGATGTTTATGCAGCATTCCTTTCTGTTTGTGAACATACTTGTTCCATATAGGTTGGTCAAACATAATGATGTGCTTAGTCATTTCATCCTGTCTTCAGCAGTTTGTCTTAGATCAAGAAATAAAGCAGGCTGCCATTGCAAGACAAGGTCACTTCTTGTGTTCTTTATGCAGCGTAGCGAAATGATGGATTTCTTGAGGTTGCTGTACATTGTGACCCCCAAATTGTGAAGTAATCAAGAGATGCAGAAGCAAAGTTTAAACTGGCTTGCTGGTGGCCCAGAATCAGTAGCATGTTTATTACCACAGCATGACTGCTTGGTCCTGCTGAGAACCTTCAGCAAAAGATACTAGGAGGAAGTTTGAACTGTCTTTAATTGCATATAACAAATGAAGAAACAGCGGCACTGGAATTGGGGAGTACGGTATGCTGTGCTGAAAACCTTTTCCTAGTGTAGTGGTTTCACCTTGGCTAAACGCCAGGTGTCCACCAAGCCCTCTATCACTCCCCTCCTCAGCAGGGCAGAGGGGAGAGGGAAAAAATAAGATGGAAAAAGACCACTCCAAAATCGTGGGTTTAGACAAAGGCAGTTTTAATATAGCGAAAAGCAAGGCCGTGCGTGGAAGCAAAGCAAGGAAAAACAAAAGATTATTCTCTACTTCCCATCAGCAGGTGATGTCCGGCCACTTCCTGGGAAGCAGGGCTTCCAAAGCGTAGTGGTTACCCCGGAAGGCAAAACGTTGAAAAAAACGAATGCCTTCCATTCCTCCCCCTCTCCCTCAGCTTCCCATTGCTGAGCAGATGTCATATGGTATGGAATATCCGTTTGGCCAGTCTGGGTCAGCTGCCCTGGCTGTGTCCCCTCCCAGGATCTTGCCCACCCCCAGCCTACTGCTGAGGGGGTGGAAGAAGGGTTGGAGACACAGCCTTGATGTGTGCCGGCACTGCTTGGCAGTAGCCAAAACACTGGTGTGGTATCAGCACCTTGCTGCTACCAATGCACAGCACTCTAAGGGCTGCTACAGGGAAATTAACTCCAGCTCAGCCTGACCCAGTACATCTAGTTACGGGTTAAAGGATCCTTTGTCCATCTGTAAGCTTTAGGCGGCTGTTGCTGGTTTTGGCTCCAGCCATGAATGTTGGAAGTGCAATAGCCAACATCTTCTCTTTTTAAAAGCAGGTAATAGGTTCCAGTTAGGATCTGCGCTACTGGGATTCTGGTAGTTTCTAAGAGCTTAAGTTTTATGCTTACTTTCTATTGTAATTTCAACAGAAATGCTCAAATAATTCTCAAATCTGGTAAAGATTTCAAAGCCAGGAAGGACTGCAGTTACCTGCAGTACAGCACAGTTCACCAGTCCTTTGTTAAAGACAAGTTAACCAAACCTAAACAGTAAGCTCTCTCAGCTAAGCCGTAGCCTTCCTAATGCGCCTGCACTTGTAGGGGAAGCAGAATTGATCACGTGTTGTCAGGTGAACAAGGATATATTATAAATTCTAATCCTACTTTGAAAATGCATGTGGCCCATGATCTGCTGCCTTCCTGCATCTGAGGGGACCCTAGGAACAGGGACAGCAGTGAGCACACTACGCTGAGTGTAGTGGTTTACTCTGTCAAGCTGTGCTGGGCATTAGGTAATATATTCTTAAAGGTGTCTTAGAATTTGAACTTTTTCTGTTGAGTACAATGTTCTTATGTTGGTAAGTGTCAGTAGTGCTTTCATGATGTTGAATCAGTGGTCTTTGTCCATAAATTTCTGTGAGCAACTTGCTCTTTTTATTAAGAAATGAATGTTCTCTAACATTGAAAGTGATATTGTGATGCTAAGATTTCCTCTTTTCCCCAGTTTGTCACCATCTATATTTGAAAAAAACCCATACTCATAGGGAGTAGGGCCACCAGTATGCTAGAAAATGATTATGTGAATGAAAAATATCCCTGCCTTTAAACAGCTTTTCTACTAAAAGAACTTATCTGTCATTGTCCATTGACCCTGTCTATAAACTTATCTGCCATTAATTTAATACCCAGCGACTTTGGTGCTTTTGCAGAATGCATTCATTCTTTTTTTTGTTGTTGTTGTTTGTTTGTTTGTTTTTTGGTTTGGTTTTGTTGTTTTTTTTCAGCATGTGCATTCTCTTTATTTTGTAAATCATCTTTTCTGTGTGCTGAAGCGCACTTTTTGCATTGCTCCTGTTTCCCCTTTCAGTGGCACTCCTTGGTCTGGCATTTGGTGATTATCAGTCACATTCCAAGGCATAACTTGTGAAGGGAAGCTTACCTCTTGAGAACTGTGCATGATTCTGTGCAATTTCTTCTTCCATTTAATTTGTCTGGATGGTTGGTTTTTTTTTTGTCTTTTGTCAGTGGCATTCAAAAGCAAGCTGTTGCTTGCACCGTATTCTTGAATGTCAAAGCTATGAGACTACTGCTGCTGTGCTACAGTTTGTTTGTTTGTTGGTGAATAAAACCTAAAGCTGTTCAAAACCAAATGTCTTGAGATGATTTGTTTCAACCTGGGGGTCTTTTGATCAGAAGTGGGAAAAGGAATCACAGCTCTCTGGGAAGCAATCAGCTCCTGAAGTCTGTGTGGCTGGGCTGCAGTAGGTCTGGTCACTTTGTGAATCCTGATTAGTTGGTAGCACACAACTTTCATAATGTATCACATCTCTACTCTGTTTAAATAGAGGAGTAAACAACAAAAAAAACCCCAACATTTTCTGCCTGTATTATTTTTTTTTAAGTTAAAATCAGTCCTTGGCTACATTATTGAGCAATTTGTATTATTGGTGACCACTAGCGAACCTCCTCTTTGTTCTTTCAGATCACTTAGCATCTCCCTTTCTTTGCTCTCTTTTTATTTCTGTCTGATTTTATGCATGGCTTCCTTCCATCCTCCTTGGTTAATCTCCATTGAGATTATTTACTTGGATTTCAGCTGTTAGAAACTTTTTTTTTGCTTGATGTACAGTTAGGCCTAATTTGTGGCGGGCAGTAGAAAATTCATATGTCTCAAACTCCCTTGTCCTTATTGCAGTCTGATATGGAGCTTTTTTTTTCTTTTCTTTTTTTTTTTTTTGCCAAAATTATCTGAGTTGAAGACCCTGACTGAACTTACATTGCTGGTAAAGGTTATGATCTGTGAAATTTCAGACATTTACATCTTTAGTCCCATTCTTTAACTGTGAATGCTGCCTACTACCCACAGATTCTCTTTTTCTGGCATCCCTCTTGTGCTATACAATGTTTTGTTGTAGTTGTGTGTTGTATTTGTAGTTTTAAATGATTATGTTACACATTTTTTCCATTAAAATTTTGATCAGTGTTCATATATTTGTCTACTAGTTTTCTACCTATGTGGAATCTTACTGTTCACTTCTTCCTATTACAGTTAATTGATTTCCCCCTTGTGTTTCCCTCAGCTTCTGTCCTAACATTTCTGAAGGTCTGTTCTCATACTTTGGCATGTTTTGTTCCTTAATGACTTCTAATATTTCCACTTGTCTTCTCTTTCTAGTATTGTTTGGTCTGATTTACTGCTTTTCTTTACAGCTTTTGGAATTGCTATTGCCATCGTTAATTCTGTGCTCCAGCAGTTCCTGCTCAATAATGACAATGGTTTAATCAAATTAGAATGGATAACATTAAAATAGGTGCACTCTGGTATTACAAGTCAAAGAAAGAAAATACAGTTTAGTGTCTTCCGTCATATTTTATGGTCCTTAATACGTTTGGTCTGTCATTGTTACTGTGATGGTTTTCCAGACCCTCATCTGTTGTGAACAGAAGACTCAACAAAAGTAATGTTTCAAACATATTTTCTTGCACATTTGCTATTTTCAGTGTATATATCTTTGGAGAAAATGGTATGTTAGTCTATAGTTTGGGGTCTAAGATTGTAGCAGTTTTGTAGCAGTTAAAAGGTACATGTTCCCTGGTCCTACAGTGAAGTGGAGAAGACAGTACAGATAAACTGTACAGGGAGATCTCCAGGTTACTGGTTTCTGGGGGATTGTGTGTTTGCTGATGCTTGGAGGTATGTTGCTGTTGTAAGCTTGAAATACTCTCAAACACAGATTGTCTGCAAGTAAGAAGTTGCTGGTTCCTTTGAACAAAAGGGTAAAAAAATTATCCAATTTGTCTCTGTATGCCAAAGCAATGCACATAGAGTCCATTTAAAATTCAGGTGATGTTTTCCCAAATGTCAGTTATAAAGAAATAGTATCAATAGAACATCTCTCCACGCTTCATTCTACAATTTTTATTTCCAATGAAATTTTACTGCTCTGTTTCAAGGGCTAGTTAGAAGGCAAGTAGATATTTTTAAATATAATTTTTTAAAAAAATTTTCCATCATATGGGAAAAAAGTTCTATAAAAAAAAACCTACACAGAAAAATACTTAACACTGTACTTCAGAGGCTGCTTGTTTATACCAGTGCCATTATTTTCCAGTTAAGTGTTGTGTACAGCTGTTTATAGCTCTTTGTGTAAGTATGCTTGTGTTTGTGCATGTACACACACACACAGAATAAGATTTTTATTACAAGATTCTTGTGATTTTTATCACAAGAAAGCAAAATCATTATGTGTTTCTTTACAACTAACATGCGTGTAATTTTGAATGGAGCTTGTATTGTGTTTTATGCTCACAAGCCGTTCTGACCCCAGGTTAGGCCCAAGCTCTTAGTTCCTCAGGTCCAATGTCTATATTAATAATTTTCACATATGTAAACGCTCTACTTTGTACAGATTTGAGAAAACACAAGCTTCAAAGTCTCTTGTACGCAGTTTGTGAGAGGGAGAGGGGCATACGCCCAGGTAAGGTAGCTCATGGCTGAAGGCAGCTGCGTGGTGTGGTTCCAGCTGTGGCTGTTCAGCCTTTAGGCTCTCAGTGACATAGTGCGTCTGACATCAGCGTGACATGCAGTGATCGGCTCATGTGCATGAAGCTCGATGTTTCAAGCTCCTGGTCAGCTAGTGTGCGTTAGCCTTCTAGATTTATAGGAGTTTTAGCACTGTAACCAGTTCCAGTGATGGTCTTTCCCAGTGCTACCCGTCTTAAATTATTTCTGCAAGGCATGAAAGAGCAGAACAAAATATATATTATCACCATCTTAAACACCTTGTCCTATTTCACTTGCTTGTTATAGATCCTGAGAAAAAACATCTTCTTTGCTTTTATAGATATTGTCACTTCACCTGTTTACACTCCCTTCCCAGTCTGAAACTTGCATCATCTTGTTGTCTAGTCTTGTTATGCCTGTAGATTATACATGTCAAAACAAAGAAGCGTTAATATTCTTCTAGGTAAGAACAACACTAAAATAAATTAAGTTTCTCATCTTTTTAGATGGGAGAAATAGATTGAGCTTCAGATGTGTTTTACAAGATTGAATCGTTCTTGTAGCTCGTCTTTGAACCTAATCAGCTGCTTTTATTTTTTTGTTGAATGAGTTCCAAAATTAAACTCATGTTTTTGTGGTTTCATGAGGTCATGTGTGAAGGCAACATTGTATCCATACTCCTAGTCAGGACTTTTCTTGTTTAATTCCTATTGGCAGAAAAATTTATAATGTTTAGCAAAAATATCTATAATAAGCTCTGTATCAAAATGTCAAATCCTGGCCAGGAAGCTTTTCAGTATGAGATATGAAGAAATGAATGCATCTAAAACTTAAAATCAGAGAGAGATAGTGTTTGTGCAGAATGAGAATAGTATATACGGACGCAAGATGGAAAAAAACATTGCACTTCCTGGGTGAGGTAGAAGTGTCTTAGTTACCTTTTGCTGCGACGGATGACACTGCCAAATTTCTGCTGAAGCGATGAAGCAAGTCTAACATAGGTTGTGGACAATGGTCAGAGGCGTATGTTCTGGTCACTTTCTGTCCTTCTACATCTAGAGAAGGTAAAGATGCAACAAATTCACTGATGAAGATTTGGAGTTCTTCGGTTATAGGAAAGCAGTTCGAGGAAGATGGCTCTTTGATGGATGTGCCTCAGCTAAATATCTGAGGCAAATTGATTCTTGGACAGAAGGTCAAATATAAACTAAGAGCAAGGAATAAGTTGAAAATTTGAGAGAATGACATAGAAATTTCTTTACCTGGTCTTTGTACGCTGGAGGAAGAAGTAAACAAATGAGAATATAGCTGTAAAGGAGCAGATGAGAGTAGGACACAAATGACAGAAAGCACGGAAAATATAGAAGCAATATGTAGGTAAGATTTACTTCATGGGCAGACTTTGTCTTCTGTACTAAGCTTGTTGGCAATGTGACCACCTCTAATGATTTTTTCACCATTCGTCAGCTGGTGATTGCTCACCCCACAGTCAAACTGTGTGAGCATTCCCCATCCTGCTTCAGGCAAAATTGACTATATTAGCACATATCACCAGTGATAAAACAGTAATGAATAGTGGAAAAGGGGGAAGGAAAATAACCTCTTTTAGCTGAAACAGCTGTTTGCAGAGCGGATGTCTGTGATCTTAATGAAAGGGCACGGTACCATTTCAAAAGAGACCTGCAGCATCCATAGGCCAAAGCACGGAGTCAAGAAGATAGAACTACATCTACTGCATCAGGTAAAGAAAGAGATGCTAATAGTACACCATGGATTTATCTTTTGTATATGAGACACAAACTAGGGAGAAGGAAAGGGAATGGCAGAAAAAGTAAAACAGTTTGGAAAGATCAGTAGATCTTTAGGAACTTGTAAGCTGGGTAGGATCCTTTGGGACCTCAGATCTAAAGCTCTTCTGCAGCAGGTAAGCATATCATATATAATTCAAGACACAAATTGCTCATCCTCCATTTTAACTCATTATGGCTTGTAGCTTTTGTTTCCCTAATCTTTCAGTTGGAAGAATATTCCAGAATTGCATGTTCTTTGGGACTGTCTCATTTTTAAGCTACCTTTATTTCTGGTCAGTGTTTTGCCCTCACATTAACATTTTTAAAACCTGTGATAATTCTTCTTAATAATTGATACCTTTCCCTCACTACTTCTTATTTTTATATGGAACAATTTTATCTGTTTTAGCTTTAGTTTTCCTAGGCCAAGGAAGCCATGCTTCTTTAATGTATTTCCTCTCTCAATACATTCTTTGTTCTCCTGATCGTAGTCATAGCTCAGCGCATCACCTATAATGTTAGAAAGTGTGCTTTAGACCCTTAGGGTATGACTTGAATTTGAGTGGAAAATAGTATCTTTGAGAAAGAGATGCTAACAGAAATCACGATAGAATCATTTTCACCAATTATAAACTGGCAAACAAATGGTAACAGCATGTGGGTACAACAGCTGCCATGGTTTTTTTTTTCCACAAAATAGCTGTGTGTCCGCAAAGGAATAATTGTAGACTAGATCTTGGTCAGTGAGGACATTATAGAGACTTGACTAACAGTATATGGATGTAAAAAATAAGTTTAAATGGAAAATAATAATAAAATTTAAAAAAATGAGGAAGTTTTTGTTAGATTTAGTTTCCAATTCAAACACAAACTTAGCAGTGATTTAAGAGCACAGGAGATGAAAACATGCAGGAGGTCTCTATAGGTATTAGCACCTTCAAAGTGGAAGTGAAGTTCAGATCTTGATACACTCCTACCAGAATGTGCATGCCCGTGGTACCTGAGTGTATATTCCTAATGCTGGAACTTCAGTGGGAAAAGTGGTGCAGGTGGCTATAATCCTGTTGGATTTACCTCACAAATTTATGATTTTCAGAAGAAGCTTAAGTTGAAAAAAGTTATTAAGAATATAGGTGCAGGTGAGACACATAACAAAACACCAGGAACTTACTGTGTTCACATGACTTCAGACTAAAGCAGTTTTTACAGTGGTTTTAACTGGGGATATGGAGACAAATACAGAATCCTAGAATCACAGAATGTCCCGAGTTGAAAGGAACCCATAAGAATCATCGAGTCCAACTCCTGGCTCCACACCGGACCAGCTCAATCACAGCAGATAACTGAGAGCATTGGCCAGATGTTTCTTGAACTCGGTGCGGTGACCACCTCCCTGGGGAGCCTGTTCCAGTGCCCCACCACCCTCTCGGTGAAGAACCTTTTCCTGATCTCCAACCTAAGCCTCCCCTGTCGNTCTCCAACCTAAGCCTCTCCTGTCGAAGCTTCATGCCATTCCCTCGGATTCTATCGCTGATCACCAGAGGGAGGAGATCAGCGCCTGCCCCTTCGCTCCCCTTCGTGAGGAAGCTGTAGGCCACCATGAGGTCTGCCCTCAGTCTCCTCTTCTCTAGACTGAACAAAGCAAGGGACTTCAGCCTCTCCTCATACGTCTTCCCCCATAGGCCCGTCACCATCTTAGCTGCCCTCCTTTGGACACTCTGCAATAGCTTTATGTCTTTCTTGTACTGTGGCACCCAAAACTGCACACTGTACTCAAGGTGAGGCTGCACCAGTGTGATGAGAGTGGGACAACTCTCCACTGCTCCTTGGAAAAGTTCTGGCTTCCAAATTCCCTTTCTTGAGATTTTTCCCACTTGGTGCTTAAGTAAGAAATACGTAAAGGAAGGATAAAGCCATATTAACTTATCCAGAGGCAGTGCTGCCAACATTTGCTACTTGAATTAACCCGATCACCTCCTAAGTCATCTAATAGCAGCCTTATCTTTGAGAAATGGTGCAGGATGGATTAAATATAGGAGGACTGGAAAGGATAAATGTACCAGTTGTCAAAGAAGGGAGAGGAGTCAAGAAGTGAGAGTGCCACCATCTCAATAGTGGCATATCTACCCCCCCCCCCCCCCCCCCCCCAAAGAAAAGGTTTATGAAACTGGTTTTATTTATCTGCAAGGTAATGAAGAGATTAATAATTGCCATCATGGGCTTATCAAGAATAAATAATGTCAAACTAGTTTAATTTCTCTCTATGATAAAACAGTTGAACCTGTGAATAGAAACAAAGTAGTGGCTGTCATGTGTTTTGACTTTACTTAAAGGCTTTAATAAGACTGTCTTTTGTGACGTGTTCATAAGTAATGCAGAGAAATGGGGTCTAGGAGAAACTAGAGTACAGTAAGTGCAAAATTGATTGGATTAGCATTGCTGTTGATTAATTGTTGATGAATTGCTCTCAAATGAGAAGGTATATTGAGCAGGTTTTCTTTAGAGACCTGCCTGGAGTTTGGTGGTTCTTTCTGTTTTTTACCTAGTGAACTGAATGACAGTAAGGCCTCTCTCCAACATAACTATTTTAGCCTTCTAACTTTATTTTCTTCATTTCTTCAAGGGTGGTCATCTATGTGCTTTTTTGCTGTAATCTGTATATAGAGAAGGAGACCTGTATAGCTTAATTAAAAATTCATTGCCATTTTATGTTTGACAAGAAGCTAAACAATGCATTAGACTAAATTGTCCATTACGCTGTTATACAAGGCAGTGTAATTACATGAAAAATAGCCTTAACAGTAAGAATAAAATTTATCATAGGATAGTGCTAATGCATTTATATGCAATGAGAGCAGGTTTAATTATAGTACATTTAAGATTGGTATGCCAAGGGCAATAAACTTTACAACAACATTCGGGAGTTTAATAAGCATGAAACATCATAAGAACAATGTAGACTAAACCTTCCTTGCATCCGAAAAGCTGAAATGCAAAGAAGTTTTTATTTATGGCCTCAGGTAAAAAAGTCTGTAGAAACAGATAAGTGATGACAAAGCTTTGATGTTAATAAACCCAAATGGAAGTCAAAAATCAAAGTGTGTAAATGGCTAGGTTATAAAAAGAAAGATGACAGAGTTATACCCTGTAATTAGGTGTAATTTGTGCTTTTGGCACAGCTATTTGTCCTGCGTGAATGAGAGGTTGTCTTATGTTTTGTTGTCCCTGTATAACAGAATTGCTGTATGGGCACATCCTGCTTCAAACCTCCCTAGGTTTTTTTTTTCCACGAAGTACTTGAAAGCAGCATGCATATTGATCCCCTCTCATGTGAGTACTATAGCTGGTTTGCCTTTCCTAGTACTTGGAAATAATCATAAGGTGAGTGTGTATAAGACACTTACAGCTAGAAACAAAGTAATAATTTTAGAAAAATATAAGCAAATCACAAAATTAGTTTCTGCCTTGAGTATATATCTCAGACTTACATTATGCAAGTAAATTACATCAAAACTAGAAAATTAATAATCCAATTAAATTATTTAATGAGTTGTTCTGTTTAGCAGCTGCATAATTGGCTGTCTCATCCATATTTTAAACTGTTGTAGAACAAATTGCTGTTAATTAAATAATTTAATTGATTCCTGTCTTGGTTTTATGGTATCTCTGCATAAGACACCAATTTTTTTAGTGCTGAAACCTATTTTACAACCATCTCTTTCTGCCATGCACCACGAAAATCTTTCTATGTTGCAAAGAAACTGAAACAATCTATTGATTGAGAAAAACCTGCAGATTTTACTGATGGCTACATATCTGTACCGGTATCAGTTTTTAAACTTTTTTGTTTAGGAATAATTACTGTATTTTTAGACATACTAAATTCTCTGCGTATTTATGAAATTACCACAACATTTGGTACTGATGTGTGGTTTTAATCTCTCTCATGTGACGTTCACAGCTTTCATTTGGTGGGATGCGAAGCACCCTCCCAGAGCACCTTTCGGTTAGCTGCATTGCATGTTTAAGGTTGTAAATCCACAACACGCAGCGTGGTAAGTGAACGCTCCAGCAGTCCAAAGCCACCTGCCAAAGCTTTTATTTCTCTTATGCATGAAAATGCATGAAACAAAATGAAAAATGAGTATGATTCCTTTGAATCTTGACCTAAATGTATTTTTGCTTTGTTTTTAGTGTCTCATTTTATTTGAAATTTGAGTCTGACATGTTCAGAAGTCCTCAAATGATTTCTGGGAATGCTGCAGTGTGGTTGCATGTCAGTGTTCGCTGGTGGCATGAGGTGGCCCTTCCCCTCCTGTGGGTATCCTTCTGCCTTCTGGCACATCCTGGAAAGGGTGTGTGCTTCTACTGCAGTGCATAAATCTACCCCTTTTTTCCAGTTATCTTTCCAGTTCATGAAGCCTTTTTCATGAATTCTGCCTTGAAGAACAAACTCCCTCATGAGGAAAAGGGCTCTCTGAGGATTCAGACACTTCCTTTCTGTTTCGGGGCAGAGGGACTGCAGTTTCCCTTCTGGGGGTCTGTGCTCATTCAAGGATGAGGGATCCTTTCTCCCACCCCGGTGTTGTCACTCCTGACACTGTTGTGTGCCTTTCTTCCTCCCAGTGTCATACCCCATTCCAGAGCTGCTAGGGGCTGTATTGGGGAAGAGGATTTGGCAAGGCTGTAGCTTCTTCTGGTTTTAAAGGAATAATCTTGTTACAAAACCAGTTATGTAAGTATTTCATTTCAGAGGTCACATTTCGGTAAGCTAAAAAGCTTGGCTAAAATTTCTGGAAGCCTATGTGGGATATTATTTAAATAAAATTTAAAAAAGCAAATCCTCAAACAGTGTTATTTCAACTTCTGCCTGTGCTGTCAGTACTTTAAAATATCTTCAGAAGATTTAAGTGAAAAGTCATAACGTATGAATAGGATGCTACTGAAGTAACTTCTGACAAGGTTGGGTGGGATTCAGTAAAATTCCAAACCCCCATGGGATGTGACAAGAACTGAACGTTCAACAGAAATTCCGTAACAGTCCAGTGATTTGGTTGTTATAAAAGTAGATGCCTGCAGACAGATTTTAAACTAGTTTTTCACATCACCACGGGATTTCTGCAGCCTTAAGACTTTAAGGAAAATTTGGAAAACCCTGTATGCTGTGTATTTTCAACAAGTGCCAAAGATGCACATTCTTCTACCTTACCTGTAAAACCATTCTGTATTTAAATGTGTTCTGATCATTATTCAGTTTATCTTTTCTAATAAATGTGATTGTGACACATGGACGGGTATTTCTTACATAATCTCAGAAGTGAGAAAATGCTGGTCTCCAGGAGAGTTCTGTAAGCGTGGTTCACGCTGATCGGTTACTTAAAGGCTTTTTGTTTTCCTCTTTTTGCTTCCACTGAGATCCCTTTTTTAATTCTATCTGTAGCTTTCAAGCTGCATTTCCTAACTGCAGCGGAATGAAAAGATGTGACCTGTACTTCTTTCATAAGTCAAGTGGCAGAGCTGTGCTCCAAATAGCTCGGGTCATTGTCTTTTCTCTGGCTCACATTGTGAGTTAAGCTCTCCCAGACAGACTTGTTTAACTCTGTTTCTTGAGACCAAATATCTGCTCGCAATTGTTGCTATTCTTGAAGTGTTTGCGTTTGAAAATTATCCCAATTTTGGAACACTGTTTGCTCCTAACGAGATGACAATTCATATTTAGTTAACAAAATCAGTTCTAACTTTTCATGAGCCCAGCATATCATCGTAAAAGTGTACCCTAGCTTAGAGTCAGCTTTTTCCTCGGTGTTTCTGATCATGATTTGGTTTCCTCTTTTGCTTCCCCTTTCCCCTGTTAATTATAAACTTCTTTCATGACTCTTGCTCTGGACTATCCCCAGCCAGGTTCTATTTTCACCTGAACCATCTCCCACCCCAGGCAACATGGGTGGGGATGTGAGGCAGGCAGTACATGGACCTTCTGTGAGCCTCAGCAAAGCCATGACCCCCTCTGGTCGTGCCTGCTGCCACCTTTGTGTCAAGAGAGTCTGGTTTGAAGAAATGCTGAGTGTAGCTTCCTACCCAGACAACCCTGCTCTGCAGCTCGTCAGGTCAAACTCAGCAAGTCTGTATGACTTTGGAGGAATGACTAATAATTTATTTGGGACTTCCAAGTCATCTTACTGGATAGAATTTGATTTGCCTATCAGTTCTCTGAATTCATTATGTTGTGGCGAAAAAAAAATCTGAAAATTCTTTTTTCTAAGTTTTTTGTCTGTTTGAGGTGAATGAGTTTGTGAGATTTGTCTCTAATTCCAGTATAGAAAACAGAACTTTCTTGCTTGTTTTTGAGTGGAGCCATTTCAAATTAGAGCATAATTAATTTTGAACTGAGTTGTTTTCTTTCAGAAATGAGGATGTGGAGTGGGAATTCAGAAGCATACTTTAGTATGACTTCTGCTGTTTGGAAAAAATGCCAGTATATACATCCAAAGTGTTGGCATTTGACAGCTGTTAATTTTTTGTGTGATTTCTTCCTAAACTGGTATATACAGAGTATAATGGTGATGGTACTCTATTAAAACTGATTCTTTCTGTTGTCCTCTTATTCTGTTGAGGTGCTGCTACTTGTTGAGAACCGGGAAGATGCCTTCAGGTGAAGGGAGAGTTGGAGTCCCTGTGTGCAGAATTGTAGCTTTGCTTAGAAACTTATGTTAATTTTAAAAAAAAAAGCTTAATATCGGTGTGTGGTTACAAAGATCTTTTTGATAATGATTGGAAGAAGTATATGGAGATTAAAACTAGAATAATGGATAAATTATCCTTTTTCAAATATTGAACTGTAATTACGTTAGATTTATAGATAGGAATCTATATCAGTTCTGGAGTTCTTTGTCTCTTTTTGATGGTCTGGTTTTTCTGAGTCATTCATGTGATGGGTGTGAAAGCCTTGCCTTTGTTTAAAGTGTAATAACATCTTTATTTGAGAATGTATGGGGATGTTATCATCTGGAAATGATGGAAGACAGATTTGTGTTCTTTAAAGCGGTACTTGAAGAGCGTGGGTAGGTCAGTGGCTGCAATTATCATAGCAAATCTGTTCCCTCCAAAAGATGATGATTGCTGAAATCAGACCTGCTTAGGTCATCATATCACACAGATGGGGACCACTCTCCCTGGCCCAGTGTAACAAGTTACTCTTTGCCAGGGAAGCCTGAATGGTTTGAGGCCCAAGAACAGAAGATGTGTCCTTGAGGAGACTAGCAGGAGTTGCAGAAGTGTGGTTGACTTACTAATTGTGACTTAGTAGTAACTTATTTTTACCGTGTCAGATGCCTGTGGATTTGATGAGTACAATTTAATGTCTACTGATAAAATTCAGATTTTTTTAGGATAATTTCATGTGGTTTTTCTTTTCATTCTGTCTTCTTTTCTGTAATGCTAGGTATGCATTTCCGTTACAGTTTCAGTAGTAGAGAAAATGCAGTAAAAGTTTGAGTAAGGATGCATTTGTTCCTCTTGAAGTTCTAGGTATGGAGTTCTACAGCTGAGATATAGTTTAGGTTTTTCTAAGTCTACTGATTTTTTTTTTAAAAAAAACTTGTTTTGGGGCAGATAAGCATTTTTTAAACTCTCGTGAATATAATTGAGATTTTTGGGTTATGAAGGATTCTTCAAAAATGTGTTGCATTTTTTTAAATTTTTAATAAAATTTGAGATTTATAATGAAATTGTGCAAAACCAAGATGTGGTTTATTTCAGAACATTCATATACTAAAGTGTTTGAGTACTGTATAGACAATTCAGCAAAATCAATAAACTTATATCATATACACACACATGCACATGTATGTGTATTTATATATCTGTTGATGCTTCCACATCAAAACCTGCTGAGAAAAAAAGGCAAGAAACTTCCCGTGGCATTTCTGCATTGTCCCAGTAATGTGCCTGCCGTGCAGGAAGCACCTACCTGATTGGGGACTGATCAATGTGGTTGTCTTACCTGCTCCATCTCTGCCTTTCCTGTTGAGAACGTTAACAAAAGGGCTAGGTTTTCTTTGTTTAAATAAAAATCCTGTCCTGCTTTGGAAACATCAGCTTTTGTATGAAAATTGTGCCATGTTTTTTTCAGTAGGCTATAACTTAGCTTTTTTGTGCTTTGATGTCGGTGTTTTCTGTTTCCAGACTGTGACGCTGAATACAGTAAATTTGTACTGATAACAGTCCTCTCAGAGAACGTTTTACTTGGTTTGGTTATAAGAAATTTTTTTTTATCCTTTCAGAAAGAAAGCACCTCTGTTCATCTCTGTCATTTCACCTGTTCCTGTAGTTCTGTAATTTTTATTTTCTGGTGTCTTTGGATGGAATCCTGGTGCTTTCTCACGAGATTTTTGCATCTGAGGTTATGATATTTAGGTCTTTTTAAAATCAGCTTTCAGAATTAGCGTTTTACTGAGTTACTTGTATCTGCCAGTATTAAGTAGGCCATAAGTATTCTGTTCTGCTTTTTAAAACAATAACAAATTTTGTCTCTTTTAAATGGAAGTGAGAACAGCATTATATAATTGCCGTTAGTTTTAGCTCAAATTTCTGGACTGCACCACAAATAAAATCCTAGCTTCTCTGTGGCCATTGAAAGTGTCGAGGAAAATGTAACAACCTTGATGATTTCTGACAAACAAATGAGGGTTACTTCTGGCAAGCCAGCATTGTTGAATTAGAAGCTATATTCCAAGCCTGCTTGTAAGTCTTCACAAATCCTATCACAATGGAAGCCATGGAGTAACAAAAATATTGTGAAACAAATGCCTCCTGGGTGGCTAATTATTGGCATTCTTTCCTTTTTACTCAAAGGGAAGTTCTGTATCTTCCCTGTAAAATGCTGTCTGACTCGAGAGCAAGAATGCTTTGGGGTGGGGAGCTGGAATCTCTTCAGTGGTTTATTTGTGAGGGATTTCTTATTTATGCTTTTATTTTATCGCAAAAAAAAATAGTTCTTAAAAGGAACTGCATTAAATCCTTACTGCCACAAAAGACTGTTAATACCTTGGCTTTCTCTATTAAAATATCATGTAAACAATTATTGCATTATTTGTGCTGGTTCATGGATGTTGTTCCAGTTTGAAATAAATGTTGAATTCAGAAGAACAGTTAATACACAATCTTAATTTAACGTATTTTGTTTAGATGAACTAATGGAGTGAGAGGCCTTTTCAATTTATTATACTTTCTTTTTAAGTGAATGCCAAAGCTTTTCTGCTGATTTGAAGTAAGAACTTATGATCATGTTACTATTTATCATGAGCTGTAGAGGTTGCAATTATTTCCTTTCTCTGAGCATTCCTGTATCAGCGTGGTTATTAAAAACTTTAGATGCCATAATGTTAATTAGAAAACAACAATTGTGTAATTGCGTTTTCATCCTCGTGGAAAAGTGGCAGCTCTCAGAGAAGAAAAGGATAAAAAGCCGATATATGCCTCCCTATGTCTGCCTGAAGGTGGTTCGTGTTGTAGAAGCTTTTTGATGAGTGTGAAAAATTAGAGCCTCAAAGTTGAGAAAAATTGAGAAACATTACAGAAAATAAACTTACCGTAGGAAGGCTAAATTTGAGGGAAGAAAAACAAGGTACCCCAGATTGGCCATGCAAATCACTAAAGCCTTTTTCACTGAGTTATTTTTAATTTAATAGGCCATTGCTTGTGTTCTGTTAACTTCAGTCCTTTACAGAATCTGGGGAACGATTGCTGTAAATGTGAACAATAACCATCTCTGGTGATACCTTGATGGCCTGACCTTCTATTTTTGGCTTTCTTCCGTTGTGTTGTGCTTCCTAGGAGATTAGAAATTCATTACTGTGCATCTGTTCTTCTTTCTTTGTGAAAGCTGTCAGTCCAATATTTTGATTAGGGTTATGATTTGGGGGAAGAGAGGATTTACTGTTAGGGAAGAGAGAATCTATTCTCTTCTGACCATGCTGCAAACACGGTTTGTTACAGCATTTTCCCCTGTCATTATTTTCCAACATGCGCGCGCACACACACCCCCGGAGAGCTAAAGCAAAAAAGACTGAGATCCAGCATCTCTGACATTAGAGATGTGAAGTTTGCCTGTTCGACATGGCTTTGGTGTGTATTCTCAGCTTTCAGGGACCTTTTCATTCTATGACTTTTCTTAGTCCTAATGGTAAAGGGTAGAAGAGGTTTTTTTACTGCATGGTAACAAATATTTTTCTTGTTCCATGAATGTGCAACACGTGTCCTAAATCTGTTTTAAACAGAAACCAAAACCTTCATGTGTTTTGTAAGAAAAGTTTAGTGACACAAGTATCATCGTATCACTGGCTTCTTCAAAACTGCGCCAGCAGAAGAGAATTTAGTTGTAACTTCACAGAGTAGAATAGCTGGCCTGGTCAGCAGAAACCTCTCACAGAGCAAGAGGAACCTATGGCAGGCAGCTATGAAAAATCTTAGAATTTCTTCCCTATTTTTGGCATTAGTGAAGAAACAGGTTTATAATTTAGAAGTAATTGAATAGTTTAATCATGGAATATATAAGCAAAAAAACCCACCTTAATTCAAACAGTAGCTTACAGTATTTATTTAAAATCCAACAATTAATTTACCATGTGTTCATTTTTTATGACTGTTAGGGTTATTTTTCTCCTTCCCTTAATAGTGTGTATCTATATATATATATGTGTGTATGTATATATTAGAATAAAAGATTGTCCAGATGAGTATGTTGTAGTGTACTCAGCTGGTGCTGAGTAGTCTCAGAGTACTACTTCAACATTAGTCAGGCTTGTAATTTTTTCATACATTAATAAAAATGAAATCTGAGCTGTAGTCAGGATAAATACACTGACTTCATCTGAGTTTTTCTGATTTATCCTAGCTTCACCTGGTTTACTAAAGAGAAGAACCAAGCAGAGACAAAATAGAAAAAAGTTGGAGAAGGCAGGTGGGACAAAATCCAAATGTCCTACAGTCACTTTGAAGATCAAATATGAAAAAGCAGAAAGTTAAGTCGGAAAATCATGCTCCCTGACCTAACACTGGAATGCAGAATATGGGGAAAATGCAAAAATGGCCTAGGAATTTCTCTGGGCTATGTCATTTAGAGAGACCAGTCTGTGTATACACAGCACATAATTTTTATACTTAATTTTCAAATGTGGTAAAAACAACTCAGCTAAGAAAGCAGACTAAAGGACTTTTTTTGAAAAAGAGATCTTCAAATTATGCTTAATCCCTGTTTGCTTACGTTCTGGTTAAACTAACTGAGCATAAATATGTCTAAAGCTGAGCACAGATTTAAGTGTTTTTTCAACCTCAGACTTAAACTAGTTTTGCATGTGCTTAAATGTTCTGATCAGCCATGATCTGCGGAGTACTCTTACCTGTACTCCTGAGTCTAATAAAAACACGGTCTGTTAGGTTAGAGATGTAGAGTGAGAGACGTTTGGCTTTAATGTCTTATGTTCCCTTCACAATCTGTAGCACTAAACTGCCTTTGTAGTATTGCAGAGCAGAGATGGAAACCTGGCAAAATGTGTGGTATTCCTATAAACTGCTGCCCTCAACGCTTCTCAGCTAAATTATCATTATCAAACATCAGTGTTTACAGAGGTAAGTGCAAAATAAGTTACTGAGTGAAAATAGAAGAATTTAATATCTGTTTTTACTGTCTTTGACATTTAAATCCTTCTCTAAAAGAAAACGTAGGGAGCTGAGATCGCAGACCAGCATTGTAGTTCTTGGTGAATCTTGATGTGGGCAAACAGTCCTGCTGACGTGCTTGGAGAAGTGGGGTGAAGGGTAGGCATGTACTTGAGAGCACGTTCACAGGAAACTTGAACAACTATAATAATTTGAAATTCAGTTGAATTATACTATTCCTTCAAATATCAAACTGATAAAATAATAACCTGTATTGAGTGTTCCCCCTCTCTCTTTATCTCTGTGTATGTATATATATATGTGAAATGCAGTACACATGTAGTTTTGTGTGTGTGTGTGAAAATCCCATAATGGATATGTGGGTTTTTTCTTTGAATGATTAAAATTCACCCTTCTGAGTCCATTTCATCTCCTCCTTGCCCTCCCCAGCCCCAAGTATTTTCCTGCTTCAGTATCGCCAAATGAAATGTTTCTAGTCCAAGACAGGGCAAGTATTGGAACCAATGATGATTGCTTTGCAAAAGTAACGTAACTGTCGACAGTATTAATAATTTGTGGAGTATATCAGTTAGTTACTTCTGACCTTTGGAAGTAAGAAGTGGTGGTTATTCTGAAGAAGCATGTAATTTTATTTTTAATGGTAGCGTTTTCCAGACTGAATAGGAACAAAAGCTCAGTTAGGAGCAAGACATTTAGAATATTTTAGTAGAAGTAACGGGTTCAAGTGGATACATACTGGAAATGTGGCAATTTTGCTGCCTCCTAGTCCTGCTTGTAGCTGCTGTTGATCATTAAAATTTATAATGAATTTCACAGCTGCTGTTGATGAGTTAACTAAGGTAACAGCCTGTGTTAAGCTGTAATTGGACTCTCCCTGTCATCTTCACTTGCAATTCAGTTAAACATTATTAAACTTGTGACACCCTGTGGCAGTGGCAAGCCATTGCATTTTATGTATTGCTGCAAAAGATGTATTTTGAACAGGCTTTGGGGTAAAGCCTTTGCTTTCTAAACTGGAGTGACTGCAGACTACTTCTGGTCTCCCAAAACAGACCCTCCCCTCAGAGGCAAGAGAGGAGTCATGCTTGTTTTCAGCATCCTGCGTGTTACAAATAAGTTTATTTGCTGGACGAGGCAAGCACCTTGGGTGTCACCTATCTTATTTTGAAACTGCCTCTCCATCACTGATGTTTCTGAAACAGCCTTCTGTCTGTGTGCGCAGCGGCAGCTCAAGAAACAGCGAGGGCAGGCAATTATCTCTGAAAGGTACGGTCTTTGCTGAACTTTGTTTTGTCATAAACCCTGGAAATTATCTTGTAACGCAGCTGTTAGCAAGAGTTGTTGTTTTATCAACTAAACAAGTAAGGTAGCTCAGACAAACAGTGCTGTATGGACTCTTAAATCATTATACTTAGAGTTCTGTTTGGGGATTCATGAAAAGACATTGTTAGAACCACTTGTATGGTGTGCTGACAGACACTAGAGGATGGATCTGTGTGGACAACTCTTACCACATCTTAAGTATTCACCACAATCTTTGCACCTCTCCACCATAAAGAAGCATTTCCCCACAAAACCATGTTTTGCTGAAGCAAGTGAGTTTGTGAAAGCATTGTATCCTCATCTGCTGATAACCATTTACCGGTGATTTAATGATTTAGCTTTATATCACACCCAACAGACATGGGAATGGGATGTGCTTTTAGTGCCCCCATGGTTAAACCCTGGTATTCCCATACGGCGTGGTAAAATACTTGATGTTTTTTGCCAATAAATATTTAGCTTGGGCAGAGGACAGATAAAATGTGAAATTTTATTTCTGTATCTACATGCCCACAGATACATATAAACACATATACGGGTGCTTTTAGAAGCTTGGGCAGCCATTGTGCCTGAACACTTGTATGGGGCAACGTAGAAGTTAATGGGCTTCTGAAGTTGCAGATGCTTACAGCTCCCAGGTAGCTCCAGTGGCTTTGCTGATACATAAGGTTATTCAACCTTTTTCTTTACAAGCTTGTTGCCAGTTGTTCACAAGTGTCAAAATGTAAGTGCTCACTCTGAAATTCTCTGTGCCAAGAGTCAGCCTCAGGCTGATTTTTTCTGAAGCTGTTCAGAGAAGATGAAATGGAGGGTGCAGGCACTTTCAGAGAAGTGTCTTAGGGGTAGGAGACAGGAGTGGGGCAGACCCAGATCAGGACATGGAAGGACAAAACCAGCTGCTGATGCGGTAGCTGCAGGGTTGGTAAAGGGATTGGCAAAGGGGGAACTGAACAGCTGAAGGTGTGGGCAGTGGGGATGGGGCAGTAACTGGGGCTGGACAGTCTCTGCCAAGTCTGGATTCTGGGGAGTCTGGTCTTGGTACCTTGCTTTGCTCTCTGTAAAATAGGAGGTGTGGAGTTTTATTGCCCTCACTCAAAATAAGATCCTGTTGAATATACCAGTTTTCCTTCAGCTCTAATGGTGGAAGCACATGCTGTGCTGAGAAGGAAGTGTAGTTACAGAGTAAAGGTGGTGCTATATAATGGAACTGGGGGGGGTTCACAGAATCACAGAATCACAAGGGTTGGAAGGGACCTCAAAAGATCATCTAGTCCAGCCCCCCCTGCCAAGGCAGGGCCACCTAGAGCACATCACTCAGGAACGTGTCCAGTTGGGTTTTGAATGTCTCCAGAGAAGGAGACTCCACAACCTCTCTGGGCAGCCTGTTCCAGTGCTCTGTCACCCTCACAGTGAAAAAGTTTTTCCTTACATTAACCCAGAACCTCCTATGCTCCAATTTGCACCCGGGTTGGTATTATTTGAGTGCTGAAACAATTGAAAATATTATTAGAGTCATATCACTACATTATATACATAAAAAAGAAGGCTAAGTTATGATTGAAGTAGTGGTTATATTTTTGAGTCCTTGATTTTGTGGCTTCAATGTTCAACAAAGTGGATTGCTTGAAAATAGTGCCACTGGAAGAATAAAAGACAGTTACAGTATAAAATGTAATGAGTAGAAATGTGAAATAGTCCAGGTACTAGTAATTCAGGGCAAAGCTTGAATTAATTTTGGTGGTTTTTTTAAATTAAAAAAATAAAAGGTTAAGAATTGAGTAGATGACACTAAATAAACCATTCAGCACAATTCTTAGCCGTTATTTTCCTGAAGGAAAGTTGGGCGGCTCTGAATAAAGTCCCCTCTAAAGTGCATGTATGTAGGAAAACAAAAAACTAGCTGCATTACGTGAAAGATGGATCTAGAGGATGACACCTGGTTTGAAAATAAGGAGCTGGGTCTGAGTCATTTCCCCTGTAAGAAGATCAGAGTAGACATCCAAGAGTGGCTACCAGAGTTGGGGGCTGAGCTGTGGATTGAATTACTCAAGGGTAGTGGCAGAAAGATAATTTATGCATCATCAGTATACCATGATATTTGAAGACAAAATAGACAAAGAGTAGCTCAAGCATTTGACTGAAAAGGAGTGGAGGGACATGGTATTTTGATAGTGACAGCAGAGAAGTGTCCACCTTGCCTGTGTTGGACAGACCTCACCAAGTGGGCTGCAGCAGTAGCCTGCTTGCTCACTACAGCTAACATTGCAGATAGTACTGACCAAGGCTTCTCAAACTTTGAAACTTCTCCGAGGTCCCCAATTTGACCTTTGCTTACAGAACAGCCGTTACATACGTAGCTTTTTATTGCTTTGTACCTTGTCCGTCTGTCCTGCTTTGTCAAAAATGTGAATACATCATTGATAGGAAAATAATTGTGTGGTAAAAACAGTGTTTAGGAACAAAGGCCACTTCACGTTAAGATATAATTAAGAATAGCTTTTAACTGGTTGTGTATCTTTGCTGCCTTTTGGGATATGATTTATATCTCCAGAGAGTAACCAGTCTATTAAAACCCACATTTCTCTTTCAAGAATACTTTGTTATGATAATCACATTCTGTTTCTAGTTGTGGCAGCTAAATGATTTTTATTGAAGCATCACACTGCAAACCTGTATTTTCCATACATTAGTACGCTCGTTTAGACAAAAGACAGTTCCAAGTTATGATCAGATCCTTGCACAAGAGAATCTAAATGTTCAAATCAAATGAGAAGAGACTCCAGTTGCTAAATACTATACTTACAAATCCTTTGTTCTGTTGTTAACTGTGTTTGGACCCTACTCTTTAATTTGGTCCTTCCAGTTAAAGACCTGTGACGGACTCCGTTAGGTTGTTGATTCTCCTTGTTCCCAAGGCAGAGGTTGTAGGTCAGGCCTGTTACACTAAAAGAAAACTTTTGGGAGCCTCATTTGTTGTTTTTTCATCCTGATTGTAGATTTATTTAAATGTCTTAACTTTATCTCATTAGCAGACGGGTTTTTTTTCTGCGCCAGGGATATACAGATTCTTCATTACAGCGATATTTTCATCTTACGTGGTTAACACAATTGACAGTTTTTCTGTTTACAAGTACAGAAAGATGACAGGATTTTACCATTTTTCTTCCTAAATATCATTTTGCCTATAGTAGTAGGTACTTACTAGTGCACTAGCTGATGGTATAGCATTCTTCAGATCTGATGAAAATGAAGTATGACTGAAAAGCAGTTGCTCTGAATATAACGTTAAAATGTCAGTTAGATAAATGAAGATAAAAGGGCGGTTGGTACCTGCAGGGCAGGGGGACATGTTGGCAGGGAGAGTGTTATTGACCAACTTTGTACAGAGAAGCAAACAGTGAGTTACACTTCAACATTGTTCTCTTTAGTGTATAGTAAATGAATAAATTTTAGTTTGCAAGCTCACTTTCTAGAAATATTTTTTAAGGATTATTTGGAGGTGAAGACTTAAAAGTCATCAGAGATGGAGGGGTTCTGGCTTGGGTTTTTTTTGTTTTGAGAAATGGTCTGCTGGCAATTAGCTGTTTCTGTTTTCATTTGTGTTGGTCCATTCTGCTATGTATTGGTTAATGGCTTTATTTTATGGTCTCCATGAAATAATCTTTCTATCTGATACGTACTCATACAGGAAATGCAAACTATGAATCTGTATTGGAAGGCATTTGTGGTGATCATTATGGAGATGATGATTAATTCTTGCAAGATCTTGTTCTGTTCCACTAACCACTGGAGATTTGCTACTGATGAGTTAGGTAAGGCTGAAGAGTTCATAAGAATGGGGTTTGGAAAAAATACCTTCCATTATACAACCTTTTCCAGGTACGTTTTGGTTGTTTTCTGATGCTTTTTGCCCAGCATGGATTCCAGCATAGGGCAGATTAACAAGTAGGGACATGTTTGCAGGAAGGACGTGAGGCAGAAATCTGAAGTTTACTAGACAATATGTATGTCCTGTGTGAAGACAAGATCTTTTCCTGCTGGGAGTATTTTTGTTAGGCAAAGCTTATTCTTAGGCTGGCTAGGGTGTAATGAGTGGCTCTACTCAGAGCAGTAGTGATAAAGTTGCTGGTTTTATGTAGGCAAGTGTGTTGGGCTGTGGGCTCTTTGCTTGTGGTAGCAAGGTGTTGTTTTCTGTTTCTCTTGTGGTGCCTGGGAAGGTGCCTTAGAGCAGAACTGTGGCAGAGGGTGGTTTGGTGAAGGGAGGAGGTGGATGTCTCTGCTGTAAAAATTAATGAGGAGTTTGCAGGTTTGATTCAGATGATGGAGAAAGTAATTTTGTGTGTTCCGGTTATAGCATAATTTTGCTAATGCAGTTACCTAGAAAGTCATTCTTGAGGTGGTCCATCAAGAAATGGCATTTTGCAGGTTTGTTCTGGGGTCTGTGGTTTGAAGAAAGACCTTTAATCTTTGATTGGACTTTGATTTCTGTGCCTTAGGGTGTGTGAAAAATGGCTTTTGCAGATGTGATAAAAGAAGAGGACAACTGCTTTGTGGTAAGTCTTAGCTGACTTCCACCCATGAGTTACATGCATGTACTAGTGCAGTGGAAACTGTAAAGTAACTCTGATTTTCTGAGCTCTGCTGGAGATAAAATGAACCACTACACAGCTTATTAAAATCTGAAATTACAAAGAAAAAATTACAAATAAGCCCTGATATATTTCTCATTGGTCACATACTCTGTTCTTGTTTGAAATATCTCTAACATAATTCCTTTCTTGATAGCTCTGAAGATCTACCTTTCATATCCTGTCTGTTCAGGGAAGGTTCGGTTAAGTTGCAAGCCTTCTTTTACTTCCAGGATTGCTTTCCAATTAATCAGTATTGAACAAGATTACAGGCACTGATTCTGCTATTGTGTAGTTTCAGGCATGAGGTAACCTCTAATAAAGATTTAAATACTGATAACTGTGAAGCTCAGAACAGGTGAACATTGTTAGCTGGTATTTTACTCTTTTCGGCTATCAAATTGGATTCTTGCTTTAGATTAAGTACTGATTTTTTTTAAATTACTTTGTAAATAGGTGTTAAGAGTTGAGCTTTTCTGAAGCCTTTTGTGAGTGTCTAAAGATTAATAGTCACAGAAATTTTTAAAATAGCTAGCTGGCTTATTTCTAGCATGCTTTCTTTTGCAGGCAGCTTTTGAAAGCACTCTGTATTTAAAAGCCTAGCATGGATTTAGAATGGCTTCGAAATAGTTTTCAAGGTGGCAGAATAGAAAGAGTGTGACATGACTACTTAATCTCTAGCTGGGGCCAAGGGTTCTTTTTACATAATCCCATCATTCTTACAATATGTTAATGCAATGGATGGAGTAACTGGCCAGTGGTTGCAAAAAAAAATTTACAATAAACCAATCCCCTATAATTTGGGACTGTAGTATACAAGAAGTTGTTTTTGAGAAGCCTTGTTATTAATGAATTTAAATGCACTTGTCCTTTTTTTGGTAATTATTATTTCCTCTTTTTATTAGAGGACAATTAGGCTAATACTGTCTTAAAGGTGAAAAAAAAATTATATATATTTATATAAAACTTTCATGCTCCTTCCACTAGTTTTACGGGCTGGTAACATAAATTGAACCATCAACAGACTGTGAAATCAGAATACATAATTCTTTAAATAATGTGTTGCCTCTGCTATTTCATCATAAACGAAACAAAATACTTATTTTCTATTGTAATTGTGACTATAAGCTGAAATGTAAAATATTTAGTTTTACAAATTTATACATTAGCATTCCCTTTAGTTGTGTTTCATAACTGCTTGGGTTGGTACAGAAGTCTACACTGCAGTTTTCACCATATCTCAATCTTCTCTGACTTTAATAGAAGTTGGTTTTGCCAGATCATTTCTGTGAATCTGTGTCAAGATCAGTATGTTGAAAATTGCCTAAAGAAAAGAAATCCACCTGAACCTTAAAAATCAATTCTACAAAGGTGATTGAGTTTTCGCTTTTCCTTTAAAGATCAAACTTCCTGTAATAATTCCCATGTAATCCCTGGGTAGTTAAATAGCACAGTAGTCATAATATGCTTGAAATGTATGCAAGGCATCAGCCCAAAAGTTTAACTCTTAATAACAGAAGGATCAAAGGACTTCTCTGACACAATTTTATTTTAAAATAAAACATGATACAGGCATAATTGTTAGTCTGAGTAAAAGGCTTTTATAGCATGCATTTTGAGTATTTTATATTGTAGATTAAAACCAGTTCTTGTCTCGGCCACAGAAAGAAATCTCACACACCTTCATCGTCCTAAACCAAATGTTGTTGTTTCAGTTTGCTCACCGGTTGATGGACCTGTGCTGGAGAACAACGCTGCTGAGAAAAGGGAGACAATCTGTGACATTTCCTTCTGTGCAAAAATAAAGCGTGTATGTTTAAAAATGTGCTTTGATGTCTCAAATACTGTTAAGGGAGGGATCTTCATGTTTTTAACTTCCCATGTAACTCAGAATAATTTAGTAAACTTCCTTTGAAAGTAACTATGTTGCTGTAGGGTACTGAAAATAATGGGAGCTACAATATCCCATTAGTAATTTGAGTGAATTATAAAGACAGCTCAGTGGCTTTTTCCTGTACTGAAATTTGTCTTTAGAGAGCCAGTTGTGTGGGCTTACACAGTTGGCTTCTGGTCTTTAGATGACTCCTGCTAACTAAATCACAAATAAAGGAACAACTTTAACCAGTGTCCTTTTTTGGTTCATTTGCAGTGAGGTGAATTTGTAGGAAATTTGCATCCACTTCTCACAAGCTATTGTTCTGAACTGTCACATTACAAAATAGCTTCTGCTGTGGTGAGGTGTATTTTGTCCTGATTCTTAGCAATTTTATATTTCTAGAAGTCTACTGCATCATTAAAGTACGTACTTTCTTTTTCAAGCTAATGCGGTGTCAAGTTTACACTTTAAAATTTAAATACTTCCTATCAAACATTCAGAAAGCCAGCTTTCAGTATTGAAGGTGAGAACTGATTCACCAGCGCGGAAATTCACTTTGCTGTTCAAGACAAGCAGAGTATTTTTTTCTCTGTTTTACAGAAGAATACATCGCAGTGTATTTGCCAGGTTTTGTAATTCGGTACATTTTTATTCTGCTAGAGCACAGTGTATTTTTCTTATAAATAGTGGCAGTGTGTGAAAAGAGTCCTAACAATTCCCAGATACAAAATTATTTGCAAGGAAGGGAGGAAAGGATGTGAATCGCTTGGAGTTCTTTATTTGCAACAGTACTATGTCTCCGATATGTACAAGGAAGCACGGTGGTGTCTGTCAGGCACATAAGTCCGATTTTTATTTGTTAATTTTCCAAGCTGGGTCTTTATCTGCCTGTCAATTTTCCTTTCATAGTGTGTTTGAAAAATAGCTATTATTTTCCCCTCATTCTTAACTTAGCTTCCTGTATTCTTCAGAAGCACAGACTCTGGTATATGTCCATCAGAAGTAATTTTTTAGCCTTTTTTTTCCCCTGCTTGCAGGAGGTTAAAAATGTATTGAGCTCATTTAGGGGAGGTGGTGTGCCTGTGAGGTGTGCTGCTTCTTGTGCTCCTCTGAAGCCCTTTTCAGTGCAGAGCCCCTCTCCCCCCACCTCAGGCAGTTAGCCTTGAGCTTCCGCCCATCCTTGTTGCCTGCTTCCAGGTAAGACCATCTCCTGCCTAGCTCTGGCCTGAAGGTAAGTGTGTAAGAGAAGGGACCTCTTCACTTCTTACAGTATCTCTTACTAATGGGATTAAAGCCTGGCTCAGTCAGTACCTGGGAGGTTTTTCTCCCCTGTTTTATAAATAAAACATTGTCTTGGCATGTTACAAGAATAAGTTTTTATATCCCTGTTCACAAATTTAAGACAAACTACAAATGCCGACCTTCAGTTGTAGATGAGAAAGCCTGTTGGACAACTAATTGCTTGAGAGGAATGGATTTCATAAAATGGAAAAAACACATTATAGTGTTTCTCGTATGCCATGTTTGCCTTGTGAACTGCTGGAAGACTGGGATGGGTTTCATCTCACAGGACAGGAGAATGATCAAAGCGGGGCCTGCAGTGCATGTAAAATCAGCATCAGTGTTCTGCCACAGCTGAAACCACTGGCGGCACAAGAAGGTTGGGGTGAGGGCCCGCTGCTCGGGCAGGTTTCCACAGTTTCGCAGGGCCCATGGAGGTATGCTGCTCAAAACCAAACTCTGTTTGCAAGGAGTGCCTTCGTTACTGTGCCACTGTGTGTGAAGTTCAGTCTCACTTGACGTTATAAAAATCAGTCTTTTATGCTGGTTTGATGGGTTTTTAAAAATCATTCAAATTTTAGTTAGCCAAACTATGCAGTCATTTGGAGAGTAATTCACAAGTTGGTGACTGGGCCCTTAGAAGCTGGTAAAACATACTTGCTTTTTTGTAAGGTGACTGTTAGTAATAGAAACTAATCCAGAAAAGTGGATTTTCATTTTTTCAATATAATATTTAACATCTATATAAAAAGATTCAGTGTAACGAAGTCTAATTTTATTTTCTTTTCTCTTGAGTGAAAGGAACTCTCTTTAGTATCCCAACACAGTATGTTCCTGTTTTCCTATCATCATCATCTTCCTTTTCTCAACCCATGAGTTTTACCTTTCTCTTTTTGATTCTGTCCCCCATCCCACTGGGGCAGTGAGCGAACGGCTGTGCGGTGGTTTTAGCTGCTGGCCAGGTTAAACCATGACAATTTCCTAGGAAAGGGAAATGGAGGCACTTGCTCCATTTAAAAGCAGAGCAATGTGTGTTGAATTCTGAGATTTCAAAATGTGATACAGATAATGTGTTCTGTAATAGGGAAGCTGAGATAAAGCTTTAGAAAACCCCACAGAGGAACCCTGCTTGGAGCAGTCAGATAGCAGGATAGGTCCCTTCATTTCCCAAGCAGGAAGATGGATAGAGAAACAAAATCAGCATAGTGCAGGGTCTGGGCATTGTAAAGGATTGTGCAGATTATGTGTAACATGAAACTGTTTCATTTGTATTCTCGGAGAAATCCAGAGGTAATCAAAACTGCTAACACAATGAGTTTTGTTAAATTTATTAGAAAAAAAAAAGTAAGAGCCCTTAAGACTGCTTTGAAGTTTTGCTCTCACACAGTATAGCGTCGTGATAGCCATCAGGTGTAATTGGGACAAAAGGGACTTTGATCTTCTTGTCTTTCCAGAGCGGACCACCTTTTGAGACAGGATCTCAGCTCTTCTAGCTAACAGATGCTCGGAGAAGGGATTAGCTTCAAATTTATTTCCAGATTGTTCTTTCTTATTTCAGACTTTGTGCATTGTAACTGCATTGCCAGTTCTGTAATTGAAGACTTAACTCTTTGCTAAAATATAATTTATGGTTTTCTGCTTTAGTTACACAACAATTTAATAAAGAAACTGTTCTTAGGGAAACATAATATATGACTGATGATGTAGCAGAATCTCTCCAGTATAGAAAAGCTGAAATAGCTGTCTGACACATTGTATGTCTGTTCTCAAAGTACTGTAAGCAAAACTCAGCAAAATTGATTTTCACATTCTCAGCACTCATGCTCGGGGTCATGTCTATCACAAACGGTCTGCTGTACCTTTCCTATCACAGAGTGAAATTTCCTTTGTTGCAGTGTATGAGAAACATTTGCTTTCCTGTTCACTGCATTAAAATAGTCAAGTAATGACCTGCCAGTGGCTTACATACTCCACTGCAGGAGGGGTGCCCAGAATTCATACCAATGGAAACTCAGATACCAGTGGCCTTAGGAGGAATTCCTGCTGCTCTTTGGGCATCTGCAGAGGGACTTGTTACTCCATCCCATCAGCATCCTACCCTTCAAATTCAGGACTGCAGACTCACGCACCTGTACTTGCCCTGGTTTGTTGGTGGGTGGGTGGGTGCTAGGTGCCAGTGTGAAATAAGCTTTGGCTACACCTTTCAAGTGGTCCAGCTACCACGTGTGCCATACACGGCACTGTAAGTTACATCTGCTGTAAGTTATATGTGGATGCAGAGAGGCTTAGCATAGTACATCTCTTTCTGAAAATCTCCCTTCTGGTAGCTCATCTTTTTTTCCTCCTTGTCATCCTTTACCCTCACTGCTTCTTACATCACATAGTGTGAGGGTTATCTAAGATTTATTTTCAAGTGCTGATACCATTAGAGTTTGTAACGTATTGTTTACTCCTCCAGATAAAGTTCTTTGAAATAAAGTTTGAAAGCGATAGTGTCATGGCTTATTAATGTGTTCAAATAGTTAAATGTTTATTACATTTTAAGTAGCAATTTGTTGCAAAGGATGTGCTATAATACTATCTTTTCAGCTAAAGAGTCAAAACACCTTTTCCATAGATAACACAGAAACTCTATAGCATTCATTTCTATCTCCTATGACTGTGAAGAAAGTCTCCAAATATAAGCAATGCTCTGCTTATCTTTCATTTTTCTAGACTTTCTGAAAGCATAAATCTGCAGAAATGGTTGGTCTTTTAGTCATTTAAATGAAGTGCTGAATGCTGAAAATATAAGTGTGGGTGATAACTGTGTGGTTGCTGATCAAAGCAACTACAGAGAGTGCAAGTCCTATAATGACTGATTTTTTTATTTATTTTTTTTTTGGCTTGTTATAAAGTCCCCAGGAGCCCTAGGCTTAATCATACGAGATAATTGTGCTTTGAACACATGTAAACTCACCCCATGTTAGCCATTTTGACTTTTCATTCAGCTGCATGTAGTACTTCATGAAAAAGATAAGCCAAGACCTGGGCTTCATGATCTTAGAGGTCCTTTCTAATCTGTTGTGTTCCTGATTTTTCTATTTATCTCCAGGTTTTTTTGGTTTGCTGCTTTTTTTTTTTGTTCTCCTTCTGCTAAAAATGCTTCAGAAAGTAGAATGAAGGTGGTAGGGTTTTCCCCTGATCTTACCGAACTGTGTTCCTTTAGTTCTTTGTGGGATTTTGGTTTTTAAGATAGAGATGTGCTTGTGAGATGCTACGCTAATCAAAGTAGTTTCTCTCCAGTTTTTCAGCCATTATAAAACGTTAATTGGCTACAGAAAGGAATTTAAACACAAAGAACATGTCAGATGTAGTTTTGTCCCTTGGGACTTTGGAGGAAGGTATGCTTTCTGCACTATGCACAGTCTATCAGATTTTAAAATTTGAAAATGCAGTCATTATCAAAGATGAGCTAAAAAGCAAACAAAGTATGCTATTCACAATAATCATTATGGTGCATCCTAATACACATTCCCCAATGAAAGCACACTTACGTAGTTAAGCACGCTTTGATGAAGTTCGGTGTGCTTTTAGAGGCTTGGTAGAGGCAATAACCTGCTGAGTGTGTTGTTTCAAAGCCGGTTTTCTGCTTTTAACAGCATCTTCGTTTGCGCAGTTGATTCCTTACTGAATAAGCTGTAAGTGCATCTATTTTGATAGTGACATAGATGAAACAACTGAATGTTGTCACTGCATTTGCAGCTGAACATTGGAGTGCCCACACTCAATAGCTGGACATGAAAAATCCCTTAAGTCAGTCATACGTGAAGCTTGAAATCTGTACAGCTGCCTTGTTCATCATTACAAAATCACAGTGTGAAACTCTGGGTGCAACCCAGTGTCTGCACTTGACATGGTTTCTGGTACAGCTAAGATGGAGGTAAGTCCAGTTGGAAAGAACTTCTTCGCGGTGAGGGTGATGGAGCATTGTAGCAGGCTGCCCAGAGAGGTTGTGGAGTCTCCTTTGAAGATACTCAAGACCCGTCTGGATGCAATCCTGTGCAGCCTAGTGTGGGGCACCTCTTTGGCAGGGGAGTTGGACTCAATGATCTCTAGAGGTCCCTTCTAACCCCTACCAATCTGTGATTCTGTGACAGTGAGCGGTGGCACCACCCATCTGTCAGTGGGTCTCTCTTCCTTTCGTTGCCCAGGTCCCTGGGTGGAAGGACTCAGCATGGTGCGATGGTTTTGTGTGTAACAGCAGGCTGTAAATTGTGTCAGTTCTCTGCCATCTTCAGTTTGGAAGGATGATCATCATCTGCTTATTCTGCTGAGATGTGCTTTTACAGTGGTGTAATGGGTTGTGTTCACACTTCCAGCTACGCAGTCAAAACCAAAACATGTGGTTGTCTAGCACATTGCTTGGAGTTGCAGCCAATGACCATGACAGAGAGTTGTGTTTACTCTGAGTTCCAGACAAATAGTGTAAAATAATGAAAATGAAGGCAGCTTTTTAGTCAGAGGCATAGGGTATATTTATGATCAAGCACCTGAATTACAAAAGAGCAGATGACCTGCTATCTCATTTTAAGCAAAATAATCGTAGTGGTTAGCATACAATTCTTCCTAGGTTTATTTTAGGCTTTTAGGAAATACAGCATGTATATGACCTTAAAAGTCATAGTTAAAAAAAGACAAAACTTTCAGAAAAATCAAAACTCTGGGTTTTTTTCTGGATAATAAATGTAGGAGTTAATGCAGGATTTTCTGGTGATTTTTTGCAGCTTTTGGATTAGAAAAGTAGAGGACAGCATTAATTCCTGATGCAACTCCTTTGGGTTTTTTTTATCAAATTTATCTGTAATTGAGTAGTTCTTGTTTCTGGGATGCATCCTCAATTCAGACTTCCATAAAGAAAAGCAAACCCAGTTTTTAATGCAGGACCAGGTTGGAGTAGGCATTCTCATTTTCTTCCCTGCCTGCAAGTGCGGTGATGGCTGTGACCTGGGTGTCAGCGGTTGGCAAGTCTTTTTCCTGAGTTATGGCCAGAAAGTGATAGTGCTTGGGATTTTTATTTTCCTCAGCAAAGATTTCCTGCCTTTCCCAGGCAGTTGGAGTTATTCATGTGAGCTGTAGCCTGCGTACAATTATTATTGCCAACCTCTGTGCTGTCTCATTTTTTACTACACCTGGTTAGGGAGGTGTTAAGTCAGACATAGATTGATCAGAGGATAAACCAAATTTTAGGTGTCTGAATACTCTGAGGAGAGACACCCATCTTCCTCTGCTGAAGCCAGGAGAAGTCTAAGGTAACCAAGTTCTCACTTTTTAGGCTGGATCTGAGAATTTGTCATGAGCACACAGAGAGTGATCTGTGAACAGCATCTGGGGCCTTTGAGCTAAGAACCTGTCCATCATCCCAGACCTACCTTGCTTAACTATTGTTTGATATTGAAAAAGAAATTTAATCTCATCTCAAACTAACTGATGTCTCCTTGTTTGCTGCGGTGGCCAGAAATGACTGGCTCTACCTCCTTTCCTTATTTTCTGAGAGATGAATTTATATCTGTCTTTTTCTAGTGAGGCTTCTGCCTCAGTCTGGCTTTCAACCCCGTTGTGGGAATTCTTGCACTTTTATTTAACACCATAAGTAGTTTAAAAAGTGGCACTGATGTCACACTTCAGTGCCCCTGCCAGCGGAAATGCTCTTTGCAGTTTGTAAACTGAGAGGGAGTGAAGAGGAGACGTTAACCAGTTAACTTCTCTGTTCGTTGGTGTTCTCTATTACAATGGGGTGGTTGAACTTCTGTTTGAAGATAACTTATACTTAGTGATTTCTAATAAAACATTGAAGTGTTGGCTCACGTTTTCCTGTGTTTAAAAAAACTAACCAAAACGTACTTGCAATGAAAAATGCTTCATCAAAGATCAGCCAATTGACATGAATTATAGTCAGACAGCTCAGATCCTGTAGCCTTAATGGATTTCTGGCAGAAGCCAGAAGTAATGATTAAAGTTAAAACCTGAAGTCATTTTTTTCAGTCTGTTTTAAGCACAGACTGCTATTTCAAATTTCAGCAAATAAAAAGTAGAGCACATTTAATTTGAGAGTCAGTGATTACTATTCTGCAGCATTTCTGTAGCGTAGGTAGAACTAGCGTGTTGTCAGACACCGATGCTCCACTGCATGCTGTCTTCAAAGCTAATTCATATCCCACACCACTTCTGTCAGCAAATCAGTACAAGTTTATATCGGGTTTTAGATCTAACTAGTACTTGTTCTTTTGAAATAATTTTCTTGTAATGCCGCAGGAATGGCATCACAGACATATCATATGTGGTTCTTTAAAACACGTTTTTGATCATCTCGAGTGTAAAACTACAACAGCAATACTGTTTTATGAAAGAGGAATTAATGGCAGAGAACAGGGACTGGGTGGAAGAAATCATGGAAGCTTGCAAGTTCTGTTAAAGCTTTCTCTGAGCTGACAGTGCGGAGAGTAACAGGTGCTGTAGCCGTGGTAAAACGTTCCCTGACTTGGTAGCCTGAAGAGTAGCAGGTGCTTCCACTTTGTTCCCTCATGGACAAAAGCGTGAATATGCGGTGATGCTGGAGGCTTTCAGCTATGAGGTGATTTTGGTAGACTTGCCTATTGAGGTGGAAGGTGGTAGAGCATCATTTAAACTATGACCTGCAACTCCACAAGCTTTGAAATGGAAATATTTTTTTTGCACTAATGCAATGCAGAGTTCTGCATCAAGCTTCCAGAGTTTAAAAATTCATGAGGATGTGGCAGTTTAGGACTTCCCTTAGAGGAGGAGCAGAAAAATTAAAATCTTTTAAATATTACTAAAAATTGTCTTACAACACAGAGTGGTGTTATTTTAAATTCTGGTAGATTTCTTCTAAGTAGAATCTGGAAACATCTGTTGGGTGTATGCTTAAACAGGTAGAGTTTGTGGATGTTTGGTGAACCTAGTTCCCATCTCCATTCTCAAGGGTTTACAAGAAGCCATGACTCTCTCACAGATCCCAGACAGAATATCGCTGACTGTTCAAGTGTGAATATTGAACTTCAGGTAAGTGTGATTTGAAGTGGCAGGCTTACATTTGGGAAAATAAAAGAGGTTTTTTTGTGGCAGGTTTTTTTCATGGCAGCTGTACGAAGCTGCTCAGAAGTGTGGACTGTTCGAAGTAGTCCCAGCAGAGATGGATTATTGGAAAAATGCAAGTGAGGTGGGCAAAGCTGCCTGATAGATTGCAAAACCATATGATAAATTATACTGATCACATGCATATGGCCCCCATATAAGTAATGTATATTTGTGCACAGAGATTTATCCTCCCCACCACCTTTTTTTTTTTTTTTTTTTTTAGTAAAATTCAGAGCAGTGAATTAGAAACGATACAATCAGATATAAAAGGATTTAGAACTGTTTAGGTGCCTGGGCCAACAGCTGGCAAATGTGGTTCACTGTGGAAAAATGTAAAATAATTAGTCTGGGAGCAAGAAACCAAAGGAAACACAGTGTGTGCTGCAATGGAACAATCATTCAGCACACTGACTAGGAAAAGGATTTGAAGGTTATTGTGGAAAAAATCATTGAAACCATGAGGCTTGCGCACAGCTGCAAGAAAGTAAGTTACTAGGTTGTATCAGAGGGATAAAATACAAAATAAGAGGTGATACGGTTACAGGAGTGTTAGGCTCCATCTGGAATACTGTATATAGTATTGGTCACCATGCCACACAAGGAAGATATTGTCTGGGAAAGAGTGCAAAAGCAGTGACAAAGATAAATGTTTTACGTTTAAACATTAGGGAAGATGATCTAGTAAAACAAATACATATATCCTTTTCTCTGTAGAGGATTAAAAATTAGCAGTAATCTTAAAAATGGGGAAATAGAATTGGACAACTTAGACTGCATAGGAAGAGTGGTAAGGATCTGATGTAAATTATTTCAGAAAGTCTGTTGCTGTACAGAAGATACATAAATTGTATAATCTTCGTAAAGAGAATTAAAGGGAATAACAAACAGTGATAACTCTGTGAGTGAGTTTTTAAATTTGAAGTCAGACACCTTAAGCTGTTTTCCCTTCCCTCCCCTCTTAGATTTGTGACATGGATGACCATAGTTTTCAGACTTATTACAGCTTGTAACTGGGGACAGACCCACAGTTTGAAGCTATGAATTATACTTCTGTGCCTGCTAAGACTGTTTTTAAGTACATTGGGGAACACCCAGATTGTTCATGCTGTGTATTAGAAATAACATGTTTGTTCTGCCTGTGCTTTCCTGTATTGCAAAGTCCTGCAACTAGAAGTTAAGGCTGACTGTGTAGTGCCTCTGTAATGCCATTTCAGGATAAGGATGCACTTAGAGAGGTGGAAATGTGTTTCAATGTTTGCTTTTCTGTCAACCTTGGTTCTTCCATAAAAAAAACTGGGGGAGAGAAAGCCAAGCTTATTAAAGAATATGGCATTCAGCGTTTATATAAGTGGTAAAATTTTAGTTAAGATGAGAAAATATGCTAAAGCAATTAAACTATTTTAAGTAATAAAACTCCCATTTTTCAGAATTCAGCACTTGGCTGGGTGAGTTTTTTCTTTTTTTTTTTTTTTTTTTCCCCTTAATGTCTTTCTAGCTGTTGCAGGAGCTGTGAGACAGCATGTGAATAATGTAAGGGATAACTCCATAGGCTTCAGTTCTGTGCAGAAAATTGCTCCACAAATTTAAACTCAGCTATCTGCGTTTCTGGGTATAAACGAAATTCAGTGAATCACTGAAGTTTGAGAAAGCACCTTGTCAAACTTGGCGTAAATTGTTAACTGCTCCTGGGACCCTCTTCCATTTTGATACCCTGCTTTCAAAATTTTGGAGTTATTTGGTCCCAGCAGCTTCTCTGTTGTCACACAGCTGCAACGATGAGCACAGCTCTGCAGTAGTCTGTGTTCAACGTGCTGGGGCCATTTCTCTCTCAAGACTTTTTTGGAGGTACGCAACAGAGCCAAGCACTCAATATTTGAGTTGTGATTCTACTTTTCAGGTAGCTCATGAGACGGGGATAGACTACCTCTGAGGCAGGTTCCCACATTCCATATACATTACATATACGCTACCAAGGGAGTGGAGGAGCTCAGAAGGGAGGTTACAAAGTCCAGAAGCTTTGTAGACAGCAGAATGAAACTGGTGTGAATGGCAGTAGTGCTTCTGCTGTTAATTCTGAATGATAATTTAGTGCAAGTTGGAATGTAGCCTCATTAAAGCAAGTCACTGAGCGTTGGATAGTATCAGCCTTCTGTGAAAGGCAGCTGACCCTTTCTTCTCACCACTGACTTCCAGCCCACCAAAGAGCCTGCTGGACACACAGTGCTGGCATGTAGCAGTATGTGCGTGCATGTTAAAAGAGATCTTGTGGGGTTATGGAGCTGCTTCATCTCACAGCTCTATGCCGGTCCTGATGTGTGGCAGCAAAACTCTGACCGGGTGCTGCTCTGACTGCTGGGGTTTTGCGGTGCCTCCGCACTCACAGGCACAGGCAGCAATTTGCTTATGGCAAGGCAGATTTCGGTGACTCCTGGCAGCATGCAGAAACAGAACTTGCAGGACTTCGAAAATTAAATAGCAACCTTCCTATCTGCAGTGCAAAGGCCTCTCTTCAGCTTTTCCTCATAAATAATGGTTTCTAGACATACTTACTATTTTCAGGTTTATTTCACTTTCCGTTTCAATCATCCAAGTCACTAAGAAAAATATTGGTTAGAACAGGGCTTAGGGCATTTTTGTGATGGCTCCTAAACTACCAGTGTAGTCCTCAAAGATAACCCAAATATACTGCCTTTCTGTAATGCTGTCACAGACACAGACTTCCTGCTTATCATGAAGAAGGTTCTTTGTGATGTTGGCATCTGGATGGTAAGCGAGGTGTCACTTTTGCAGCACAAAGCTGATTTTGACTTGCCCGTAGACTGAGCGGTTTGCTTCCCAGTGTTGTTCCTCCGCCATGTCAGAAATCTGCTTTTAGTCATCTGTCCAGGAACTGTGGGCAGATTAGTTTGTTGATGGGGAAAACGTGGTGCTGCATATTAAGACAGTCTCGGCAATAAGATCACATTTACGGTAGCTTCAGATGTACAAATGTTTGATTTTAGGATTGAGGATAAATTTAATATACACCCAGTTCCTACTACATTTTTTCCTCTCATTTTTTAAATAAGCAGCTTTTACAATATGAATTTCTAAATACAGGTAGAATCACTTTAGAGTCATTAAAAACTTTGTGACTTGCCAGAAGTGAAGTCAAGCCAGGGGTACTCTTTTTAATTATTCAATATCTTGAATGGTGTGTAATGATGGAACAGCAAGTCAAGCACGGTCTGAGAGGGAACCGTCTGCAATATCTCCCATAGGAGGCTTCACAAAAAGAGAAAACTGACTTTATTTGAATAAAAGCTAGACGCTTAAGTAGAGAAAAAACAAGCATCTAGGGGAGACAAAAAGGGGAGACCTTGCAAACAGGTCCTTGCTTTCAGCAAGCTCTGCCTCTTCCCCGCCGAGTCCTGAGGAAGGTCTATGCAACCATGCTGTTTGGCACTACTCTGCCTACACTTAAAAACATCTCTGGCCAACAAGAATTTCCTACTTGAGCCCTTCTGGGAACATATTACTCTGTTCATGCTCTTGCAGGCACAACGCTGAATTAGAACTGCTCCTTTAGATACAGTTCCCCTGGTGAGTTTATCCTGACACTCCAGTGTGTAGTCAAAGCCCTGCAGAAGTTTGCCATAAAATGGTACTATGTGGGAGATTTACTCATCTGCATTTACATACCTTTAGATACGTAACCGAGGAACCTGGTCTTTAAGTCATTCTGCTGAGAATCTCTGCAATTGAGATACCAAAAATGTAATCTGTTATTAACACCTCTCCTAATTAGTGTTTGAATTCCAGAACAAATCTAAACCAAAGATACCTTTTAAAATGTTAACCTTTAATAATTAAAGAAAACCTGTTTTGCAACCACATTGGTTTTGACCCACTTCTGAAAGTAACGATTTCAGACTGTTTCCAAGAGCTAGAGAAGAGTGGCGCACACAATCATTAGACTCGGGTCTGAAGAGCTTCAGACCTTAACTTAATAACAGCTTGGCAATCATAAAACTGCTGTAGCTGGATCAATTAGATCAATGAGGTGTGAGAAAATAGATCAGTTTTGAGTAAAACCATGTATAGTTTAATTTGAAATGTGCAGCTGCAGTTTTGCAGACAACAAAATATATAGCAAGCACAATGCTTTTATTCAGCCTAAAGTTAAAGCGTTTTTTTCCAGCTATCAATTTACAGCTTAAGATAATGGATTTTGGCAGTGTGTAGAGCTATTAAGTAATGTTTATTAAAATGGATAAGAAAGGACTGAAGAGGTGGCCTGCAAAAGAGAGTTTTTAAAGGACTGGTTAGTGGAATAAAAAAATAGCATTTTCTCCTAGAAGTAAAGTTTTATGTCCCTGGATAGGTCATTAATGAAAAAGATTGTGGTGATATCATCTTATTATTTAGTACAGTTTGTGAAGTGATATGGAAACTGTACATACGGCTTTTTTTTCACCTGGACTGTTGAGGCTGAAAAACTTATATGTGTTAAACATCTATCCTGGAGAGAGAAATAACCAACTGTATTTAAGTTTGCCTCAGTCACAAAACTAGCATATAGTTTGACATGAACTTGACATTCCCAAGGTCTATTATCCATTGTGCAGTTCTTCACAATAGGCACTAGATGTGTGAAACTCCATGCCAAAAGTCATTAAAGTCACTAAAAGTTTGCGTGGACTCAAGGAGATGTTGGCTGAGTGCCAGAAAGTGATATAACCAAGGGTTGTTAAATACATGGAAACCACATCCAGCTCAGGATGTCCCTGAGCTCAGAATAGATTAATACTGAGAGAATATTCTTTCCTAAGCATTTGCTTATGGCCAGTGCTTGAATTGATGCAGACACGCTGCTGTTGGGTTTTAAGTACAATGGCTGACTCATTCGGATGTTCTAACCACAGGCTGTAAGGAAGGAGAAGGGATGGTGTCCTGACCCAGCTCAGTCATTCCTTCATTCTTCTGAGACCATTTCTGACCAAATTCAGGAAGATGTTTAAATATTTTCTAAATACTTTCAAGACAGGGCTAGGCATATGCGTGAGTTCAGCTCTGAGCGTGAGCTTAAGCCTTACAGTGTATGTGTGTATCTGTTTGTTTTTCTGCATAGAAGTGCTTTTGAAATCTGTATGTCTGCTGACAGGTCGCAAAACTGAAATATCCCAACTGGCAAGTCAAGGCTTTGGAGCACTACAAAGCCTTGGACAAAGGCAGTTAGAAACAGGATGTCTGTAACTACTTTAAATGAATATTTTATAATGGAATAAATTTTAATGTAATATGTATCCTCCAAAGATTTCCCCATTAAACAAATCTAAATATCACTGAGTTTACCAACCGACTCTATTTGGATTGACTTCTCTTTTCACTCTATTTTACATGAGCAATGAAAATATTAAGCCATGATGACATTCAAGCTAGCTATAGAGTTTATGCAACCCTGTCTGCCTCTCTGCAGTAAGGGGTACTCTGGGACCCTGTTCTTCACTGCAGATGTTCCTCAGAGGTGACCTGCCTAAGATGGCAAGGACAGTTTGAGGTTTAGCTGAGCCCACGCACTAGGTGCAGTGGAGACCTAAGAAATGTCCATTTCTCTTTCATTGTCTTTCAAAATGAGCAAGGTGTTTCCTAAGCACAGTGTGAGCAACCCTGTAACTGGTTTCTATCCATCTCATTACTGGCTTCAGTGCTCAGATCCAGAATGAGTCTGTTTTTTGTGGATGATGGTTAGTACTAGCTAGAAATCAAGTCATCAGTTTGTTCTTTCAAATCATTCAATTGTAGTGGTGGCTAGTGAATCTTCTCCAGCAGAGCAGGAGAAAACTAACTTGCATTATTTTTAGTTACTACTGTAAACATTTACAAATAGTCAGTTTGTCTTTTAAAAATCTAGGCATGCCTGAGGTCCGAGAAATTGTTTTTATTAAGAGAAAACAGATTGGACAAATATAGCCCTGATTTTACTCAGTCGGGGTTCTACAGGATTTCATCTTTCTTGAATTACATGCTGTAGTCAAACTATTTCACAAAAGTCCAAGATAAAGATAATCTTAAAAACTTTGAAGAGGAGGAGAAGGGAGAATTGCATCAGATGGAGTTCTGGACCTCCCAAAGAAATGTAATGTTTGTGCTAATAGCACAGTCTGCTTCCAAGAATATGGCAGCTTTGATAAATGAAGCAACACTGATAAACCACCCAGGTCTTGAACAAGAAAATCAGCAGATGCTTGATGACCTGCTTAAATGGTACTACAACCTCTACAAAAGCCGTTTAAGTTGCAGCCAGGATGACTGAAAACAACTTTATCTCTGGTACAGAGGAATGTAGCACAAAGAAATGGATGACCTACCAGGTACAGGGTTTTGCTAGATTCACATGCTGCAGAGAAGATTGTAGTGCTGCATTGTGACCTTGCAGTCTTGCTGAAGGTGCAGCAGTGATGGGCTTTGAAGGGAGGATTGAGAAAACATACTTGAACTTTCATTATAGAAGGAGAGTTCAAAATTAGAGGATGGAATTTATAAACACCAGTAAAAAATGAAGGGTTATTACAACTTTGCTGTAATCAGGAATACACTGGTTTTACACTCTGTAATGGCTCCAATTAAAATAAATATTTGTCAGTGTTACCTTATTCATAGTGTTTCATACTCAATTAATTTCATCTTTCAGGATAACTGTTATTGAAACTACTGAACGTCAAAGGGATCTTCTGAATTTCTCTGATGTAAATCTAATACCCTGGACAATATTTCCTTGATGCCCAATTTAGAAATAGTAAGATATTTTCTCTTTGCAGATTAAGCATATGTATAAATTTAATGAATTCAAGCTTCTGTTACCTTCTGCTGATCCCCTTAAGTTGGTCTCATCTGTTCAGTTTTCTGTGGTTTTTTTACAGGTTGTCAAAAACTGGCTTTAAAAGTTCCGATCTACACAGCAATGTGCTAGAAGTTTTATGGTCATTCTTCTAAATTTTGAGTGTGATGTCTTCTGCAATCTACTGAAAACTTAAAATATTACACAAATCTGATTAAATAATGTGTGCTTAGTTCAAAGTAACTCAATCTGAATAAGCAGAATTCTAGATTTGTGAATTCTTGTTCCAAGAATGTTTTAGTTTCAGAAAAGAATGTTGATGAAAATATTTAATTAGTAAATGGGAATACCAGAATTTAAATAAAACTTTCACTGCGGTTTCTGTTTTTCTGTACAAGTGGCACAACAGAACTGTCTTAGCTGTCTGTCTTCATCCAGTCTTTCCATGTGTAATCCCTGTGTCAAATGAAAATGCTTTAGAAGAAAAGTTCCACCTAGGTAGAAAGTTTAAAAAAATAAGCAAGTCTACAAAAAATATGTCTGGTCATTGGAAAATATAGTGTGTTTTAAGACATTCAAGTTTTACACATAACATTGTCAAAAGATCAGTGACTCCTACAGAAAACAAATCATTTGTTTAAAAGTGAAGTCAGCAGCTTTATGGAGAAATAAATATAATTTTACAACTTAATTACAGTATAAACATTTCTTGTGGTTGCAATGACTTTGTTGTTATTGTTATATTAATCTTACAGGACATATGGATGTTTGTTTCGGGTCCCTCCTGGGACCTGCTAAATCCTCTGAGCATAACTCTGACCCCTCTTCTAAGGAGCCTAACTTGCTAGCCATTTTTCATCTATGTGTCTAAACCTTTAATAAAAATAAAAAGGAAAAGAAAGAAAGGAAAGTTTTAAAGAGATTCTGTTTTCTTTCATTTACATGTTGTTATTCTCTGATTAATTTACCACTGTGGAAGTTTAATCTGATGGTGTTAGTTCACTGTATTTAAAAAAGTGAAGAATTTCACACTTCTCAGATGTTGTTGAATGCTTTGAGAGGGTTGATGGTGGTCGGATTTTTGTATGACAACCTAATGAGTTAACTCCCCATCACTTATGGCACCTTTTTAAGTACCAGACGCTCTGAACTGAGAAAACATCTTGTGTAACATAGGTAATAATGTGGTTTAAAGTCTTACAGACATTTTGTCGAGTAGAATCACAGAATAGTTTGGGTTGGAAGGGACCACAAGGATCATCTAGTTCCAACCCGTCTGCCATGGGCAGGAACACCCTCCACTAGACTGGGTTGCCCAAAGCCCCATCCAACCTGGCCTTGAACACTTCCAGGGATGGGGCCTCCAAAGCTTCTCTGGGCAACCTGTGCCAGTGCCTCACCACCCTCATAGTGAGGAATTTCTTTCTAATATATAATCTAAATCTCCCCTCTCTTAGTTTAAAGCCATTACCTCTTGTCCTAATGCAGCAAGCCCTTCTACTCACCAGTTTCCTCAGGACCCATGGATGCATCTCATCAGGTCCTATGGATTTCTGCACCTTCAGGTTCCTTAGATGATTCTCAGACCTGGTATTCTCCTACAGTGTGTGGTTCTTCATTCTCCCAATCCCTGCCTTTGCCTTCTGCGACTTGGGCGGTGTGGCTAGAGCACTTGCTGGTGAAGACTGAGACAAAAAGTTGTTAAGTACCTCAGCCTTCTCCATGTCCCAGGTAACCAGGCCTTCTATTTCCTTCCAGAGAGGGCCCACATTTTCCCTAGTCTTCCTTTTATGGCTGATGTACCTATAGAAGCTTTTCGTGTTGTCCTTGACATCTCTGGCCAGATTTAATTCTATCAGGTCTTTGGCTTTCCTAACCTGATCCCCTGGCTGCTTTAACAATTTCTCTGTATTCCTCCCAGGGTACCTGCCCTTTCTTCCACCCTCTGTAGGCTTCTGTTTTGTGTTTGAGTTTGTGTAGGAGCATCCTGATCATCCATGCAGACCTCCTGGCATTTTTGCTTGACTTCCTCTTTGCTGGGATGCATAGCTCCTGAGCTTGGTGGAGGTGACCCTTGAATACTAGCCAGCTGTCTTGGGCTGCTCTTCCCTCCAGGGCTTTGTCCCATGGTGCTCTACCAAGCAGATCCCTGGAGAGGTCAAATTCTGCTCTCCTCAAGCCCAGGGTAGTGAGCTTGCTGTGCACCCTCCTTGCTGCCCTGAGGATCTTGAACTCCACCATTTCATGGTCATGGCAGCCAAGGCTGCCCTTGAGCTTCATATTCCCAACCAGCCCCTCCTTGTTGGTGAGAAGAAGGTCCAGCATGGTACCTCTCCCCATTCGCTCCTCTGTCCCTTGGAGAAAGACGTTACCAACAACATATTCCAGGACNCAACAACATATTCCAGGAACCTCCTGGATTCCTTATGCTCTGCTGTGTTGTCCCTCCAAGTGATACTGGGTGGTAGATGGACCAGATGGACCATGAGGACCAGGACTTGTGAACATGAGGCTGCTCCTATTTGTCTACAGAGGGCCTCATCCTCTCTGTTTTTCTGTTTGGGTGGTTTGTAACAGACCCCCGCTACAGCCTCACCTGTCCCTGTGCTCCCTTTAATCCTGACCCATAAGCTCTTGGTCAGCTCCTCACCCATCCCCAGGCGGAGCCCCATGCACTCCAGCTGGTCACTGACATAGACGGGGACACCCCCTTCTTGTCTCCCCTACCTGTCTTCCTGAAGAGCCTGTATCCTTCCATCCCAACACTCCAGTCACAGGAGCCATCCCACCACGTCACAGCCCTGCAGGTGCGCTCACGTCTCCAATTCCTCTTGTTTATTCCACGTGCTACCTGCGTTTGCACCGAGGCATTTAAGT
>VWZZ01002558.1:566202-585856 GCA_013399095.1 Psophia crepitans | reverse complement strand
TTCTTCCCTATGAGGGTGGTGAGGCACCGGCACAGCTTGTCCGGAGAAGTTGTGGAGGCCCCATCCCTGGAAGTGTTCGGGGCCAGGTTGAGTGGGTCTTTGGGCAGCCTGATCTAGTGTAGGGTGTCCCTGCCCATGGCAGGGGGGTTGGAACTAGGTGGTCCTTGTGGTCCCTTCCAACCCAAACCGTTCTGTGACTCTGTGACTGGGGAGATCAATAAAAAAACTACCTGTGCTCCAGAGTCCCGTACCAGGATTCCCAGGGTAAAGCGTGTATTGGGACAGGTTCAGTTTTGTTTCTGCAGAAGAACCTGGAGCACATCTAGCTTTTTTTTTTTTCATTCTGTCATTTCTTTTTGCCATTTGCTTGTGTCTTGAACTTGGAAAATTTTGTTATAAAAGGGCTGGAGAAAAGTTTAGAAAACATCTTTGTATTTTTCTTCAGGAAAATTTCAAGCTTTTCGAGCAGTCATGTGGTTAGCTTTGTAACGTTTGCATTATCACAGAATCTTTCTGAACAGAGTTTTCCTGTCTTTCCAGCAATCTCTCACGTCTAGGATTCTTATATATTTGTTCTTAAGGGAATAATATATTTTTTAGTATTGCCTACTATTTAAGCTGTTCTTTATTTTAAACAGTGATTATTTTTTTTTATTTTATTGGTTTAATTTCACAATATTTATAGCAAGCACTTGTGTAGTTGTATGCCCTCTTCTGTTTTGTTGTGGTTTGGGTTTTTTTATTAAAAAAACCCAAACAAACCACTAACTAAAATTCCTAGTTCCTTTTCAAGTAAATGTTTGTATGTAGCTTTGCTGTGTAAAGCCATCATAGCAGTGTACAGCTGGTGTGTACACTGGTGTGATGTACAGTGACTTGTGATACTGTTAAATACACGTCTGGATTAAAACGAGAGCCTTAAAGCACCATCTTGGAGATCTGATGACCAAGGAGGTCTCTCTTTCCATGAAGAATAAATTCAGGGCTCCTTTCTCAGTTGAGCGCCAGCCAACAGAACTTTCTTCCAAGATTCACCACATTTTTGAACTATCTGAGTTTTCTTTATGTCAAAGCCTTCAGAAAGGGAAACACTGAAATGTGAATAAATTCATAACAACTACAAGGTTCTTTTAAAGTGTTTGTAGGCTGACTAAGGAGAAGCGCTCGTTGACAGAGACCAGTGACAGCTAGCATATATGATGCTTGCATATTTAAGACTTTTTTTTCATTCTCTGATAGTGTAAGCAGTATTAAGCCTTACGTAGGTGTCCAGTTTGGTTTAGTTTGAATTGTATTTACTCTTTTGTACAGAAATATAGTTCTTAGTTCCAGAAAGTGAAATCACAGGCTATTTCTGCTTTGGGAGTGCTTCTCCTTGGTAAAGAAGTAGTTGTAAGTCCATAGGTTCTGCTGCTGCATGGTTGGTTTTGATCGGCAACGGCAGCTCAGGGTGTATTTCTTGTAATGCTGTCCCAGTGCTGTGATGAAAATTCCCTGGCAGGGCAAGTCCAAAGCACCTAGGTTAAAAATTAACAGGATTTGCATTTTAATGTGTAATTATATTTGGTATGCGGCATGTTTCAGTGAGCGAGGTGAAAATGTAAGGCTGCTCTACATCTGCTTTTATGGAAGGCACCGTCCATTTGGCCACTGTTTAAAACATTTCGGATGTGCAAACATGTTAACAGTAGGGCTTAAACAAGACTGATACTCCGAAACATGTCTCAAAACCATGCAAGGGACAGTCTCTTCTGATGACAGGAGGCAGTTTCTTTCACAGTGTTTCCCTTGAAGCACACACACTGTCTGTAAAATACCATGCCGGTGTAATGCCTCTTCCAGAATGCATTTGGGGCATTGTTGCAAAAGTAGGGTGTACGGAACTATTATGTAACCATTGAAAGAGGCATTTTGAAGTTGTTATAAAAAGCTTTTAAGACCAATTCTGATATATTTCTAGTGTTCTTTCTTTTTTTTGAACTTTTCTCCTCCCATTATCACTGAACTCCCTACTATCCTAATTCCCATCCTATTGTATTTACAACTTCTTCCTCAGCGCTCACACAGATTATAATAGCCATCTTTCTTCCAGTCTCTTTTATTCATACAGATATATTTAAATCTGTCAGCACCATTATAGTGCTAACACAACATATTTGTTTAATTACAAAAAAAAAATTCTTGAAAATTTAATGGCTTTGGATTTTTATTATGTAGCTCTTGACTGTCGTCTTACATATTGCTCCGTCAATTCCAGCTCCCTTATCCTCAGCTTTTCATCTCTCTAATATTCTTTTGAATTTGTGCTGCTGATTTTACCTATGGGAACGCCATCTTCCCTTTTTGTCGTCTTCTCCCAGTCTTGGTTTTGGACATGCATTCTCTTAGGTCCTTGTGCTTAGGTCAGTCTTCTACATCTACCATTAAAAAGTTTATTTTCTCCTTTATATTCTTACTTATAAGCAGTGAGTCCAGAATTCATTTGCCTTCTGGTTCAGAACGAAAACTGGTCTAGCATTCAACCGCCTACTATTAAAGCCATTAACTTTTTATCCTTTCTGTACAGTTGTTACAGGACCGAGCAGTGTGACAGCAGAAAGCTTTTAAACCTGTAAAGCATCAGGTAAATATGTAGCACCATGCAGTTGGCATGACTGGGACTGCAAAAATTCCCACAGTTTGAAGTTGTACTTCTCAAACTCAGACATATATAGGCCCATCTTGAAGGGCGTGCAGTTAAACTGAACCGCCATGTAGTGAATGGATTATCTCTTGACGTAGTTCAGAACAAATCAAGTAGAGCTACTACCTGAGTTACCCAGACAAAGCGAGAAGCTATTTGAAGGTGTGCCGAGAGACGCTCCATACATCATTTGAAATGAGAAGGGGGAGGAAAAATAAAGATATTATGGCATTTTAGAGGCAAATAGTTAAGCTCCATGTATTGATTACACATTTGCACATAGCATCTTTCAAAAATACCTAGCTCTTCTTACCTTTAAAGGTAAATATATTCATGTCTTCACATTTCATCTGCACTTTAATGTGCAGTGATTGACTGGAAAAGATCAGTGAGAAGCAGGTACAACACATTTTTCTCTTAAACCCACTGGCTGTCAAATACAATAGCAGTGTGATGGGCTCTCCCAGAAAGCCGTATGAACACCTTTCCTGGGCGCGTTGCCTATGTCGTCTCCCCACCGCTCTGTATGTGTTTAGTACTTCTGCACCAGTGTGTTGGAGCGGTGTGTCAGCCTGGTAGGGGAATGTGTAAGCAGGGCGGTGTGATAACTTGCAAGTTGAGGTGTAAATGTATGGTTTGTTAAATGAACTGGTTCTCTGGCTTGTTAGAGCTTGGACACCTTATCTGCCTTTGTTATATTCTATTAAGGGGAAATGTGTTAGTTTCTGACTTCTTTTTTAAGTTTAACGAGCTCTGCTAAGGCTGAAATTTCTAGAATTGAATAGGGAAATTAAAAAACGTAAGTGGAGACTGCTTTCTGTATTATCCTTATATTTTAGGTTAATTCTCTATTAGATACGGGTTCTAGTAACAGTGGAAGATCTGCTCTGCATGCACCAGTTTAGTCTGAACTCAGTGAAATACAGAGAGTGGGAGAGAAACATTAAAACCAAAAATGTCAGGGGTTTAGATGCAAATAAACTGTTCAGCTGCTGCTTCAAACGTAACCGTCACTAATGAGTACTAGCGCAGCAGAATTGTCTGAGCAGCTATCTGAACGAAAGAAGGGGAGTGGCACCTGTTAGTGCAAAAAAGGGGTTAATCTAATTTTGCAGTATGTATATTCAGTAGTGTTAAGAGTTGCCAGACATAAGGCTATTGCATTCTCATTCTGTGCTTGTCCTTCTTCTAGCAGTCTGTTCTCTCTCTCGGAAGTAGCTCCTGAGAAGTTGTTTTAACATTTTTCCATTTCATATTTAGGGATTTCAAGTCTGTTAGAGCTTTTACTAACATAGTTGTTGATTTAGTTTCACATTCATTCAAATACTTAGAACTTATTTTCAAACAGAAATCAGTGCTTTTTTTTCTCTTCTTTCCTGCCTTACTTTATGTCCAGGCTTGCAGTTTGATCTGCAAGGTCAAAAAATATAACATTGAAAAAAGTACTGCAGATCAATTTACTTCGTAAGAACATTTTGCTTCTCATCTTATGTCTTTAACTTGATGTTGGTTTCGGTAACTGGTGCATTTGATCGAGACTGCATAATATATGGCTCACGTTGTTGTGGAAGCACAAACTACTTTTGCACATACTTACAGAGGCTTTCTTAAATATTACAATCTTGAGCTTTCTGTAAGTCACATATTTCTCTTGCATGGATTTCTTGTCAAAACCTTTTTTCATCTCTCAATTACTGCATCATATGAAACTTTCAAACCTTGAGCTCCGAGCATTATCCTCTGTGCATTCAGCATGCGCGCTGGGTATGTCAACATGTGCCGCGGAGTTTGAGGTTAAGTTACATTTTCTGTTGTTTTGATCATTTCAAATTGGATTGAGTTGAAATTGAGATACAATAAGGACACAAGTTAACTGCAAAGTTTTCATCAGTCTTACAGAAATTTGATATAGAGTTGCTAAATCCATCTGTAGATCTAGTGTGAATTAATGGATCCAAACCTAAGGCTCCCAGAGAGCCTGCTGGCACCAACTGGATTTTAATTACACCCCACACATTGGTTTAGTTATCCTCAGAGCAGGTAAAATGAGTGGTGCAAGTTAACTCTTCCAGATTAGGGAAGAAAAAAAGAGTATTGATCCTCTTTTTTTTTGGGGGGGGAGTTTTATAGCTTAATTTTTTTCAGTGGAAAGGGAAAGTGGAAGAAGGTGTATAGATGATGGAGGAAAGTAATAAAAGAATACAAAGAGGCAAAATAAGTAGATTTTATGGAAAGGAGTAGAGTGAAGAAAGAAAAATTATGCTGGAAAACATCTAACTGGAAAATGTAGACTGTAAGCAGAAAAAATTAAGATGGAAAACATATAAAAGGTGCAGGGACATCAAAACACCAAATTCTGTGCAAACGGAGAAAAAGTAAAGTGAACCAAAGTGGAGGACATGATTTTAAATTGAAGGGAGAGATAATTGTACATGCTTATTTTAAATAATTTTTGACTCATAATCAGCTGCAAATATTTGTACACAAGTATTTACATTTTGAATGGATGCAGAATTCGCTTAGCAGTGTTAACAAATCACATCACAGTGATCAGCACTGTTACAAAAATCACAGGTAAGGGTTATCAAGGCTTTATTTGAGTAACCCTTCATTTTTCTTTAATGTATTTTTTCAAAAAAGTTCAAAGATACAGTAAATATAAGGGGTTTAGTTGACTTAAGCTTTCTATTTTTCATAGTAAAAAAATATGAAAGCCAAAAATTGAACACCATGAATTCTTTATTAGCATTCTAAATTAAGAGACTGATAAACAGATTCATTATGTCAATCTGAAAATTAATTGTAAGAAATAATGTTGCTTCCCGTAGGCATTTCTCAGTGCAGGAAGCCAAGAAGTCTTTGGTAATGCTTGTAGACGCCAGTGACTGGTCAGCCACTGATCCCTTGCCATGTTGGCTGCAGCGGAGAACACTTGCATCCTTCCAGAGCCCTTTGTATGTCATTCAATTCTAATTTACCATCAACTGCCATAGCTTTACCATGGACATTCTCAAATTGGCGTTGGAGGCAACTAAATTCCAAGTTAAAGCTGAAACTTCATTCTTAATTCTCTCAGTTGTGCGGGGGTGCTGTGGTGTATGTGGGAACGAGCACCCAGCGTTTGAAGCCCCGGCTGTACACACACAATAGAACAAGTTAAGGATGGAATTTCAGCCCGAGCCTTAACATTAATGCAGCGTAGCTCTTTGTGGCTTGATTTCTTCTTACATGGCACAGTTAAAGACAAAAGTAAGTCTAAGTCAGTCTCAGAGTAATTTTAAATTATGCTTACAAGAATCTTGTGCAAGCCATAGTAATAGATTCTTCCCAATCAATTTGAATTTTTGTATCCTGCTTGCTTTGAGTTTGCAGTGTTGGAAACTGCTGAGGTGTTAGATTACAGATACCTTAATATCTGAAGTCCAGCCATAAATACATCATTGTTTCCTGCAGTATACCTGTCTTTACTTGGAACTCATTTTGTGGAATAGAATTAAAAAGGAAAACTTTTTGCCCTGTATATGCATTTTTATGAGCAAAATTAGCTTTCACAGTGTTTTTAGAAAATGTCATGAATGTCAAATCTTTTCTATCTGAAGGACTTCTTGGATGACTCAGGCAGAAGTACTTGGAAATTAGTCAGGACTTAATTGAAGTGGGAAGGTTACTGAATTGCTGAGAGAGAGCTTGCTCCCCTATGCATGCTTTAGATTGGTATTTTAAAAGAAGATCAATCTTAAGTGGTTGAATCAGCCTTTTCTTCAGAACATAATTTTTATTCAATCTTTGGTTAGGCACTTGGAATAGCGATTAGAATAGTTACTCGGTCATTTTCCCTTCCTCAGAGCAAATAAGAGTTATGTTTCTAATATTATTTTTTTTTCAAAATTCCATCGCGCTCTACTTCTTCCCATGTATTTCCGTCCTTTACCAACTGCCTGCGATGAGTCCAGCATCCCTGCTTGCTGAAGACACAGAGGTACATGTATTGGTGAAGAGAACAGTGGTGAAGGAGGAGGATACAGCTTTTAAAGAGCATATAAGCTGCTGTCATAGACTTGTCTGTATTTTACACTCAGCCACATGACATGGCCTGCACCTGCTTCAGGATGTCCATGTCCTCCTTTCTGTGACAATAGATCTGCTTTTGCTCAGGATTAGCGACTGTCCTAAACCACAGTTTCAGGAATAACTTGATGACTGGCAATAGTAGTCCAGAAACAGCAAACAATATGGTGGAAAGAAGTGATAAAGCAAAGAGTTTGAGAATTACGCTCCAGAACACCTTCTGAAATGATTCTTTTCATTTGGAGAATGATCATAGTAGAGTGTTACGCTCGTATTGTTTATTTCGGTGATGAGAGTGGGTCTGTGTGGTGAGATGGAGAACGGGGGCAGTAGGAGGGTCGTGGCTGGCAGTGTGCCTCACAAAAGTGTGATGACCGAAATATGAGAAAGATAGCACTCAGAGCTTAATGAAATGCTGGCAGTATGTTTAAGGAAGAAATTAAGATGATGATCATCAGTACTGATCTTTAAAGGGCAAACATCCAGCTACATTCAATTTAATTAAAATTGCAGAAGTAATTGTATTGAGTATTTTTGTCAAATTATAAATTATATGGCTTACACCTGAAGAGTCATCACTTTTTTGATGTCATTACAACTTGATTGTGAATTTCTAGTCTCTGATGCCAAATGTAGCAGGTTCAAGTCATTAATTGGTATTAAAACAATTTGAACAGTATTATTGCTGGGTTTGGAAAATGTTGTGAGAAAGATGGCAATTAAAAGGCCTTACGTCATCATGGTGTGCTGTTTGAGTATGTGGCCACTGATGCTACCTGCCTTCACTCTGGACAGTAAAAATCTCCATATCCTTACACACTTTCAGCTCTGGCTGAAGCGTGTAACACCTCTGCCACCACCTCTTCTCCTCCAGTTACATTTGCCCAGATTTTCATTATCTCATGCAATAAAATTGTGAGAACGTGTTTGGTGTGAAGGAAGGTCAGCTTTTTTTGTTGTCAGCTCTGTCCCTCTGTTCATCTTCTGAACTGTCTGTCCAGACAGGTAAATAAAGTCCCTGTAATTGCACTCCAGAGCTGCCATTCTCACCACTGCTTATAAAGGGAGCCTGGATTAGCCACATTTAATGGTGATGTAGCTGTATGAAGCTCCAGTGGAGACCCCAGCTCAGTCATCTTGCTCATTTCCCCGTAGACACTGTTGGGTTGCTGTTGGGTCCCCCTGAAGCTTTCTTTTCTCCAGGTTGAAAACCCCAGTTCCCTGAGCTTCTATATGTTCTGTAGTGAAAATGATTTTAATAAAAACTTTCAGATTATTTTTTTCTTAGGTTTTGTACAGGTTGCAGAGCCCCTTGGGGAATTTTCGGTCTTTACTCTTGTAACAGTTGAGGGGGATAAAACTATTTTGAAATGTTTTGATGGGGTTTTTATTTTGTCTGTACATGCTTCTCTCCCAGACAGTCAGTAAGGTCTGCCTTGTGCTCCTCAATAAATTACAGTGCAAAATAATGAGAGATAATTGCAAACCTTTTGCTTTCATGTTATACTTCTGCACTCCTGATTGTTGCAGTCTTTTTTTTTTTCCTTTAACATTAACATACTTGCAGTGTGCTGTAGAGGCTGTCACAGTGACCATGCAAAAATGGGGAGGGGGGGAAGCAGAAATAAAGGTATCTGTCATCATAAAGGTGGCAGGTCAGCTTTGTAGCTGGTATAAATTGTTGTACTGCCATTAGAGTGCCGTGAATTTTCAGTCTGAGGGCCACACGCTGTCAGAAGTAGTAAGCAGTTACACATGAGCAGCTGAGCTCTAACGTAGCTCATGCTGAGCTCGTGCTGGTGTCCAGAGGGGTCAGAGCGCATTTAGCAGATGCTGAGCTGCTTATACTGTGACAGGATGTCAGGAATTTTGCAAAAGCTTTGAAAACAAAGTAGGAGATGGCACAGCTGATGCATTTCATCCCATAAGGTTTGCTTATCTCATTTGTGCTAGTATTCGAAGCTGACTTTCATAAGAAATGACCTGTGTTCTCAAGGCTGTTTTGCAAACAAGGGATGCTAGTTTCATGAAAAGGAAGGGGCTTGATGGCTCTCTAGTCACGCATTTTTGAAATTCTGATGGGAACATGTTCCCTTCCAAACACAAGGCACTTTTCAGTTAGTAGGTGAACTTATACCTATCTATTTTGGTTAAAATTGTGGATTGCTGAAATTCAGTGCTTTGATATCTGTAACAAGTTTAGCTTTACAGAAAATTCTGACAAATACTGCAAGACTTAAGAAATTTTGCAACTGGTTTGAAGATACTGTAAGATTAGCTCTTCTTGTCTAAACTTCAGTGTTTGTGCAGAAAGATTGCTTTCATTCCGTAATTTTAGTTAAAGGACAACTGTGAAGCAGTTTTCCTTTTTATTTTTTTTTTAAATTTGCTGTCAGGCAAAAATTGCTTACGTTATGAGAAGGAGATGGTTATAGTAAGAATGCTGCATGTTAATACCCAGCAAGTATGAACTACTCATTTGATATCTGCAGTGTTTGTTGAATCTTGTTAACTAAGCAGTTATGGAGTCACAGAATCATAGAATCCTAGAATGGCCTGGGTTGGAAGGGACCTCAAATATCATCTAGTTCCAACCCCCTGCCATGGGCAGGGACACCCTCCACTAGACCAGGTTGCCCAAAGCCCCATCCAACCTGGCCTTGAACACTTCCAGGGATGAGGCCTCCACAGCTTCTCTGGGCAACCTGTGCCAGTGCCTCATCACCCTTACAGAGAAGAATTTCATCCTAATGTCCAACCTACATCCCCCCTCTTTTAGTTTAAACCCATTCCCCCTTGTCCTATCACTCCCTGTCCTTGTAAACGACGCCTCTCCAGCTTTCCTGTAGTTCCCCTTTAGGTATTGGTGGGCCACAATTAGGTATCCCTAGAGCCTTCTCTTCTCCAGGCTGAACAGTCACTTGTCCTCCGATGTTTTAAAAAGAATAGAGTTCTCATCACGTTAGATTTATTTTAAAGTGTTTTCCAGAGCATACATAGCTGAATCATAGAACAACAGCAGTGCAGCTTCTGTTCTAGGCCATGATGAAGCTCCACACTATGTAAGAAGCTTAAAGCAGTGATATTGATATGAAATGGTCATATCTAAAATGAAGCAAACCTTGCTTTCAGATACTTAGAAGTAGCCCTCATTTTCCTTGCATGTCATAATATGACTGTTTAAATTCTAAATTATGAGTATTTTGGGTATTTTCTTGTTTTTGGTCCCCTCCTCCCTGCCTTCATTGAAATCCAAGGTTTGAGGGAAGCAAACATACTGCAAGGCAAAACTAAAAATTACTATAATGAGGTGCTTGTATCATTTAGTGAAGTATTTTAACAAGTGCTTAATGCTAACACAAATTATATATCATAATATAATATGATCGTGGAATCGTATCTTAGAACCATAGAATATTTTGAGTTGGAAGGGACCTTAAAAGATCATCTAGTCCAACTGCCCTGCAATGAGCAGGGGCATCTTCAACCAGATCAGGTTTCTCAGACCCCCATCCAACCAGACCTTGAATGTTTCCAGGGAGGGGGCATCTACCACCTCTCTAGGCAACCCGTTCCAGTGTTTCACCACCCTCATAGTGAAGAATTTCTTCCTTACATCTAGTCTAAATCTACCCTCTTTTATGTTCAAATCATTACCCCTTGTCCTAACACAACAGGACCTACTAAAAGGTCTGTCCCCACCTTTCTTATAAAGCCCCCTTTAACTACTGAAAGGCCACAATTAGGTCTCCCTGGAGCGAGTCCAGGGAGCCTCTTGTCTAGGCTAAACAAGACCAACTCCCTCAGCCTGTCCTCACAGGAGAGGTGCTCCAAGCCTCTGATCAAATTTGTGGCCCTCCTCTGGACTTGCTCCAGCAGCTCCATGTCTTTCCTGTGGTGAGGACCCCAGATCTGGTACTCAAGGTGGGGTCTCACGAGAGCAGAGTAGAGGAGGAGAATCACCTCCCTTGACCTGCTGGTCACGCTTGATGGTAATAATTGTATCCAGGCTATGAGTATAGGTTTGCCAGTTGTACCTATTGTCTTGAGATCCCCAAAACCTATGAACATATGGTCCCCATATGCAGGTAGGGACCACAGTGGGTAGAGAAAAAGGAAACCTAATGACACAAAGTTGAAATGCCGCATCCTCCTCTCTGATGTCTCATCATCCACTGAACTGGTTTTTCATGCGTTCTTCAATGGACTCTGTATTGGCCGTGGCTTGAGGTCCACCCTCCTGTCCCCAGAGTGCTTCACATTGCAGAAGTTGGTCCTTACTCTGAGATCACACTGGATCCCGTTATTTGGAGGTGCCCATATCAATAGCAATCCTCAGTCTCTTTCCTTTGTCTCGTAAGCCTGACACTAAACCTAACGCTTTTTATTTTAACTTCAGAGCCCAGTCCAAGACCTAGAATAGAATAGAATAGAATAGAATAGAATAGAATAGAATAGAATAGAATAGAATCAAATAGAATAGAATAGAATCATTAAGGTTGGAAGTGACCTCAAGGATCACCTAGTCCAACCATCCCCCCACCACCTATTACCCACTAAACCACTTCCCTAAGTACCATATCTAACCTTTCCTTAAACACCCTCAGGAATGGTGACTCCACCACCTCCCTGGGCAACCCGTTCCAATGCCCGACCACCCTTTCAGAGAAGAATTTTCTCCTCATCTCCAACCTGAACCTTCCCTGGCGCAACTTGCAGCCATTTCCCCTTGTCCTGTCACTAGTTATCTGCGAGAAGAGGCCGACCCCCAGCTTGCCACAACTTCCTTTCAGGTAGTTGTAGAGGGCAATAAGGTCTGCCCTGAGCCTCCTCTTCTAGTCCCAAAAGAGCATGTATGTTCGTTGTGCCAGCTAGCCCCCCTACTGTCTTTGCCACTTCATGCCAAAGCCCCGGCATGTTGTCGGCTGTGTGGGGGAAACGTGACTGCAGTTGTTCCAGCTCTGCAGAGGAAACTGAGTTAGCAGTCCCCGTCCTGGAGGAACAGCAAGTTAAAACCAAAGTGTCAGAAATCTGGTCACAACTTTTAAGTGATTCAGAGAGTCCCATTCTCTCCTCACTTGCCCACTCCCTGCACACGAACACACAGGTGCCCCATTACCGGCCACGCCATTTGCCACGCCTGTGCACGTTCCTGATTTTCATAACAACCCCTCGTGCAACTGGGCGCCTGTTACCTTGCTGTTGCTATAACCAGTGCTGCAGTCAGCAAAACCAGGTGAGGTGTCCCTGCTGGTCTCCCCCCTCCTCTGTTCGCACCCTGTCTGCCTGTCTGGGTCCCACAGTTTGCCCCATGACCACACTCAGCACAGCAGCCCCTGCGTCTTAATGTCAGCTGGTGAGACCCTGGCTGCAGCCGAGCTGGTCTGAGTGTAACCCAGAGCCGCTGACACTGCCCTGCCGCAGGAGCAACCCGACGTGCAGAATGCGGCGTACACCAGCACTGTGCTGGACTGCTCAAATCCCAAGCAGTCCGTGGGGATGATGCAGAAACTGAAAACTGCATGAACAAATAGTGATCGTTTGCTGGAAGATGTGATGCAGCACCTCGGTAGGCCATGGCCTAGGCTGCACCCGCTCACCTGCATCACACCCCAAGTAACGCCGCAGGCCCTCGCCTAGCCGCAGGTCCGTTTTGCTGTTTACAGACTTGTTTCAAGTATGTTTGAGTTGGGATCTTGGTACTTAGCCTTGGATTTTCTTGCTTATCCTTCACTTTCTGACAGCTTTGGACAGTCCTAAAATTGAGTGACGCTGCTGGTGGTAAAATTGTTCAGTGGTTAATGTTCAAATTTTTGAGTGTCTTGTTTTGTCACTTACTATCTCTGAAATCCTAAAACGCAAACGTCTGTTTCACTGTGTCTGTGTCCTCTCTTGCTGCCAGTAAATGCTGTTACTGCTCGTCAGAGGGTTGTCAACTCATATGATTTCAATCATGAGTCTCTGAATATTTAAGAGGTGAAGAGTTGGAAGTTTTCTGATTGCATGACTAGTTGAATCTTTGGGTTTGGTAACAGATTCAATCTCTGACACTTTTGTTGGTGTTTTCATTGCTTTTCCTGTTTTTCTAACTTCTGTGAAGGATAGGCCCATCCTTAAACTAGAACATCATTATTCCCCCGTCTTAGGTGTTGTTCCACAACTTGGTAATTAACTTCAGGAGTAGATCATTTGCACAGGTGCAGAGCACATTTCAGCCTTTGCTGAGCCAGTCACAAAGCTGGCAAAATACTATTTGCTGTTTGGTCACTGAGGTGTGTTGTTGAGTTAATGAGCTGAATTTGGTAGAGCCGGCAAGTGAGGAGATGCAGGACCGTACGGCCATGAGCAGGGGAGTGGGAAGCAAGGGCAGCCTTTGGTGACAGCAAGCCACTAATTTGGAGCAGCTGTGGTGTTAAAGCATGCTCTTAATGAAGCCAAAGAAGACTTTGAATGTCCTATAAGCATGTCATTCATTAAGACTGTGCAATAAAAGCTTTAATTCCTGGTAGTCTCTTGTTGTGGCTATGCACAAAATACTGAGATTAATCAAGATCGGGTACAGGATTCTTTCTAATTACAGAGTTGGTCTACAAATGCAACCATCTTTCTGCATGATTTTTTTTTTCTCTGTTTCAGAAAGAAGATGTCATCGATGGGGAAAGGGACGAAAGGCTGTCTCTTCGGAAGTATCGCTTCATGCATTTTGCATCATTAGAATATGAAGGAGAATATTACATGACACCAAGAGATTTCTTGTTCTCAGTAATGTTTGATCAAGTTGAACGTAAGTTGTTTGCTCATCATTGTATTTGTGAAGGAAAAGAGTTGCATGTCTCCTTAAAGATGTCATTTGCAAGTCACTGGGATAAGATCCTTTATCTGACATAAATCAGCAGAAGCCAATTTATAACTGTTGTGCATATGGATTCTCATTGGCACCACCACCATTTACACCAGTGAAGTGAGGCTGATGATGTAGAAATCTGGTGACTTGATGATGACATTATGTCTCCACATAATTTGCATTTCTGATCAGTATGTAGTTCCTCAATTACTTACATGCCACAGAAAATAGTAGGACTGTAATATAATAGTGTTCATACCATTCCTGGCCCCATTATCTGTCTATCTGCTTCACCAGTAAATACTCTGTGACCTTTTTTCTTAGAAGAGGCAGTGAAGGGAGTGACTTGAATGAGTGTAATAAAACATTGAGCTCAGCTTGAGGTTTCCGTTTTCAAATCTCCTCTGGTATATACAAAACCTAGGTAAGAACAAATCAAAATTGTATGTATGTTTTTTAAAAAGCACTTTTAAAAACATGCTTTTTGAGGAGCAGATAGGACCAGCAGACAAATAAAAAGTGTGTAGGTGATTGTTCTCATTTCTGGTTTTCTGGTCTCATTAACTGACCCATTCTTTAAGCTTCTTTTGTCTGTCTTTGTATCATCTTCTGTAATTTCCATGTTAGAGTGATTTATAGAAACAATGTATGTTTTTTCTTCAAATATTTAGCTTTTATAGCTTTCCCAAGGATTTTTTCCTTTAGGAAGGTTAAGTTCTCTTACGTTTCAGAGAGTATTGTCATTGAGAAGACAAATACTCTGTTAATACATCTGCTGAGGGAAAGGAGGGGAAAGCAGAACCTGGATCATTCCTGCAGTCTGCACATACTGACCAGGGGACCCCATTGTCTAGCAAAAGCCATCGATAGCCTGGGATGCTTTGCCCAGCTAGCAGCAAACGTCCAAGTGACCTGGGGGTAATTGAGCCGGAAAAATAGAAGGGAATTCCAGGTAATGTGGAAAGGCTTGACAGACAGGAGACCTGAACTGAGCAGCACTGAGTTTACTGAGCTGCAGGTGGTCTAAGACTAGGACACTGGAATCTGTAATAAAAGAAGTTTTCTTGTGTTTTCCAAAAATCTATAGGTGATAGGGATACACAGCTTCGCTGCTGACACACAATTTCTAATATTATATAGAGCTGAATATAAATCCTTAGAAGGACTTTATGACCTTGAGAGTCATGGAGACTCTCAAAATAACTTTTTTCTTTTTTTTTAGTACGTGGCTAATGGAAAGAGTTCTTCCCCCTTCAAAACTTAGGTCATTAAGTTAAAAACCTAGAAGGGATTCTCCTTTGAATTTTCCAGCCTGAAACACAGTGAATACTGAAATTTTCAGTTTTGAAGGTGTGGGTTTCAGACAGTTGTCTGTGAAAGCAAGGTTAGAGAAATAAGTGTTTTTCAGTCTTAGCAGTTCATCCATATTAATTGGTTACTCCAACTATAATAGTACACGTGCAGATTTTTAATTAAGTGGTATGCGGGTAAGATTTATTTGTAATGCAGCCAAGTTAATTTCAGTTACTTTGCTAATATGAGTAGGAAACAGCGTTAAACAGAAAAGAAAAAATAATGACAAGAAAAAAACATGTGAACAAAAAAAAAATCTTTGCACTAACACATATTTAGCATTTCAAATTGAGGTCAGGCTTACAACAATAGCATCATGGACAATTCGTAGAAAAATGTTAGTGCTCGAATCTGATGCTCCTAAACATTTTTTTAACCATCACTGGTGTGGGTTCTTTGGTCAGTAGCATAAACACAATGGTAAGCACTTCTCTTCAAGTCATATTGCTTGGGATTTTAGGTTTTCTTATAACTACAAACAGACATAGCATTTAAATATTTCAAAGGCAGTGGTTTGTTAATTGTGTTTAGAAAGAGTTTCCTACAAGAAAAATAAATGACCTATCTCAAGCATCTGTCCAGGTATATTCAGAGTAGAACAAGATGGTGAACTTTATAACAAAGCAGCAATTATTTTTTGAAACTTTCTGCTTATATCATAAAATTAATTCCCTTTCACCCTGAACAGTGGTTTTAGAAAGGAAAACAGGCATGCCACCACTAATCCTAAAAAGTCCTTCACTTCCTGGCATACTGAGATGGAAATTTAAGATGTGATACTTCATACGAATGGTGAGTCTTACAATGCCGAACTTAAAGTTGTAATGATTTGGTTATTCTCTACCTATTTTTTTTAATCACTAATTATAAAAAAAAACACCTCTCAGAAAAATTTTAAGCACCCTGGCAATAACCATTCATCTTCACAAATATTTGCTTACAAATGAATGGAGTGTGCCAACTGGCTGCTGTTTTTAAGGAGATGGAAGGCCTAGCGAGCTCCCTAGGCTGTTCTGAAGTTTTGTTTCTGATGTCTTTTTTGCAGATAATAGGCAGGAACATACAACCAGCCTCACAAGCAATTTAGGTGTGTGCACCAAGTATTGCTGAGGTAGATCACAACATTCTGATGCTTTATTCCTATTCAGAGATAAACAGGCCCAAAGGGGCAAAAAGCAAGTGAAAAGAGAGAATGAGAAGCAGTTAAGGGTTGGGAATAGGAGTCCTTGTCCAACACCCTTGGGGTTTTTTTGCTCACTGGTGACTTTCATTGGAGAATTGCTTTGAAATCTCTGTATTTTTAAGCATAATTCAATGTAGAAGAATGTAAATGTAATGTTGTGTAAACCAGATGAGTAGTTGGATTCTTGGTGGTAGATCAAAAGTGCTGACATTAGAAAATACCAAAATATTTTGGCTATGTCCAGATTGTCAAGTGAATTCCTGTACACAGTTGGGTGGAATTTATTACTGAAGCAAAAATCTTAGGTGTGCCCTTTGACAAGGTTGCAAAACATGCAATAAATTATGATTTATTATAGAACACTTTCCCAGATAAGAGAACAGATGAACTGTAGCGCAAATATATCAACTGTCATCCAACCCAAGTGATCTTGAACCCTGCTTGATAGACCTTAGTTCACTAGTTCTGCTCATTTGCTTCCTGGTGCATGGGTTTCCCTATTACTCATTTTCTTTAAGGTAGGCCAAAAATTGTGAAATCTTGGCATTCCTACTGATTAAATCACACCTGCAAAGTTATTTACTGTCAGGGTGATAATGAAGAAAAATATTTACAGTCCTGCCATCTAAGGAGAATGAGCTGATAACAAATGCAGTTTCCTGACAGACGTATTTTGTTCTGCATATTGACAAAGCAGGGAACCCTCTAAAGGAAAAAAGACACCGTCCAAAAAAACTTGTTTGCTTTTACATGCAGTGTTTCACACTGAATTACCTTTGTAAATATTTGCCTAATTCTATTACTGTTAGTTATTTTATAGAAGGAAGCAGCCACCCTTTTATAAACAGTGGCAAGCAGTAAATGAGATGTGGCGGTGTGGCACAGCATTTGCACCCATACAAAACACCTACAACAGTGTTTTTTACCTGTTCACCCAGTGCATACTAAATGCGTCGTCAGGATTCTTGGATTCACAGCTATGTGCCACGTAATCTTGTGTTAAAACAATGCTACCACAGGGATGTGTGGCAAACCATTGCAAAACCAGCCAAGTTCTTCTGGGTAGTCTGTGGGATGTTCACGTAAACTGTAGTATCTGATGCGATGATGGTTTAGTGGAAAGTGGGGTTTGTTACTCTCCTTATCAAGATGTAAAAACTTCTCAATGTCTGATGATATCTAATAAAAATCTACGAACTTGCTGCGTTGCATCAGAAATTCCAGCATTTTGTAAGATGGCAGGTATAAGAAGGATAAAGCTCGGCTGACTTACACTGAATTGTCATTGTAATGCAGGAGTATTTTTAAAAGACCCTTCCAGCTTCATGTAAAACTTGTATTTTGAATGGTTGTGTATACTTACGCTCATATTCAAGATTATACAGCCAATGTTGTGCTAGAGCTTTTCCGTGGAAATACCATCTCTGGTGTCCTCTTGCAGAATATATAGGAAAAACTGTATTCAGTTTTGAAAAGGAGTGCAGATATGAGAGTCTTTCAGAAAACGGAAGATTCTGCAAGACATTAAATCTGAACTATGTTTATGTTCATGTGGTGGGTTGACCCTGGCTACAGGCCAGGTGCCCACCATAGCCACTCGGTCACTGCCCTCCTCAGCTGGGCAGGGGAGAGAAAATACAATGGAAGGCTCCTGGGTCAAGATAAGGTGTCCTAGTTCCAGCTGAGAGAGAGTTAATTTTCTTCACAGTAGCCACTATGGGGCTGTGTTTTGGGTTTGTGCTGGAAGCAGCGCTGATAGTGCAGAGATGTTTTTGCTGTTGCTGAGCGGTGCTTGCACAGAGCCAAGGCCTTTTCTGCTCCTCGCACCACCCTGCCGGCGGGATGGCTGGGGGTGTGCGGGGAGTTGGGAGGGGACAGACAGGGCAGCTGACCCCAACTGACCAAAGGGACATTCCATACCATATGGCGTCATGCTCGGTTTATAAGGGGCTTGGGGAAGAGGAAGGATGGAGGGTGGCGGTGGCATTCGCAGTGATGGTGTTTGCCTTCCCAAGTAACCATTACGCGTGACGAAGCCCTGCTGTCCTCGGGATGGCTGAACCCCTGCCTGCCATGGGCAGTGGGGAATGAAATTCTTGTCTTGTTTTGCTTGCGTGCACGGCTTTTGCTTTACCTATTAAACTGTCTTTATCTCAACCCACAAGTTTTCTCTCTTTTACCCTTCCGATTCTCTCCCCCATCCTGATGAGGGGGAGTGAGTGAGTGACTGCATGGGGCTCAGCTGCCAGCTGGGATAAAACCACAAGATCAGAACAGAGAGAGATCACTCACCAATTACCATCATAGGCAAAACAGACTCCACTTGGGGTAATCAAAGCAGAGTAGGGTAATGAAAAAATAAAACCAAATCTTAAAAATACCTCCTTCCACCCCTCCCTTCCTCCCGGGCTCAACTTCACTCCCAAATTATCTCCCTACTCCCACCAGTGGCACAGGGGGACAGGGAATGGGGCTTCTGGACAGTTCATCACACATTGTTTTGGCTGCTCCTTCCTCCTCAGGAGGCGAGCTCCTCACACTCTCCAGCATGGGGTCTTTCCCACAGGCTGCAGTTCTGCACTGACTGCTCCAGCGTGGATCCCTTCCATAGGGTGCAGACCTTCAGGAGCAGACTGCTCCAGCATGGGTCCCCCTACAGGGTCACAAGTCCTACCAGCAAACCTGCTCCAGTGTGGGCTTCTCTTTCCACGGGGCCACAGGTTCTACCAGGAGCCTACTCCAGCACAGACTTCCCACAGGGTCACAGCCTCTTTCAGGCGTCTCCACCTGCTCCAGCGTGGGGTCCTCCACAGGCTGCAGGTACAACCTCTGCTCTCCATCATCCTCCATGCGCTGCAGGGGACAGCCTGCCTCACCATGGTCTTCTCCAGGGGCTGCAGGTGAATCTCTGCTCCAGCACCTGGAGCATCTCTTCCTCCCCTCCTTCTTCACTGACTTTGGTATTTTCAGGGTTGTTCCTCTCACATCTTCTCACTCCTCTCGTTGGCTGCAATTGCTCTTGGTGGCTTTTTCCCCTCCTTAACTCTGTTATCCTGGGGGTGCTACCACCATTGCTGATGGGCTCAGCCTTGGCCAGCAGCTGGTCGATCTGGCTGGCATTGGCTCTGTTGGAAGCCTCTAGCAGCTTCTTACAGAAGCCACCCCTGTAGCCCTGTCGCTACCAAAACCTTGCCATGCAAACCCAATACAGTTTGTTTTTCTGGAGAAGATTAGTCTACTTCAGAAATACTTTCTTCTTTCAAGGTTAGCTTGTCTGACAACAGTTGATACCTGGTAAATAAAGATCTTGATCACCTGTATATACTCGGTGCAGATTCAGTGTATCATAGCAGCTTCACATCCTGAACTACTGCTTTACCCGTGGTCCTTTTCAAAAGGTAAAACAGATTTTCTTGTGTTCTGTGGCACCAGGATGCCACAGGTGGTATTGCCACAGTAGTGTAGCCAGCAGGAGCAGGGAGGTGATTGTCCCCCTGTACTCAGCCCTGGTGAGGCCGCACCT
>VWZZ01002558.1:442351-565921 GCA_013399095.1 Psophia crepitans | reverse complement strand
TGATCCTTGAGGTCACTTCCAACCTTAATGATTCTATTCTATTCTATTTTAGCTTGGAGAAGAGGAGGCTGAGGGGTGACCTCATCAATGTTTATAAATATGTTAAGGGTGAGTGTCAGGAAGATGGAGCCAGGCTCTTCTCGGCCTCACTAAGCGATAGGACAAGGGGCAACGGGTCCAAGCTGGAGCATAGGAGGTTCCAGGTTAATGTAAGGAAAAACTTTTTCACCATGAGGGTGACAGAGCACTGGAACAGGCTGCCCAGAGAGGTTGTGGAGTCTCCTTCTCTGGAGACATTCAAAACCCAACTGGACACGTTCCTGAGTGATGTGCTCTAGGTGGCCCTGCCTTGGCAGGGGGGGTTGGACTAGATGATCTTTCGAGGTCCCTTCCAACCCTTGTGATTCTGTGATTCTATTCTATTCTATTCTGTCAGTGGGTTTTAGTGTGTTTTAAGTTTGCTGGGAGAAGTGGTTTGACTTGGTTAAATTTTCTGTGAAAATGTGCTTGACGCTAGGTTGTGGTGCGTTTGCAGGTTTAATAAGACGTGTGGCCTCACAGTGCCAGATCATCAGCATGGTCACAACTGTGAATGAATCTGAGAAAAGGATACAGTGCAAGACTGCAATGGCTAGCAAACTGAGTTCTCCGTTGTCCTTAGTGGAGATCATGGCTGCTGCAGTCAGTGGGACTGGGACCACCTAGTAGATGGGCACTTCAGAATGAGCTGAGTCAGTCTTTTTGTTTCTGGATCTTGAGTTTCTGCCTCTAGTGAGAGCTGAGATGTGTATACTTCAGTGTCTTCATTTTGACCTGAATTTCATGTACAATAACTAGTCAGACTGGTATGAGTCATGCATGAGTGTCAGATCTGAAACCTAGGATTCAGAGTCAAAGAATAAGATTTAAGCTTGTCTAAGTGGGGAAGCTCCGAATGGGAAGTGAAGATTGAAATGTTATACGGGGAGCCATTGACACAGCTGGAAACGGAATTCAGTCCTACTGAATTTCTAACATGTCAACAAAGAGACGGTTTTCTCTCTATCTCTGCATTTAGTATTTTTTAGCACTGATATGTTGTTGTTCCTCAAATCCTCCAAACACAGTAGAGAGCTCTGCAAGCTGGGATATGCAGGACAGAGATGACCCCTTGCTTAATGCTAGACGGAAGGTAAAGCAAAGCAAAGGCAAAGACAAGCAGCGTGGTGGTTTATGGTCATTACATGAATCTCTGCTGAATTTTAGAAAAATGAAATTAAATCAGCCCTTTCTAGCCAAAGCTTCTTAGGCATCGCTGTTTACTCTTTTCTTAAAGTGGGGTTATAAGTGAAGGAACGTAATGTTCCCGTTGAGGGATCTGCATACATAAGCAAAGATAAACAGATTGCTGAAAATTTCTGCTTCTGTAACTAGCCCATACTGTGAATTTTTCATCTTCAGCTATCTATCATCACCCAAACAGCATTAGGAAATCCTACCACAATCCTAAGAAAGTCTTTTAAGTAGCATATTGTATACATTTGGCCTTTTCCCTTAGGTGTCCAGATACAACATTGAAATTCATGTTCTGGATAAAATGTTAGACCGTTCAGGATAAAATGTTATGTGCCTCAGCCAATTGTTGGTAAATAGATAAGCTAAATAAGATTAATTTTTTTCTTCTTTTCTCCTCAGCGATGGTATGTTAACACTGATAACTTGTTTATGTAGGCTGTCTGATGCAACACCCTTGATCTTCATGGGATTAGTTTATCTAAAAATTAATTTGAAGGGAACTAGTTCTTTATCTACAAATAGTAGAAATACAGCAGAAATCCCTATAATCTTGATAATGTGTATTTATGTCTGGACATAAGCTTTGTTGTGAAATCAAAATAAAGATTAATGCATTTCTGTAGCAGCTGCATCACGAGGTACTACATAACAGAATTGGAGATGGGACTCTTGAGGGGAAATGAGGTCTTCCCTTCTGCAACAGTCAACTCTGGTCTGTTGGCCAGGCTGCTTTTTTTGGTGTATTAGCCGCTGACATATTTGTTTGCTCTCATTTTTCAGAAAAACTTGTTAGGTTCAGAGTCCAAGAAACAGAGGCAAGAGATGCTGCGATTAGAGCAGAGGTGTTAGGCGAGAGCTGCCCTTCAGCGCTGCAGCAGTGAGGAAGCGTGCACAAACGGATGGGGGAGCAGGAGGAAGGACTGAGCAGTGGAGTTCCTTGGAGCAAAGGGAACCATGGAGCAAAATGGCTTAAGAAGAGGCAGGTTTTAGCATGTCATTGCACAGAGGGAAGGTGTCCTTTTTTACCCCTGTTCCATTTCCACCTTAGAAGATAGTGCTGAAGGTACCTGGTTCCTTGTAAGGTCAAACAGAAAAATGTATTTTTGATCATGAAAATAATACTGAGATTGTATTAATTACATTTGTATTTTTGTGGTTATGTCTGCATGAGACAACAGTAAGGATATAATAAGCCTGTGGCTTCCTTGTAATTAATTCTTATTTTTCCCTTTGTGGTGTTACTGACTAGCTGGAGAATGAAACAGAATCAGAGTTCTTAACCTTGATTGACTGCAGTGCTTACTGACTAGGTAAAAACTTTGGCAAGATGTTACATTTTGAAAATACAATGCATACTACAATACAAGCTATTTTGCTTTCTGGAAAACAGTTATTAATGAGAAGATATATTGTAACTTCTCAATGAATGAAAGCAATTTTTTAAAATTCGGCATCCAAATAGTATCAATAATAAAGCTGGTCAGGCTTCAGCACAGTTGCAAGAGGCAAGTGGTCTCAACACACATCTTGAAGGATTTAGTTATTTAGAGTGTGAAAGTTATTGGTTATTTAATGGCGTCTGAATGGAAAACAGATTCCTTGAAACGAATGAAAATATATTGTCTGCATACAATACAAGTAATGGAAAGATCTCGTTATTAGTAACAGGAGTCTGCTTGTTGTATAAACATCAGCTGCCTTAGAATTTCAGAAGCCTTGCAACAGTTTCTGCTTTAGTCAAGTATTCCAGTTTTGTGACATGCTACTGTGGTATTTAAAATACTTAACAGAGAAGTCACTTTTCTTTTTTTTTGTACATATGAGCAGATTTCAAGAACTTGTACAACCATTCTTGGTCCCTGAATATTTTTCCTATTTGTAAAGATTTTTTTCTTTTTGTAGAACACCACACAATATTTCAGCTACAATTAGAACCTACTGTCATCATACCACAGAAAATATCTCTGGGATTTTTTCTGCCACGGGTTCTGAATACTTTCTGACAGATTACTTCAGTATTATTTTTTTAATAAATTCAGTGGAATTTAATCAGCTCTGAAACATCCTGCTTAACTGACAATTAAGTCTTTACAGATGTAGCGTGAAATTCAGACTTGATGAATTTTTATCACTGTTAAATGTATTTTAATTTCTTGCAACATATGTCCTTGACACAGACAGGTATTGGTTTGTACCTAAGAAGTATAATCTGTTTTTAAAATTCCTTGGGTTGCAATCAGATTTTTAAAACTGATGGGGATCAGGCGGACCCTTGGTGGACCATAGCAGGTGCCAGGAGTGGAGGTCAAGCTCCTGCCAAAATCTAGCGTGCGCTCTAGCCTCACATTTTCAGTTGTTTGTAATTCTTTCAGTGCTGATGGTTCTGTGCTTTTCCTTAGGCCAATGCTTTTCTTTCGTTCTCTCAGTCATATGATTTATCCTTTTTTGAGTAATGTTGATATAGACTGATTTTTTCCCCAATTTTTCTCATAAGAAATGTTACATTATGGGATTTTTTAAAAATATCTAAGGTAGAACCATTGAGTATCAATCGCTTTCCTTCTAGGCAATGATAGGAGGCAAGGTGTGCAACCTGCTTTGGTAGACAAGAGGAGGTGTCCTTACTTGCTGAATGGCTGGGGTCTCAAGGGAGACCTTTGAGAAGTTCCACTTCTCCCTGTTTGGAAAACACTGGCATCAGTTTCCTAAGGGAGAAACTACCCAGGTTATGCTCTTTCTTACTCCCCAGCCCTGCACCTGCAGTGGGTTATAGCACAGATTGCGCTCAGGAGCGTTTCTCATCTACTGGGAAACAAAAGCGAATACCGAGCTCAAATACTTTTTTCCATGTGTAAAACACACAGGTTTCTCTTGTTAGAGCCACCTGCTTACATGGCAGTGCCTTCTCTTGAGCTTACCAGCTTCATTAGTGCAGAGGAGAATACAGCCGAGAGCTGACTTGGTAATTGAATCAATCTTCCAACGTTGTCCGGTCCATCAGAGAGCTCTGGTCCTTACACCATGATCCATAATGCTGGTGAGCACCTGATCATTCTGCTGGCTGTGTCTTTAGTTAAATATCTTTCCTCTCAGACCTGGAAAATGCACCTGAAAGCATAAGGATTTTTCAGCTATAGCTAACAAAAGATACCACGTTTTCCAAGAAATCCTGCCATGGCTCTTACCAGATGAAAGGTAGTTCAGCATCGTTACTGGGTCCAAACGCATCCTCATTGGCCATTCTTGGTTTTTCTAGTTGGCTTACCTGTGTATAGAAAACGCCTGTATCCTTGGACTTTGTTCACCAAGAGCTGAGATCCTACCTGGCTTAATAAAAATTAAAAAATGGGCTCCTTGTATGGAATTCAGATATAAAACACGGCCAAAACAGCTGCCATTGGACTTTATCCAGACTATTTCGGTTGTCTTTCAGAAGAGCTGACATTTGAAGTCTTCAGTACAATACAGCTCGTTTTCCCAAGTGCTAGCCTTCGTTTCAAGCCTTGAATTCACATCCTTTGCGCCAGTACCTCTGATACTGCTGGATCTACTGGGACAATGGAGTCATGCTGCGGCATTGGTATGGGCAAGCGCTAGGTCATTCACAGATCCCATCAGAGAAACTGCCAGTTCCAGAAAACAGATGACTTTTGTCCTTTTTTGTTCCTCTCTGAATGTTTTTTGGTTTTAATTTTCCTGAGGGAAGAGTGAGGTGTGTTTGTTCTTAACTGTGGACTGGATCCAAACAGTTGTGAGCCTGACAGGGCAGTTTCTTATAATAGAGAATACTAAAATTAGTAATTTTGTCTCATGTGGATGGACATCTGCTTTTCCATTGGGACTGTTTATTTACTGTCTCTGACCTGACAACTTCCGAACGGTCACCCACACCCTGACATAGTAGTTATTTCTTCTCCATGGGTTTTTTTGGTGATAGAAAAGGTGAGAGCTCACTTCTGGTTTGCTGGCACTTTCTTGGGAGAAAATATAAAACTTAATGTTCAAAAATTTCATCAGCTTCTCTGGCTTTGTTCAGATTAGCAGGAAAGAACAACGTTTTTTGTGATGTGTATGGTGGTAAAGGCAGTTGCTGGCTCTGCTGTTGAAAATGTTAAGAGGGGCTTTTAAACCAGTATGGTCAATTTAGAAGTACAGTGGGCAACATAAAATGACTTTACTCTTTCACTAAAAGAAAGCCATCTATTGTTTGCTTTTCAATTGCCCCCACTTTGAGAATTGTAAAAAGCGTACTTAAAATTTGATTCAAATTTCAATTCAATCTCTTTCCTCTGCAGCTACAATAAATGCTCATTTCAGGAGGACAGTCCCTATTCTTTATGTCCAGTAACACTGTAAGGAGGAAAAAGGATATCTGCTTAGAAATTGTAATAACACTTGTATTTATTACCACAGCTCACCTGAGCTAATGTGTAATGTAATGTGCTTTTAAGGATTTGTATACTCTATCAGGTTGAGCACTTTCTTTTAGCATTTCGTGACTAAGTATGTCAAAATTTATCAAATATATATTCTAAAAGTCAGCTTCTATTTTAGCAGTATAAAATTTACAATATAGACCTTTTATAAATTTTTCATGCTCAATTTGAAATAATTTATAACCACTGCTTATATTGGAAAATGGTGACACAGCATCTCCTCTGTTGCTTGAAAACTTCTGATATCCAACCTAAAATTAATCACTGTCTGTTTAAACCCACTTGCTCTTGTGCTAACATTTCCTATTACCTAAAATAGCTGGGTTTTTTTACTTTTGAATCTTAACCCCATGATGCATTATAGATAATTATATTACCACTCGGTGCTGGTCTTGTTAGGTTAAGCAAACTGAAGCTTATTTTTATCTCCTCTGGCTGGGTGAGGCCATCCGTTCCATGGCTTCATGTAGGTAGCTTTATTCCATGCTTTTCTGAATTTGATTTCTTTTTATAAAGCCAGCTTCATTCCTTGGCTCACAGCACTGTCCGCGAGCAATCACTGGAGTCTAACGGGTGGAACAAGGTTTGAAGTCAGGAACTTTTTAAATTAATACTGTTGCTGAAACATCTGAATTGTCAAACTGCAGCTTCAGTCAAGGAGAAAAATGGTACAAAGCAATGCTCACTAGAGCAAAACACTTAAACTTGGTTAGCCTGTGCTTTACTCACAGATGTTACATGCAGAACAGCTTCTAACACCGTAGGTGCTTTGGTCTTCATTGTGTCATAGCTCCATGTGTCTGCTAGGCTGAGGGTAGTACTGTGGAGAAAATTATCTTCTGTGTTTTTAGGTGAAGAAAGTGTTAATATAATCACGGAATTGTGATTAAGGAAAAAAAAAAAGAGACATCTGGCAAAGAACATCCTTTTGGGAGGTTAAGGGCTTGATGCCCCCATGTAACATACACCTTTGCACAGAAACTGGAAAAATTGTTCATTTTTTCAGTCCAAGACTGCTCTTGGAGGAGCAGTTACTTTTGTCAGAGAAGCTGAGTATGACAGGAAGGAGACAGTAATGCAAGGATAATTAGAGGCAGTGGACACAGAAACCAGGTTACTGAAGGCTGCTACAACAAGAACATATTAGTGGGAATTTTGATTATGCTTTTAGATTTGCCTCCTCCATTATTTTTACTGAACAACTATTTCTGTTCTATTTCTATTTTGGTAGACTTAATACAATGTTTCCTCCAGAGCTTAATAAGATCAGAATTCTTTGGAAAATATGAACATAAAATTAAAGTCAAAGTACAGCCAAATGTTTTATTGAGGTTTGCTTTATCGATGATTTGAAATGAGAGGAGAAGGATTTTTTCCCCTTGGGAAATAAGACAATTGTAGAAAAGAATAACTTCAGGTTTTGAAAGAGACTATTGATTGGTGTTCATTGTCCAGATCTTTTTTTTTTTTCTGCCGTACTTTTTTCTTTAGAATGTGAGGAGTTTGAAGTCAAGAGACAGCTTATCTTTGCTTCTCTTACTCAGTCTCCAGAGTTGACCCCATAGAGCAGAGGAGGTGTTCTAGTGCATGTACAAGACTTTCTTTTCTACTAGTAGGGAAGGCTGATGGACATTGTGTCAGTAATTTATTATGCAACATACTGTTGGCAGCATTTATTTTTTTCTAAGTTGCAAATTAACCAAACCATTTCAGCCACTGCAATAAGGCACAATTAACATCTGGTTTTAAGCTCTTCTGTGATTTCTCAGTACTTTAGTTCTCTCTTCAGGGTATTTGTCAGATGTTTCATGATCCTGCTCCTCTTTCCATTGCCACCTTATCTTCTGAATAAAGACAACATTTCAAATCAGGTTTTTGCAACTTTCTTCAGCCTGGTACTCTCAGAAGCTAGCCAAAACTAGATTGCTCCAGTAGTCTTTTTGTGTGGCAAAAATAGGATAAACATTTATTAGCTTAAAATACAGGAGCATTCTGTTATCACTTACATACCCTTGGAGCGCCTGCTGTAGGAAAACTTCCAAAAACATCTGTTAATTGCTATGTGAGAGATGTTAATGATGTATAAACAAGTCAGACTCAGCAGGGGCTGTTACTGGTTTGCTCAGAGCTTCTATACACGCTAATAACAGAATGAGCTAATCTTAGAAGTAGAAAGAAACTCCTGGCTAATTTAAAGGTAAAACCAAGAATGACGTGGGCCATCAACTGAAGCAAACCAAGTCCGCCACTGAGAGGAACTCTGACTAAGCGTGAGAAGGAAGGAAGGAAGGAAGAAAAGCTAGAGATGGCAGTAATGCCTGAACCTGGGGAGTTCTGGAAATAATGAAGTAGGGCTGCTGCAGGATCAGTAAAATGCCCAGAGCAGTAGGCAGAGTTGTCTGTAGGAAAATTCCCAAACACGGTCATTAGAATGTCCTTATCTTCTCACGGTGGCAATTGGAAAAAGTAATGTCATCATTGGAGTCATCTGCATTAAAATGACCTTCCTAAAATTTTCATGTTAAGATTGCACTTCAGAGCCTTATAAAGGGAAACAGTTCCTTCTGGAAATTCTGACATGATAGGATCAGCTTAATTCAGCTCTGAATAGCAATTCCCTTTATCACTAGTCATCCTTGTAATCTCCAGGAATCTAAAATATCTGAAGTGCTACAGTACTGCACCTATGCCAAAAGTCTCTTCCCCTAGAATAGTGCTTTTATTCTTTTTTTTCCCCTTATGCTGATTCACTAATCACTAATGGATATTAGCTGCAGTTATTACAGTTCTGCTGAAAAAGGCAGTGATGCATTAGGTTCTACTACAATAGATACCCGGTAATTCAATTCATCCTTTTAATAAAACTGATTGCAAAATGGATATGTTTCTTGGGTGAGTGTTTATATGCCCTTTTCGTTCAATGGATGATGTCAGGAGAGTTTCAGAGCCTGAAGAACGTGTGGATAATACCACAAATTGCAGAAATACAAATTACCTTGAGTAAAACCATAGAATATTAGCAAGTAGATCCAAAACAATCTTGAGTACTTTTTTCTGTTTAGATTTGTCGTATGTTTTAGAAGTTCCACTTCCCCACATTCAACACAGGTGGTAATTCATTTACTAAAGCATTTCCAAATTTCTAGCAAAGAGGGTAATTTCATCACCTTTTTTTTCATCTTATAGGAGTGTATTTGTTGTTTCTTCAAGAAAAGTCTGCTGCAAAGCAGACTATGAGCTAGAGCTGTAACTAGCCCAGGTCACCCTATGCAGTAACTGAACACCATCTAGTGGGTGTTCACTTAATCCTTTCATTCCTAAGCAAAATTTATATTGGTGATAATTTATGAACTAACTGGTCTGTAAACTCAATAGCAATGCGCTCAGACGTCTAGTCATTGTAAATTGCATGTTCGTGAATGGGACTTATGTTCTGAAAGATAAGTATAATAAAGTTCTGATTTTTTTTGGCCTTTACCATGCTCCAGACAGCAACACAAAATGTCCCAGCCCTTAAGCATGAACACAGAACTTTCATTAATGAAATTACCAACAAAGAATTGTTTCCTTTCAATAAAATGCTCAAATTCGCTGTTAAATCTAGTAGTTAGTGTTCTCACATCTTGGCAAATAAGGCCAAAAAGCTGTCTCTTCATAAGTCGTCAATGAGAATTGAAGCCAGTATACAGTCTTCAACTGCATAAGACTATTGTTGTCTTTGATACAAGCAAGGGAAAAGATCATAAAACTCCCTGTGAAACCTACCAACTATTGCTTGTATTTGGTGTTAGGACAGGTTACAAAAGCACCTAAACTGATATTTTCCTATTGCAAAGTTGGTCAGGTGACTGTATTAAATTAGAGAGATGTCTTGTATTCATAGCCCTTCTAGAAACAAGTGTTTGCAAGCATATTCAAAACCCAATTGGACATGGTCTTGGGCAACCTGCCCTGACTGACCCTGCTTTGAACTTTCTCCAACTGTCACCATGAGAAGATAAGGACATTCCAATTACCACAGTGGTCTCCAGAGCTCCCTTCCAACTCCAGCCTTTCCGTCAATGAGGCAATTTCCCTTAACCATGGGGGAGCCTCAATTCATGGGTCTTCCCACAAGCTTCTCTGAAACTCCTGAGACAGTCTTTCGCAATCACCAAAAAGGTGCTGTTTGTGCTGTATTCCCTAGAACTGTTACTACTGAGAAGGAAATAAGAACAGAAGGATGTTAGAAAGGATGTCTTTAGTTTAGGGCAGCCCTAAAGGAGACAAATTCTAGACATTTGATGGAAGGATGTGACACTAGGAGAATTAAACGGGAGCAGCGATAACCACCATCATTAGATTAGTGGAGCAATTGAAATTGGGCATCCTGCTAGATGAGATTTTCCGATTTCACAACAACAGTGGATTTTTTCTTCCAAAGATCTGACCAGAGGTTGCTGGGATATGATGAACGGAAGTTTCCCAAACTGATATTTCTAGCAAAATTCCATTGTACTTCTCCAATCAGCTGTCACTTCTTGGAACATTTTTTTGCAATATTTCTAAGAACTTTTACTGCATGTTGCTGTAGTGGAAGTAAGTTAATCTTTAAAAGAAAAATACTGTTTTAACAAAAAGGAAAGCGTTAATCATGTTGTAAATGATTTTGATGTGTGATAGGGTGAAACAGGAAAAAAAGTGAGCTACTATATAAACTGGATCTAAATAGCTTTTTATATTTATAGGACTCTTGAGAACCCACTCAATTTATGTGAAATGTCAGTGCTCCCAGTTCCTTACCCACTGCAGTAATTTAAATTGGCTCGATGCACTAATATGTCATCTATTTACTGCTTGGACACAAGTGCTATAAATGGCCTACATCTGAACAGAATTATGGTAACAGCACTGCATTTTTCATGCTGATACAACAAAAAATTTCAATTTTTTCACTAAATATTTCCAGTTTTAATTTTTAAATTATACCAAGTTACTACTTTTTTTTCTTTTCTTTTCCACTAGGAATAAGCAATATCAATAGTACCCTGAAGTTTGGATTTGGATGAGTAAGTTTAAGAAACAGCAAACTATTTCATAAACAGAGCAGTTGAGTTAATATCACTATTGTCTTTTGAACCCAAATCATAGAATCATTTAGGTTGGAAAAGACCTTTAAGATCATCGAGTTCAACCATTAACCTAGCACTGCCAAGGCCACCACTAAACCAGGTCCCTAAGCAACTCATCTACATGTCTTGTAAATGCCTTCAGGGACGGTAACTCAACCATGTTCCTGGGCAGCCTGTTCCAATGATTGACAACCCTTTCAGTGAAGATTTTTTTCCTAATATCCAATCTTAACTTCCCCCGGCACAACTTGAAGTCATTTCCCAAGCTACAGTTTAGTATTAATACTGTCTTTCAGATGTGTGAACATGTATTTGTGTGCACATAAACTGATGAGATAATGCATGAACAAAAGTCTATTGGGAGCAATAGGACAAAGTAGGTGACCCACATGCTTGTTTCTGGCCTCATTATCTGTAATTCTTTCATGTTGGAGTGTTAGGTACATACCAAAGTGCAATAAATAAACCATATAGTTACTTCATATAATTTGACACAGTCTGATATAATTTGCAGTTCCTGCTTAGGGTATAAATTGCATCAAAGCAAGAAGGTGAAAAGGATAGTCCTCTCAGATGCATGCTCTCTTTTTCCTTATTCCAGAGTTAGTCATGTAGTTTTATGCTAGTGATAAATTCCCCACAAAGGATGAATTCTTCATCTGGACCTCAGTTATATTTGCCAGCAAGTGAATCCAATTTGTAACAGTTCCCCCCAGTACCAGAGGAACATTGAGGTGCTGGAGCATTTCCAGAGAAGGGCAACGAAACTGGTGAAGGGTCTAGAGCACAGGTCTTATGAGGAGCGGCTGAGGGAACTGGGACTGTTTAGTCTGGAGAAGGGGCGGCTCAGGGGAGACCTTATCGCTCTCTACAACTACCTAACAGGAGGTTGTGGTGAGGTGGGTATTGGTCTCTTCTCCCAAGGAACAAGTGATGGGACAAGAGGAAATGGCCTCAAGTTGGGCCAGGAGAGGTTTACACTGGATATTAGGAAAAATTTCTTCACTGAAAGAGTGGTCCGACATTGGAACAGGCTCCCCAGAGAAGCAGTGGAGTCACTGTCCCTGGAGGTGTTCAAAGAGTGTGTATACATGGCGTTTTGGGACATAGTTTAGTAGACATGGTGGTGTTGGGTTGATGATTGGACTTGTTGGTCTTAGAGGTTTTTCCAGCTTAAAGATTCTGTGATTCTATGAATTAACAGTAATATTCCTGTGCTTAGTCCTTAACTGTATGATGGTTTTTTACATTTTGTAAGATGCACGTGAAAAATAATTTGTCATGGTAGGGAAGATCTTTAGATACATAGAAGAATACAAATTAGAAAGGAAATGGCTGAATGAGATACAATAGGGATAGTTGCTACAGTGGTGATGGTGGCTTTATATTGAGGACATAAGTTTAAATCAAGTCTTACACAGTGAGGTGAAAGTCAATTTCTGGTGCTGTTAAGGTACTGACCTTTTCTTCCTTCATTTTGATTGTGGGACGATTAATTTGCACACATTTTCGTTCTGAATCCAAATTAATCTCTGCTTACAATTAAGGTTCAATTTGCTCAAGTTGTGCATGCAATTGCATTTTTAACTGTGTAATTTCATTGTTGTTGTTCTTATCCTACTTTATGTGTTCTTCTGATTTGCATTATACTTACCTTCTCTAGCCATAAAGTAGATTACGGAGACTTTAGGCCAGGGATCATGACTTCTAACACTGTCTAGTAGAGGAATAGAATTAAACTTCTAGTGTTACAAGGCTACCATAATAGTTTATCTTCATCTGTTGTTGGTACCTTAACCTAGCACGTGCTCCAACACTACAGTATTTAAAAAATAATCTTTGTTAGCAATAGGAGATGACAGACTGTCAGGTCAGAGTGAGTGACCATAGCATCTCTTTAAAGTTAATGGAAGGAAACAGGTAAGTCCAAGGCCTGCATTAGACACCTATCTCAACCTGGAATAAATTGTTCTTTTGCTGTGTCTGTTTCTCTGTCTTGACTATAAAGGGAGCCTGGGGTCATTAGTCAGGCTGAGGTTTGTAGGCAGATAATATCTGTTATTAGACCAACTGCTGTAAGTTGAAAAAATTAGATGAGCTTTTGGGCATATGAGCTCTTCTTCAGATCTGAAATAGGAGCAGCAGATTCCAAAGTTAATTATAAACCCTTTTTTACGTATGTCCTTACACGATCATAGTTACAGCAAAGCACTATAGAGATCACTAACTCAGATTTAGGCATCTAATTTTTAGCCATCTAAATGAAGCCAGAGGAACCAAGTGTGAGGTGCTTATTTGGGAGATTGAGGACTTGCGTTTCACATGACACATTTTTCCTCTGGATGCTGCCTCCAGTCCTCAGACCCACCCCAGAGTGCTGGCAGCCTCTCCTGCCAGGGAGATGCTCGTGTGCCATCATGCTCTCTGCTTGACTTCTTGCTGCTGATGTGTTAACATAGAATCATAGAATCATTAAGGTTGGAAAAGACCTCAAGGATCATCCAGTCCAACCGTCGTCCCACCACCTATTACCCACTAAACCATGTCCCTAAGTACCACATCCAACCTTTCTTTAAACACCTGCAGGGACAGTGACTCCACCACCTCCCTGGGCAACCCGTTCCAATGCCCGACCACCCTTTCTGAGAAGAAATTTCTCCTCATCTCCAACCTAAACCTCCCCTGGCGCAACTTGCAGCCGTTCCCCCTTGTCCTGTTACTAGTTATCTGCAAGAAGAGGCCGACCCCCAGCTTGCCACAACTCCCTTTCAGGTAGTTGTAGAGGGCAATAAGGTCTCCCCTGAGCCTCCTCTTCTCCAGACTAAACAAGCCCAGTTCCTTCAGCCGCTCCTCATAAGACTTGTGCTCCAGCCCCTTCACCAGTTTCGTTGCCCTTCTCTGGACATGCTCCAAGGCCTCGATGTCTTTCTTGTGGTGAGGGGCCCAAAACTGGACACAGCACTCGAGGTGCGGCCTCACCAGGGCTGAGTACAGGGGGACAATCACCTTCCTGCTCCTGCTGGACACACTATTCCTGATACAGGCCAGGATGCCGTTGGCCTTCTTGGCCACCTGGGCACACTGCCGGCTCATGTCCAGGCGAGCATCAATCAGCACCCCCAGGTCCTTTTCCTCTACACAGCTTTCCAGCCACCCCGCCCCCAGCCTGTAGCGCTGCCTGGGGTTGTTGTGGCCAAAGTGCAGGACCTGGCACTTTGCCACATTGAACCTCAACATGTGAAGTCTTAACTCACATCTCGCGCTCCTTTTGCAGCCGAGGGCTGGTGTTTTGAAAGAAAGAACTTTCTGTATGCTGTATATCGTTGCAGTGCAAGTCTTGTGATAAACTTGGAAGTTTGAACCTATTCTGAGCTTTTCCTATCTGCAGTTTGGATATGTTGTTAGAAGAAGAGCAGATTTGGGAGCAAGTCACTTTCCATGGATAATACCCAAGGAAAAGTTGTTCCCCTGCTCTCCTTGCCATCCCCACAGGCTGCTGCTGCAGTCCCAGCGAGGACCGAGCTGCTCGCGCGCTCTGTAGCGAGCCCACAGAATCTGCTTTTACCCTGGTGCCTGTGGTTATTTTGGAAGTTCTGGCACTGCTGGTGACTCGCTGCCACAGTCTCTGTGGCAGGTTGTGAAAACTGGCTTACCTTAATTTTTCAGTCTGTTTCAGTTTCCTAAAAGACTGTGTGACCCTTTGATGTTTTCTCCCTGCATCAGCATGCCACCCTTTTTACCCCCGGCTGCCTTACTCACAGAGAAACCTTCCGGTGTGGACTGGCTCTGATGCAACTGCTCTTCTGAAATGGAGATCTGCCAGCGCTGGCCTCAGCCCAGCGCTGTATATTTCTCGTTTCCTCAGAGGAATGATTGCTCTAAATAAAGAGGGACAGATGCAAAGCTTGTTTTGTAAAGCATATCAGAAGCTTCTATTATTGCAAATTGCCTGTTCCACTGGGCATAGTTGGATTTTAATTCAGGTGGTTCCGTTTGCTAATTCATGTTATTGAAATGACTTTTATCAATTATCTTTCAATTCAGTTGAAAGGAATGGAGCACTAGTTCAGCAAAAGCTTTCTAGCTGAAGTGGATTCTTAATTCATTTAAATAGCATGCTCATTTATTATTCAGATATTGGTTTGCCAGGAGCTATCATAGGAATCTGACTGGTTGGTTTGTCATTCTTTCAAAAAGCCTTAATTTTTTTTGCTATCTTGGATTTATCCCAATATCACTGGTAATTCCAAAGAGAGCTTTAAAGAACTAATTACTAGCTTAAATTTTTTCCCTTTATGTTACTGGTTTCGTTAGCAGTAAGTACTTTATAAATGCATGGAAGAGCTTTAAAAAGCTAAGGACATAAATAAGGCCAGTAAACAAAGAGCACCTTGTGAGATAAAATATTTGTCCAGTATCATCAAAAATACCTGGGAGAGAGCTGGGAATGAAATAAAAGCTATTGAATGTCAATGAACTTCTATTTTAGGCTAATTTAAACCAAAAATTTAACAGGATCTCCCCAAGGAAATCAACATAGAGGGTTCTTATCTCACCCAGCTCGTGGGGGTGCGGGGGCAGGATTCTCAGAGTTCAGCTTGCCTGAGAGCTGGCAGACGGCTAAAATGGAGAAATCTGAATTCTCGTTCCCCTGGCGGGCAAGGCTGCAGGGTGGGCTCTGCTGTAAAGGTTGCGGTGTGAGCTGCGTGCAGTGCGTTTGGTTTTTAAAATGCCTCAGTCCTCAGATTATGGCTGTGCTGAAAAATCCCATCCAGCTCAAATGGTTCGTTTCACCCATCATTTTGCAGAATCAGAGTTTGTTTGAATTGTGACATACGTAAGGCTATTCTTAATTTTTCATGAAAAAACAAATGGTTTCCTAGTACCCCAGTATGACGTTGAACTTGCCAAGCTTCAGCAAAGATAGCAATGATTGCCATCTAAAATTAAAAAGCTGGGAACACAATTTTTTTTTGTTTTTCACTTGCTTATCACTGCGTCTATCTGAAATGGGGCTAGAAAGAGATCCTGGTCAAACCATCTCAGTGACTTTGCTGATAAAAGTGACAGGAGTTTGTTGTCCTCCTGGGAAAAAAGATACCTATTTTGTACTGTTCTCATTTGAAGGTAAGGCTGTGGAGGAAGATTGATTAAAAAATTAATTTTAGTTTCCATATTACAAAACCAGCAATCTTGCAGACATGTAAAATTATGTTTTCTTGCAGATAGTAGTAACTTCTCCGCTTTGGCATTTGGTTATTGTTGTTATAGTGGTCGATCTTAGTGATTCTGTTCATTCTTTGGCTCTAAACGTCTTTTGTCAGATCTAAGCCTTTCCTTAGCTGCACGGGGGTAAACGGGTGTTACTGAGTGCAAGTGGGTACTTGTTTAATTCAGCCCTTTCCTGATGTTAATCCTAACATTGATGTCAGGTCCATTCCACATCTTAGTGTAAAAAACTGATAGATGATGGAAACACTTCTATTGTAAGAAATGTATGTGACAAAATACCCAGGTTTGCCGAGGGCAAATTAAGACTGACGTAGCTGCTATTGGCAGTGTTTTCTTAATTACAGTTGTCAGCTAAATTTCTTGGCTAACAGCACAGAATTTGTGTGCTTCTAAGTAGATTTGGTATTCATTCAACTTAAAAAGCTAAAATGGCTTTTTGTCCGTGAAAGGTGTGTCTGTACCTCATTATTGTTTCATGGATCCGCTATAGATGGTGAAAATTAAATGATAGCATCTGTAAAATATGTAGAGACCCTTGAAAATACTCAAATGCTTGCTGTCTTTTAAGCCAGAATTCCATCACAGTCTTGGCAGGTCTATAGGAAAAAAAAAAAGTTGTCTTCTCATTCATTCAAGTTCAAAACAATAAAAATTATAAGTTTCTTTTTCTGATACCAAAAATAAGATTCTTATTCATATAAATGAATTTTCTACTATGTCATTAATTTACCTATTAGTAAGAATCTATCAAGGTAAAAGAATAAAACCATGGAAAAGTGCATCGTACAGATTTTTTATTTATTAGATGAAGTAGTTCTTAATAATTATAACCATTGCCTGTATTCCTTGGAGAGATGCTGATATATTTGTAGTCATGTGTCAGGAATGACAGCACCAATATTTAATTGGTAGAAAGGAAGAGGCTTTTTTTTTCCAGTGTCCAAACTGGCCAAGAAACCTGTTCATACCTTTGCAGTGCATTTCTGTGAAGAGGAGTTAACCTTCTTTTCCTAATTATTGTAGACGAAGCCTTAAAAGACCTGATTCCTCAGATGGCTGCACATTTGATATGGTAGTGTGTGATATTAACAGAGCGTTCCTTGTTGGTGTTTAAAGGGATCACATTGTTAGGAAGTGAATAAATGGAGAGAATAAACACCAAGAGCTAAGTTAGTATTCAAGGAGTATTATGGGTGCTACAATAAAAGTAGCTGACATTTCCAAGAGGAAACTGAGATTTGAGCCTTCACAGATGATTTTATATGGTGATGGTACCAACAGAATATTACTGGATTTAATTCTTAGAAAATAGTAAAATGATTATTGGAGGAAGCTCATTCTACAGTTTAAATTATTACACTATTTTAAGATTGTATTCTAATACTTTACACAAACAGCAATATGAAAAATAACACTAGTGTCCCAAATGTCAGGTTGTTCTAAAAAAAAATCCTGGCTTCCTGGTGCACATGCTTGCTGACATCTGTATGCCATTTTCATTTGACTAGGTTATTAAATCTTTTCATTTTGAAGTCCATTTGAGAAGAGCACCGTTCAAAGGCTCCACATTTATTACTCTGCTGTATTTACTATTTAGAAAAGTAGAAATATCTTTGCTTTTCCCTCAATCTGTCCCTTTCCCTCCTGCCTTTTTTCCCTCTTCTATTGTACAACCGCTCAGCCATGGTAGGGAGCGACTCTCAGCCGCCTCGTTCAGCCTCTCGCCACACCTGGGGGTGATGTGGCTGTCCTCATCCTCTTCTGCTCGGCAAAGGCTTCCTCTCCTCTGCTAGTCCTTTCACCCATGCCAAGATTCCCCAGTCGAGGGTAGTACGAGCACCTCTGAACGGTTGTTGTTACTGCCTTTTCATCTCTGAAATGGGTCAGGTGGCATGTCAACATCTTCAGTGTCCTCTGGAGAGTGGCCATCGCTGAATGCAAGAGGGCAGATGTTGATGTCTGCCACAGCCATTCGTATGAGCTCTAGGGGGATGTGATTGTGACTGCAGGCTGATGAAAAGAGGGTCCACGTGTCTGCAACAGATTTTCCTTCCCGTTCTTAATTTTTATCATAGTAGGGTAGTTCTCATTGAGGATAGGTTCCCTAAAACCGGGTAGCCAAAGTGTTTCAGAATTACTGTGCTGAATGCAACATGAAGAAGAGAAACACGAACTTAACCAAGTGTAGAGCCCCCACAAACTTGGCCAACTAGTGTCTCAACTGTAGCTCACAGTGCTTTCTCCTTGCCTTTTATCAATTATTCATGCCTTTGCTGTTCCAGCTTGCAGAGTTCAGCTTGTCTTCCTTCACCATCCTCCTGGATGCTGGCAAAAGGCTGCTACCCAGTACACTGCTGTCCCAGATGTGAATGCTCTTGGGGCCACCAGGAGAAAGGAATGAGTGGAGCCGCTGTTAACCAAATAAGAGTCTTTGAAACAGACAACCACGGAGAGCATTTACAGTGAAAATCACTGCAGGGTGATTTTCCCTTTTTTCTTTAGATACCATTTTTCATAGAACTACGGCCTGACTCATTCCCTCTTGTAGGGCTTCTCACCATGTGCATCTCCCAGAGCCAAAAGAGCCGCAGTAGTTAAATTCCACATTGAAATGTGCTGTGCAGAGGCAATGACATTTCAAAGCTGAGATCTGAACCACTTAATTTGCTAAACAGCCGTTCATTAAAATGCTCTGCAGCAGTGAACAGTGTTGAACTGTGGTGTTACATCTCGCTGCTCAGGACTCAGCCTTGCTGGATACAGGGATTTTTACTTGCTCTCCCAGGCTGTTACTAGTCTGACTTCTTTTATATCAAATGAGGCGAAGTAGAGGATTTCATACCCTTTGAGCTAGAAGGTGTCTATCTGTGTAGGTTTATATATGTGTGTGTATGTGTGTACATGTACGTTCAGGCACTGCACAAAACTGTATTCATCCACAGTAACAGGTGGTGCTGGCAACACCTGTTGCTGGGGTCACTCAACACTCCACTGTTAAAACCCTCATTTTAGTTGCTTATAACTTTTGTCAAACTTAAACATTTGGGTTGCAATGTTATGTGCCAGGTGTCTGCCTTAGGCTGATTTGGGAAAGGGGAGATGGGGAGAGGAATTTATCAGCAAAACTGTTACTGCCAGTTCAGGGAGCAGAGGCCAGGGCACTGCTTTGCCTGTGCTGAAAAATGAACCGTGGCTGGTTGAGATGTTCCAGCACCTCCCCTCATCTGAAACCAAAAATTGCCAGCTGGGCTTTCTATTGGCAGCATTATCGAAATTTGCTGGTTTAATGAGGACGCACCTCTGTCTGGCTAAATTACGGGCCCATGAAAATGCTTGGTCGAAGTTTGTTGACAGCTGCCCACCCGGCTGCTGTTTCCAAACAGCAACGCTGCGCTGGTGACCCTTCGGATGCAAGATGCCCGTGAAGCAGCATAGTAAGCCTTGGAGTCTGAGCACGGAGCAAAGCAGGGGGCTGCACGCAGGGGCACTGCTCCGTAGAGCAAATGCAAGCAGCTCGACCTGTGCTTACACAGCGTGAATAAATAGGGGATGGCTGGCTGGTATCCAGAAGAGCTGGTGGGGAAGGGAGGGAGCAATGGGCTGAGAGTGGTAAGAGTGAAGGACACAGGGGTTTAAGAACTGTATGAGGAGAAATGCTGAGGAGACAGACTGATGTGATAGGGCAGATAGGCTGAGAAGGGATGGAGCACAGCTCTTGCTGGTTCCTGACCACAGGATTTCTGTGGTCCCTGCCTAACCAGCTAAAACGTTGCACTGCAGCTCCCCAGATGGGTGATTTACCCAGGAATACAACCTATAGTGCTGCCAGTGGCTCCCCTGTTTCAGGACATAGGCTTGAACCTACCAATAAACACGTGAGAGTTTGCATGGTTTCATCTGATGCTGTTTCAGGAGGCAGAATTGTCCAATTTACTTCTGCTTAATAGAAACATGAACATTTTATTCTTTTTTTCTCTTTTGTAGGGTTTCTCTTGCATCCTCAGCCTGCACTTGAAGCGTTATGTGTGCATGCGAATCCCTATGTAAATACTAGAATTGTTTCTTACTGTGTAATCTTGCTTTGGAATCTATACTACATTTGTAACTCACAGTATGCAAAATCACACTAGTAAATCAGTCATAGATAGAAAAGTGGTCTGTGGTTTCATCTAGGCTGCAAGAACATTGGAACGACTGCTCATATTATTTTAAAATGTTGTCCTTTCTTGATCGTTGTGGGAATTAGAAACAAACTGCCTCCTGCAAAATATTCTGTTTCATATTACTTAGCATTTTCCCATAAAAATCTGAAGAAATGCCACAGAACCTGATCAAAGTTTGAAGTCAGTTTGTTCCTGAATGATGATGATTTTTTTTTATTATAGGTAAAGCCTCAGCCAAGAAACTGACAAAAAAGGTAAGCAAAATGTTCCTTTCCTTCTTCAAAAGAACGTGCATTCTTTCTGTTATGCAGCGGAATAGACTTCTCTTTCACACTGGCTTTATATTTTCTTGTTTGTGTCTTTAAAGGAGGTAGATGCAGCGCTGCTGTGTGTTGCCAAAGCTAAACCAGGACCAACGTTTTTTAGAGAGCTTGGTGATAAAGGTAATGAGCACTTTTGATACTCAAAAATATATCTTGCTTTTGATCTCATTATTTGGTATGAACTGAATGTATTTATAAAGCGGGTTTCGTGGATTTGACTTCATCCCCATCTAGCCAGTAGCTGCCTTCTTGGCAAATCTCTCAGTTACGCAAGAGAGAGTAATGAGGCAGGACTGGGCATTCAAGATCTTCTGAGGTGCAGGAGGAGACATGAAAGAAATCAGAAGGCCTACTTGGAGAAGGGAGAGAGGCTAAAGGGATGACTTCAGCACAATATGGACTTTTAAGACTAGTTAATAAGCTGCTGTTTCACTATATAACCTAAATGCATGGAAACTGAGAATAAAAATAAATTTTGTATCTAGTTATGTAAAGTGGCATCCCTGATTCCAACAGCAGTTGAGCTTATTTCTCCCTCTTCAGGAGCTCGGTGGCCGTTCACAGCACCCATATGCTTTGGTTTCTTTTCGCCCAGCATTTCTACCTTATATGGGGCTACATAAAGAGGACACGTTGAGAGCTGAGATATTGTTTGTATATCAACCAGGAATTAGAGAACAGCAAATAAACACATCATTAGCATAAATTAATTGAAGGGAGAAAACAAACAAGAGGATCAAGGAAAGCAAATAGATGAGCAATTAGCCATTTCACCAGTAACAAAGACTGAAATCCCCACACTAATGAGAAAGACTGACAGCATCTATTCACAAACTTTCCGTATCGTAGAGTTCAGCCTGAATCCCTTATCCCATGGACATTTCTGGAAAATAAAGCTGCCTTTGCGCTGCTGCAGTTCCTTGGCAGGCATGAGCCAGGCTCTCTCCATGCCCAGCAGATCCATGGGCATGGCTGGCAGAGCAGTCCTGGTCTCAGGCTGCAGCATTTCGCCTTCCCTTTGGCCTCACGGTCCCTTCTGACCGTGGTTCATTTCTTGCATCTTGTGCAGACGTGGAAGGGTCTTCAGCTGGGTGCCGTGCTTGTCAGTCCACTCCTGCAAGCCCCAGCACACGCCAGCAGCCCTGAAACATCTCTGAACAAGTCCAACAATTTTTTGCTCTCCTAGGGAAGGCTGGATTTTTTATCGGATAGTCATTCGCTGCCTTTTCAGATTACTGATCATCATGTGCTTTCCCAGGATTGGGTTTAAGGGATTCTCAGTCTTTAATTCTTGGATACTCTTTCTCTAGCCTTGCTTTTTTTAGAGCCTTTCTTTTTGTAGTGGTTGACACTGCAAATCCTCAAAGCGCTCTGCCTGGGAAAACCAGGAATCCACCAACAGAAAGTGAAAACACAGCAAATCAGCACAGCCTCCTTTTATTGCACTTCTCTCGGCTGACTGCGTGGCAGAAAATGGGCTCGGTGATATGCTCAGCCTGACATCTTTTGCATTCTGGACAAGGCACTGATCTCCCCTTGGTTAGGACTGTGGGTCCATACGCTCTGTCCCTCAGAGGTCAGGGAGGAGTTTGAAGCGATGCAGGAATATTCAGTGCAGCCATCCATATGTCTCCACAACACATGGAGTCTTTATTGGTTTTGGTCATGATGTCTCTTTAGTGACTTTGATGCTTTTGCTTTGAAATGCATCATTATTACATTTTTTAAAATGTAAATGTTTATGTATTAAATACTACTCTTACAAGTGCCGAGATAATGAATCTACCTGCTCTGCTGTTTAGCTGAGAATATTTTAACTAACTTCAAATTGTTATTTAAATATGAAATAGAGGGAAAACTGTCATCAGTCCAGTTTGCAAAATGTAATGCTAGGGAATTCTGCCTTCTAGTGGGCAGTTTTAAAATTCATGTCATATTTTGTGGCTATAGTTATGATTTATTCAGCAATAAGAATATTGTACTGTTAGCATTTGCTATAAAGGTTGAGGGTAGAGGTTTCCAGGGAGGAGTAGGGAAGGTTCATGTAGTGTTAGAAAATGACAGCATTTTGCCAATGCTAACTGCAAATACTTGGCTATAAGTATGCTGAGTCATTTAACAGCATGTGAAGCTTTTAACTTTTAAATTTTGCTTGGACGTGAATATAATTTATTTTTTTTAATTTGTTGCATTGCTGCTTTTAACTTTTGTAACTTTGTAATGATTGCTGTAGAATAAAAAGAAAATTACCAAAATATTTAATTTACTTTATGGATAAGGTAAATTGGCCATTCACTACAGGTATTAAAAGGACAATAACATTAAAAGAAGAATTTTTGTGGAAATCAGTCCACAAGTTAAAAAAAATCTTATCTCAAATTATTTTAGTATAATCAGTCTGCCAGAAAATGTCAGATAGGCTGTGGATTTGCTTTAAGGCACTGAGACAGGTTTTAAAGGACAATAAAGATTTTTTTTTACATATTTTTATAATATTTATCTTTTTACCTATTTCACTGTAGCAACTTTCTGTCAGCTTATGATAAGATGATGAAAACAGAGTCTGTGTCTCGCCCCTGCCATTTCTTGCAAGCTGCTTCTTTCCAGCCCTCTGCAGTTTGAGTGAATAGAGCCATCATGCTTCTCCCTTGAGCCAAAAAGCAACGTTGTCTTTAAACTGGTCTTTTCTTTACATCCTACCATCTCCATATAAATTTTGCAGATTCTTTCTGCAAAATTTCATGAGGTACGATGTTCCCTGTCTACCCATATACCTAAACCTCTCCAGGCACTCAGCATTTTCTGTCTCGGTTATTATGACAAGTGTAATCTGCCATGTTAATATCCTTTCAAATGCTTTGATAAAGATGGTTTTCTTATATGACTCTTGTGTGTCATCTCTTCTTTCGTATCCCAACACTGGGCTCTCCTTGTTCCTTCTTATCTAGCATAAACTGTTTGTCTTCACCTTCCAAGTCTTCCCTAGACTGTCCCTGTGCAGCACATCTCACGACAGCCGTGAGGCAGACTCCCACATCTCCTTGGCCAGTGATGCTGGTCTTCATCACTTGCTGGTTAAATTTTCAGGCAGGGATCTCTGTGCTGATACCATTGCAGTCCATGACTGGGAGGTGTTTTCTATATAGACTTGAAAAGTGACCTCCTTGTCTTCCTTTATTTTCTTCCTTTAAACACTCTTCTGCTGTGTAACACACAAACCAAAACTGATTAGCAGGAATCTTGATCACTGCCCATCACACCATTTGCTTAATTATTTTTTTTCTCCTCTATTTGTTCCTATCCATTTTTTTATCTTGCCTTATACTTATGTGTATAAGCTTAAAAAAATGGGGTAGAAGTTCTTTCTCTGGTTTCTAATTTGTAAAAATCCTGGACACTGACTGGAAACACAATTCCAAGTTTTACAGCAGTGCAAATAATAATTTACATTCTTGCAATGGCAGTAACCCTAAAACTTGTAAGCAAAAATAAATCTTTGAGATGAAAGTAATTTTTGTTTCCAGTGTATTGTACGACTCTAGTACTGTGCTGATTTACACAGGATGCTTGCTGGACAGTAGCCTTATTTTCATGAAGAGGAAAGCCGAGATATGGAACCGGGATGAGTTGACAACAGGATCAGCATTAGACCTGTCTTTAGCTAAGACTTGTTCTTGGATTTTGAGACTTGCATTCAGCAATTTAATATTTCTAAACTCTGGTACTTAAAACTTAAAGTGTTAAGTCACTATCTGAGGTCAAATACAAATGCTGTTGGGTCTGTATAGTAATTTATCAGAAGTTAATTGTTTATTGCTGAAGCTTAAGTGGATTTCTTATCTATCAATTAACTAAATATAAATTATAAAAAATAGTTTATCTTTGCACAGATAGGCATGTTTGAACTTCATTATTTTAAGCAGCTTCAGCATTATACAATGTTTAGCTCACAAGTTAAAAGTAGCTCAGTTATTTTGAAAAGTGATTTATAAAAAAGCCCTTTACATTTTTTCTCCAAACATTATTGCAGGGCAGATGGTTCAGATTCTGTTGTTTAACCACCCCTGTTATGCGCTATCTTCAGCTCCTACGCTCTATTTCGACGCTATCACATCTTTGTGTTTGTTCAGGCTTTTCACTTTAAGGCGGTATTTCAAAGGAAAACACTGGAATTTTCCTTCAAAAGGGGGAAAATACTTTCACCTTGTAGAAAGGACATGTTCCTATTTTAAAAAAAAAAAAAGCAGCCTTCTCTTGGCACGCGGCCCAGCGGTACTATCAGCACAATCTAGCAGCTTGGCAGCTTTGCGTGTTGCCATGTTCCCCTTGAGAATTAGAGGGAAGCTGTTCTCCGCCTTCGAGAGCCTGCCAAAGGATGGAGGACTTTGATCCTTCAGGGTAATGTTAGAGTAGTTCTCCTCCCAGGTACTAAATGTGACAAAGCGCATTTAATTTATTTGCCTTTTATATAAACATTGAATGTTTTCAGTGAGAATCCAAAGATTTAGCGTAGGCCTTTTACTAATACCAAATAAACCTTACTTTCATCATTAAACGTGAACATTGATGAGTCTCCGGATAGGGAATTTTACCTTCAGAGCACTGAAAACAGAAGTAAAAACTTTATTAAATAATAATGTGGCTTACTTTAATAACTTATTTAAGACAACGTTAAACTACATTTATTATCTTTATAAGATTTGGTCTTTCAAGTCTTGCTACAAATTTTGTGGGGGGTTTTTTGCAAGTCATTCTTTAACTCTTTTATTTCAGGGTTGATATCTTATGCAGAGTACCTGTTTTTGCTGACAATCCTTACGAGTAAGTATTGTATATTTAAAATACATATGCCTAAATCCTCAGCTACTAACAGCTTTCCAGGAACTTTTTCTAAAAAAAGCCATTGTAGTAAAATGTAAAGAACTATTGTTTATAGAGTGATAAGGCATTAATATAAATGGATGTAACTTGAATTGATGGCAACTACCTTCCATAGTGTCATCACTGGTCTATAGCAGTACTTCAAAAATCATGATAATCCCTGAACCATAGGATCAATAAAGTCTTCAGAGAGACTTTGAGAGGGGTGACATGTTGGTTACAGGGCCACATAATAAGGGGAAGAAGAGCAGTGGGGGAAATAGTTTTCTTCTAGATAGTAGTTTTTGGATAGTGTCACTCTGGACAATGAGACATAACACGGTAGCTCATGTGGTGGTGTAAAAAGCTGTTGTGGTGTTACTTGTGATCAGCTGTGCAATGGATGATTATACAGATAAACAGCAGACTTCTGCATTCTCTCTGTTTGATTTTTTAATCCTTTTTTTTTGCTCTGTTCCTTTAAACTTCAGTTCCTCCAAGTATTTTGCATGTATGTCTGCACCCTTCCTTTGCCTCCTGCCTTTTTCTCTATCAGACACTTTTTGAAAAATCTGTTTTGTTTGATACTTTCTTGATCTGCAAACAGCAGACATTTTTTGTTTGTGCATGGAAGTGATCTTGGATTTTCTGGGTTTCCTCACCCACACTTTGTACCACGATTGCTACCTCCCTGTGCTTTTCTGATCAAGTGTAGGTGATGCTGTAAAATACTGAGATTTGAGATGTGTGCCATGAGCATTATGCAGTGAGACCCACAGACTAGTAGTGAAGTACTCAGCATGCACATCCATGTAATAGTCCATGCGCAGTCTTGTTTGACTTACAGAGGTCTAACATTTTAAGCCAGGAACAAACCCAAGCATGCTCGGTCTCATGGTATCAGTGGATGGGGAAAGGAGAGAAGGAAGCAGTCGTTCTTATCCCGGTGGACTATAGATGCATCACTTCCATGGCTGCAAGGTGCGTGGCAAGGACTTAACCAAACTGACAAGTTTTCCTTGCTCTGGAAATCCACTCTGTCACGGTGTAGTGAGAAGTAGTGTTGGTCTCCAGAGTCCAGTCTTCACAGACAATGACTGTCAGTACATGCCTCACGCAGTTTAGGTAGAACTTTTACAGCTTACATTGTTTCTCAGCAGAAGTGCATCAGTTCCGGCTAGAAACTTTAACTAGTACATAATATTATATAGTATATATAAATGAATATAACCTAATTAGCATACAAATGTACTGTTTCACCAGTAGTGACTGTTCAGCACTGCACACAACTCGAACATGAGTTACACCATGTGTTCAAATGCTTTTGAAAATCAGAAATAAGAATCTACCCCAGTTAGAAAGGTGATTTAAAAATATGTGTTGCAGCTCAAAGAGGGATTTTTTTTTTAATGTACAACATTATAACTTCAGAAGAATACTTTAATTAAAGTTGCAGAGATAGGTGCCAAAGATGCTCTTTTTTTAAAAACCTGTGGCAGCTTTTTAAAGATGCTGATTTATTGGCTGAAACAATTAGAAAACTGAAGCAGTATCAGAGCAAGTTGTTCCACTTCTCCAGACAATCAAGTAACATTATTTTTCACAGAATTTATATAGGAATGTATTGAACTGCAAAAACAAAGGCACCTTTTGATGCAGGATAAAAATGCAGTGCTGATGTCGCTGCTCTGGTTGCACAGAGTGTTATCATACTGATCAGTTTGAAAGCAAATGTCAACAAGTGTTAGTGCTCCCTCTTTGCCTAACAAGCATCCCGCGTCAGTCAGCCCTCAGTTATACAACCTGTCTCTCTCACTAGTGAGAATTAATGTGAAATTTCTTAAAGCAGCCATTAATATTTAAATGACTTTTTCCAAGTCACTAACAGAGCAGTAGCGAAACAGGAAGAGTCACCAGATTTCCAGAGTACCAGTTCCAGGACATGGCTGACCAGACCATGCTGCCTGTCATACAAAAGCACCATCTGTAACAACACTGAACTTGAAAATCGGAGGGCTGGAGCACCTCTCCTGTGAGGACAGCCTGAGAGAGTTGGGCTTGTTCAGTCTGGAGAAGAGAAGGCTCTGGGGAGACCTAATCGCAGCCTTCCAGTACCTAAAGGGGGCCTACAGGAAAGCTGGAGAGGGGCTGTTTATCAGGGAGTGTAGTGATAGGACAAGAGGTAAGGGCTTCAAACTAAAAGATGGGAGATTTAGATTAGATACTGGGAAGAAATTCTTCCCTGTGAGGGTGGGTGACGCACTGGAACAGGTTGCCCAGAGAAGCTGTAGAGGCCCCATCCCTGGCAGTGTTCAAGGCCAGGCTGAATGGGGCTTTGGGCAACCTGGTCTATTTGAAGGTGTCCCTCCCATGGCAGGGAGACTGGAACTAGATGGTCTTTGAGGTCCCTTTCAACCCAAACTATTCTATGATTCTGTGTGATTTTGCAGGGACAAAAGGCTTTATATTGTCCCCTGTAATTGATCCCATTTTCTCTTTTCTGTGTGCTTTGTGTCATCATTATCTTTTCCAGTGCTGTACTGAATTTCATTTTTTCAAGTTTCCAGCCATTGGTTAATGGAACCCAGGATGAAGGAGCCCAGGAACTGAAGTTGTCACCTTGACTCAAAGCTTCCTTTCAGTTATCCAGTCACACAAGTTGACAGCTGAGTCAATGTAGAAATAGTAGCAGGAGAAGCACCTAAGTCTAACCTGCACTCACAGCTAAGATGAAGCTCTTCTGTTCAGATTTTGGAATTTTGCCTGATTCTAATTAAATACAAATATATCTGAGGTAGTCTTTGAACTATGCTTATTTTACGAACACATACCTTTGGGGTTACATCATATCAGATAAGTATGTCATCTCTGAACAGTATAAGCAGCTTTAGGTCCTATATTTTCAGTAACACTCTCTTATCTGAAAATTGCAACACAGATGGTATGAATTACTATCAAATACATCAATTACTCTAAGTATGTTATAGGATAGGCACTTCTTGCTTTTGTACTAGTGACACAAATTTAGCATGCGTCATTTCCATGGAAAGGAAGCCAGTTTTGATTATTACAACACAGTTCCTGGGGAAGGGCTCTGCTATGCAGATTGCAGCAGTATTTATAAAATATCCCTGCATCACAAGGTTGCTCCACAGAAAACAATACTTGGCTGCTTGAAGATGTAGTTATTTCTAAAATGTAAAAACAGTACTTTCTTTAACCATGTTGTTATCTCTTAAAAGGAACAGGATATTTCTTTAACCTATTCCCTTTGCAGAAAGATTCTCAAAAAAAAAACAAAAACAAAAAAAAACCACCAAACTAAGACTTAAAACTTTACAGGATGGTGCTGGAAGACTATATTTCCAAAAGAAAAATTCTGAAGCATTAGAATTTTTTAGGGATACTGCTTCACTGCCCTCATGAGTCCAACATTGTTCTTGGAAACATGAATATATTCTAGAGACGATTAAGTCTGTGGCCTTCATATCAATGCCTGACTTGACTGGGTTGTGGAATTAATTCACCTGCTCCAGAAATGACTGGGATAAGTGCTTGCTACTGCAGTGAGCTGTAACTACATTTCAGCGGCACGCTGCTCCTGTGTGGGCTTGCTAATGAGCAAGGCCACCTCCGTTAAGCAAAGTAAGATCAGGAAATTGTGGGAAAGAGCTCAAAACACACTGTGTTTTTATAGTGCCTGCAAGACTCAGAACTCATTACATTTTTCTGTGTTGAAAAGAAACATCCACTCAGTGAAGGAAATGCAGGGTAAAATTGTATGAAATTCCTAAAAAAATCAGCTTGTTGGGAGTCATACAAAACATGCTTTTGTCCAGAAAGGCCAGAAAGAGTGGTTTATTACTTCTCAGTAACATTTGAGTACATTGTTTAGGGAGGGAGGGAGAAGGGAATTAAAAAACCAAAGCCTGGGGCTAACACAGCGGGAGCAGAGCCGCGAGAGCTGGCCGCCATTACAGGATCAGTCTGTTTGCTAGGGAAGACGAGGGAAGACTGCAAATACTGGCACACAGTCATGCACGCAAGAGCTACCTGAGGAGTACACTGCCTCTTTCATGCAGTTTGGGAATAATTATTGGTTTCTCAAGGCACTTTCCAGGTCTTCTCCCTTGAAAAGGAGCTCTAATAAACAAGGCAGAGCTAAACTTCAGAAGTGACATGGGCTTGTGGAGACATCCATAGAGAGTATCCAGAACCAGGACAGTAAGACATGCAACATTCTTACAGACCTTGGGATCAGATGGACATTCGTGGCTCTACTTAGGCACTGCTGGCATTCCTTCCTTTGCTGTTGCATTCATTATCCCTTGAAATGGTAGTAAAAAGGTGTTTAAAAAGTTTGCTTATATTGGAAGAGGTACATGTGGTTTACTGGAAATGTCATGTACGTGCATAAGAATGGAGAACTGAACTATAGGCAATATTCCTTGCGCATTAAATATTTAAGTATTAGTGTGTGTGTGTGTGTGTGTGTGTTTACAATAAAGTTCTTTTGCAATTTGTTACAGAACCCCAGACTGGATTTCAGATTGCCTTTAAAATGTTGGATACAGATGGCAATGAGCAAGTTGAAAAGAAAGAATTCTTTAAGGTATGTGTATTTATATGCATATTAATTTTAAAGCATTTAAATTGTTCCATGGATTATAATTGCTAAATGAAGATGCATTACAATCTTTAATCCTATTTTTCAGTCTAATCTATGATCACATACTTGCTAAAATACTTTATATGAAAGGAGCACATACCAAAGCATTGCTATAGAAGGACTTCTTATATTTGAATCCGCTTTTAGAGGTGTTATCTTTGACTTGTATCTAAAAATCCGTTACTGGGAAGGTAGGTGTTTGTGTACATCCCTTAATCCCAACTCTCTTTGGGAGTTGTACAGTATGTCATATATTTAACATCCATTACCCATTTTAGGTAATTGTAGTTGAATCAGCCAATATGAACAACAGAAAGTCATCAAAAGTAGAGGTGAAAACATTATACAAATCATTAAAAATAGTTTGATTCCTGTAGAGACAATCAAATTAAATGAAAATTATTCTAGTTAGGTTGTTACTTTGCATTTTCTTTATGGGCTGTATTGATAAATTAATACAGAGTGATAAAATAACACCATAGAAATTGCAATGTCAACTCGCAAGAATCATTAAATTCAGAGAAGGCCCGCAGAATGCAAGCTAGTCAAAAGATGAGTTTTCTCACATGGCTGTTTACTTAAAATTTACAAGCAGTGACTATTCCAAAGCAAAACTTGATTTTTGTAGATTAGATTTAAAAATAAAACTTTTGGAATGTAAGAATCTGGAAAAATGTGTGTGTGTTAGTCTCTGTATACTCTAGTCCTGTATGCATCATAGAAAGCTTCTGTATATCTAATAAATCATTAAATTGTGTGGCTAATCTGTCATTTCTCTTGTCCCAGTCAGCATCTCAGGAAAATACGTCTGAACTATTCTATTAGTTATTTCCGCACTATATTTGACAATATATCGTGAAACATATGTAAGGAAAAGGCAGTAGAAAAAAGCAGTAATTAGGAGGCAGTTACTGTAAGCAGGATGCAATGGGAAAAGAAATTTCAGTGCTACTTCATTCTCTTGCTTTGTCATCTCTGCTGATTAGACGTCGTGTGTACGTCTACATTATCTCTTGATCTGGACTGTAAATTCTTGGAGGTAAGAACTTTGCCTTTCAGTTTGCAGAATGTCCATCATTCTTTGAATTGTGTATGTCTCAACTCTCACGTGTTACTGGAGAAACAGGCACTGATGCGTCACGTGAATCATTCAGGAAAGGGAGAAGAGTGACAAGCAGACTCTACCCAAGTCCTGAGTGCCTGCAGCACGTGATGGAGGTCAGACCTGTGTGGATCTGACACTGAAGCAGTGTGTGATGCAGGATTTCCCAGTGGAGTCAGTGCTCTTTGCTAACATAAATGAATGTTCAGGAGAGGAGATCTTGAATGCAATTCCGTGTTTTGAAGGAGAGAGTTTATCTTGTCCTCCATAGCCTTTCCATTTCTACACATTTTCCTCTTTTCCAGTAGGAGTTAAAAGTCTGTCCTTTCCCAGGGACAGACTCTTGTTCTCTCTCCTCACTACTTCTTTGTATTAAAGCCAGCCTATTTTTAATTTCTGCATCATCCTTATTTCAGTGATAAACATTCACAGTGCAAGAGACATCTCAATATGAGGGCCCAGAATCACAGCAGTCTGTATTTTGAGGTGGGCATCCGCAAGGATTTGTTGTTTTGCCCTGCAACTCTAGGGTGAAGTAGACATGGTGGAAATGGCGTGTTCACAGATGTTAGCTGCCATCTTTTATTCAGCCACTGCCAGAGTGCAAAGAATTATTTCTCAGAGCCATATTACCTGCATCTTTGTGAGGACAGTAAGATACTTCTGTGAACTCTGCACTTCCAAGACATTCATGTGAGACTTGGTGAGGGGGATTTCCAGACATGTGCACATAATAACCCGTGCACATTAATCTGAGACCTCCCATTAAGAATAAGGCTACCAGAGATCCCAAAATCCCCAGCAAGTGAGGAATTTCCCTAACTCTGTCCTGATGAAAGATTTCTAAGTAAAATTAATGACAGTTCAAAACTATTGGGAATGGAGGTAAGGTAGCTCTGATGGCACATGCAAGAGCAATACAAGTTAGACTTTGTAAACAGACTGTTTTTATACACTGGTCCTGGACAGCAGATACCACAAAAAACTTGTAAAGGTTCATCTAGGGCTGAATGAACCAGCACCCAGCCTGACACTGTCAGCAGTTGTGGTGGTTTGGTATGGAACTCCTCTGCAGTACTACAACATCTACCAGCACTAACTTCTCTTAAACAACTAGAAGATCCAAAATCACCCTTTTTTTTTCTCCTTAAACAACTGGAAGATGCAAAATCACTTTTTTTTTAATTTTTTTTAAGACTGGCATAGCCTTTCTGCCAGCGCTTTTCTTCAGAAAAGATTACATCTTAGTATGTCTTTAGTAAAGAGGCATCAGTTGTGTATAATAGGTCTCATTATCTTTGAATTAGCCATTAGTATCTTCTAGTGATGAACAGACATAAATATTAAATACAGATAAATGTTACATGGAGCAGTTGACTATTAGAGGCCATTTCTCGAGGGCATAATTCTCCCTCTGTGAGTAGTTGCTGCATTGAGTGGGGAAAAAATCTGCAAACTACTGGAATTAGTTTCAAGCACAGTGTAAGAAACAATAACCTAAATTTTCCAGAACGCTTGTGAAAAAAAAATTATACTGTGTGCCTATGCTCTTTAGTAGTCTCAAAATCCCAAAGAAAAAAAAATCATGTTTTCTTTTGTTTAGAAAGTATTTGCAGTGGTATTTCTTGTGTGAGAGCAAAAGATGGATTTTTCAGGTAAGAAAAAATGCAATTTCAGTGAGAATATGGACAAGCAGTTACGTTTTTATCCAGAGCTCTATATTGCTGTTTTGCTATGAAGAAATTCATAATGTTTTTATTGTAGAAGTCAATTGTTTTCTAAGTAATCAAAACTAAAAAGAATTTGGAGAAACTTGGAAGAACTAGTACTGTTTAATTGTCTTGTTTTACAGTATTTGTTTTGATAAATACTATCAAGTCATGCCATTCAAAAATAATAGAAAGGAACTATCCTGAGGAACTCAAAAACTGAGGCTGTAAAAAACATAGCAGGTGAATTAGTCAAAATTTGAAGGCCAAGGGAAGACCTTTGGCCACACAAACAGTGGGCTTTTCCCTACTCACTACTTACAGGCCCATATTCCTTCTCTGAACAACATAAGGAAAAAAAAAAAAAGCTCTAAGAAGAGATTTGAAAACCCTACGGAATAATGGCTATGCAAATTTGGTCATGGGTTTTTTTCCCAGTTTTAATGGGCAGGGTGAGGAATCACTCAGAAATGTTTGAGAAGCACACCAGCAGCTTTGAAAACCCTGAGCTTTAAAAGCATCTTTCCTAAGGTCTCCAAATCCAGAGTGATCTGTGTAAGTCCGTATCTATACCTGAAATGTAATAAATCCCTTGTTCTTTCATTTTTGCTGTCCTTTTGAGGAGTCATGCAAATGCCTGTGAAAGGTAGGTATGCCTTGCACTATATTAAATCATACTTGTGGCAGCGTTGAACTCCCAAGCTAAAATACAGTCAAAGAAACCGTGCAGCTGAGATATACTTGAGGTGCTGCAAAAAGCTCTGCTTGGGGCAGTGGAAGTTATATTGTTAAATGTGAGTCATTTCAGTACTTCTGAAAATCTTCTTAGCTAACACATTCAAGATTCATTTATTTGTAGGGTGGAGCGAAAACTCAAACCACGTTCTGCTTAATTCCGGTTCTGAAAATACGCTTGATTATTTAATTAAAATATTCTTTGTTGTTAGCTGGGTAGCACCTGGTTTGAACAGGTATGTTTTTCCTGTCTAAAAGATCATGTCTGTAGCAGAACTATGTGAAACTGTTTAGGCAGACAGCGTGACAATCACAGGAGAATTCTTATTTCCCAAATTCCCTTGATGTTATACCTCTGAGTTTCAAAGTCTTATGGAGTGAATGCTAAGCTTCTAGTGCAAGAAAATCTCCTCTAAAAATAGAGTAAGCGCTGGGCTGCAAGAGACAAATTCATACACTTTGCTTGGTTATATTAACCACACTAGATAAAACATTCCTGGGAAAAAGTGGGTCTGAATAGCAAAATATCCTTAAGTATGCAAATATTTTGTTATGACTAGAGAACCTTGCAGAAACGTAGTGACTTTGTAATTAAGAGAAGGTGAAATTAATGCAAGTGTCTGAAGAAGGAGATTCTTGTAAGACCAAATTTGTAACTTTCCTGTGGTTTTTTTTTGTTTTTAACAAATGCAGCTACAGAGAATCATTGGGAAGGAAGATGATTTGAAAACAGCTGGAGATGAAACAGTATTTCGGGTATGAAATAGAGATACATTTTTCTTTACAAAAGCATTGTCATATTTCCCATAACTGTTATTTTTTCAGAGTGTTTAGATAAGTATATAAGCATTAGTATTAGTGCTTTAATTAAGTGAAAGTGCTTGATTTTTCAACCACTTTCTAACTGGGGAAGAAAAATGTTTGTCACTTCTGAATCTCCTGATGCAATGTATGTATTTCATTACTCTGTAGTCATTCTGTTACTTTCTGTGAGTCTCTGTTTGCAAGTAACTCTATTTATGAAAAACTGAGAAAAAACTCTGTACTGCCATATGAGAAAAGATAGCTTTCTAAACAGAAATTGATACCTTAAACTTACCTAAGGGCTGCTGTTGCAAGGATTATTTTAGTTAGGTCCACTTCCAGAAAGAAGTGGCCTAGATGCAGACCAAAAGAAAGTCTTAGTTAGCGATCTTCCAGCTGGGTTAGAAGTTCCGCTGGCTTGCAGACCATTAGCAAATGGCAAATACATCTCATCACTGAAAGGGGCAGGTAAATTCCTGCTGTCTTCTGCCTGTTTTCCCCTGAATCCTGCCACAGCAACCTACCTTCTTCCCCAAGTGGAGTCCTTGCCACCTGCCATCTCTTCTTCAGCCTGTAGTCAACACAGAGACGAGATATTCTGTAGCCTGGATGAGATTGAATGAAACTGAAAACAGAGAGGAGAAAGACCTGAGCATACTGAAAACACCTCAGAAGGAGCTAATGAACTGGGACAAAGGAGTGAAAGAGTACAGATAGGTTATCTCCATCTATTACTATAAGGTGCTGCCTGCATCAGCAGCACTACTTTTGTTGGATGCTTAAATTGGATGGCGTACCTGAAGGATATTTTTCTCATTACAAACTTGCTTTCAGTGATAAACTGAAAATGAGTAACTAGGCATGGGGCAGCATCTACTCATGTTGGAAGCGTTCAATAAGAAATTTATACAGGGCTCTGCTTTGCAAACCTATCGTGCATCAGCGATTTCTACATAGAATTGGTCCAGCTCGTCTGTTTTACTTTTTCACCTTTAATATTTACTAAGCATAAACAAAAACTGTGTTCTGCTGCATAAATGTTTTGCTTCCTGAATGTGCATCCAGAGTTCAGTTAAAAATTGTTTGACTGACTAACAACCATCTCCTTTTTTGAATCTTTTCATCAGTCACCAGATTAAAATAGCTGGGATTAATAGGATTGTCTGCTCCTCAAAACCAATTTCAATTGAGACTTAACTGCCATGACAGTGAAAGAAAAAGGATCTTTATTCTGCATGAATGCACAGCTATAGTATAAAATTTCCAGAGAAACGTTGATACAGTTGGACAGATTTAGTTATAAACACATAAGCTTATTGGGAGCTAATTAAATACCTGAGCCTGAATGACTCTATTTTTTGCTTCAAATTTTGTTTTCAGAATTCTCCATTGAGAAAAATCTGAAGTTACTGTAACCAGAAAATATTATTAAATATTAGTTCTTAGCATATTGTAAATGGAATTATAGTCTATTCAAAAGAAGAATTAAATATCTTTGGGGAGTACAGCTACCTTGAAATTCTTCTGGTCTGTATATTTCTACTTGGCAAAGTCCAAGTCATCACTTTGCTTCTAATTTTTTTTTTCTTTCCTGCCTCTGTCTCTCACAAAAGAAATTGATTATGGACAGCGAATCTGATACCAGGTAGTCAGTACATATGTTTTTACCCCTTATTTTTAATAATTATGGCAGTCATAGTGTTACTTTCAAGCAAAGCAGATAAATACAGTTTTTAAATTGACTGTGTTCTTTGAAAGCTGAGATACTGCGGAAGAAGTTTGGTGTTTGGGATAGTTCTTTATTTCCACAACACTTTTACAATTTGCGTAAGAGTTTGCTGGTTTTTCAGAGTAGTCCCAGTCTCTGATACCACCTGGAAAATGTCACTGACTTATGAAAATACAGTATAAATGGTAGTCTGCAACTTTATTTAACCACAAGGTATATCCAGGTATATTCCCTGTCCAGTGGGTAAACAGAGGTCCCAGTCATTAATTTACTGTACGGAGATACCACTCAACACTCATTGAGATACTGTGTTAGGAGAAGAAAAAGCAGTTCATTTGCTGTGCTCCGAGGGTGCTTGTATCTGTGCTTCTTTTACTAAGACTTTGACTTACACATCTAAAATTCATAATTTCACCACTTTAGTAATGACCCTTCAATGGGATTGCAGTGGACTTGGTTATCCAGATAAATATATTTCAGTTGAGGAATTTTCTTTTCCAATATTGTATTATTGATGCTGGAAGAAAAACCAAAAAATCTACCCAGCCTTAACTGGCCCAGTCTTTTGGGAAGTTCTTCGCTGACGTTTGCAGAGCAGGCAATCTGATTTGCTCATAGCAAGGGCATGCACACAGGGAAGGGGAGACGCAGGCAGACTTACAAGACTGGCTTCTTTCTAACTAGACTGGAGAAAATGGTGCAGACATCAACAGAGGCAGGGACTATCTCACCTCAGCCATCTTCCCATAGCTCAAAGGAAATGCTGCACCTGGCTTCCTAGCACAACCGTTCTGCTTCACCTGAGACACCAGCTGAGCACTTGACCTTGCTTTGCAGAAGAGGAAGACTCCTTGCCTTAAAGTGGTGTAGAACGTTATAGGAAAGTGCATAAGGTAGAAGAGTTTGGTGTAGTTCGAAACAGGTGTCGCCTAGTGAACAGCACTAGTTGCTTTTGTATTAATGCCCTGAGTTCCTTAAAAGGATACTCTAATAGTGATACGTGCGTTAGCAGTCTGGTAATTAAAGCAACGCTAGTGGTTGCAGATATCTACTGTACAGCCCAGTCATCTAGATCAAGGACTTTGCTCTTGGGCCCTTCAATTTAGATTAATGAGTTAACAAGTAGTTTTCATGTCGGCGACGTGGACAGTGGGATCAAGCACACCCTCAGCAAGTTTGCCAGTGGCACCAAGCTGTGTGGTGCAGCCAGCTGATCAGTGCTGGAGGGAAAGGATGCTCGGTCCAAAGGGACCTTTACAGCCTTGAGAGGTGGGCCTCTGAGAACCGTGTGAAGTCCAACAAGGTCAAGTGCAAGGTCCTGCACATGGGTCAGGGCAATCCCAAGCACAACTACAGGCTAGGTGCAGAAAGGATGGAGAGCAGCCCTGAGGAGAAAGACTTGGGGGTGTTGATGGATGAGAAGCTCAACATGAGCCAGCAACTTGCAGCCCAGAAGGCCAACCGTGTCCTGGGCTGCATCACAAGAAGCCTGACCAGCAGGCTGAGGGAGGTGATTCTCCCCCTCTATTCAGCTCTCATGGGACCCCACCTGAAGTACTGTGTCCAGCTGTGGGGTCCTCAGTATAAGAAGGACATGAATCTGTTGGAGCAAGTCCAGGGGAGGGCCACAAAGTTGATCAGAGGGCTGGAGCACCTCTCCTATGAGGACAGGCTGGGAGAGTTGGGGTTGTTCAGCCTGGAGAGGAGAAGCTTCTGGGGAGACCTTATAACGGCCTTCCAGTACCTGAAGGGGACCTGCACGAAAGATGGAGGACTGTTTACAAGGGCATGGAGTGATAGGACAGGGCTAATGGTTTTAAACTGAAAGAGGGGAGTTTTAGATTAGACATAAGGAAAAAATTCTTCCCTGTGAGGATGGTGAGGCAGTGGAACAGGTTGCCCAGAGAAGCTGTGGAGGCCCCATCCCTGGAAATGTCCAAGGACAGGTTGGATGAGGCTTTGGGCAACCTGGTCTAGTGGAGGGGGTCCCTGCCCATGGCAGGGGGGGGTGGGACTAGATGATCTTTGAGGTTCCTTCCAACTCAAACCATTCTATGATTCAATAACTCTAATTTAATATACTTTGCATAATAGCTAAACTTAGAAATTAATTTTAGCTATTGTTAGGAAAGGAATGTCAATACCGAATGTTCTATATTTGTTCTTAAAATGGAATTCATGTTGGGAAATAATATTTGCATTGTCTCATTTCCAAATGATTAAACATATGCTTCTGGATTCCATAATGAACACATTTTCATACAAAGTATCTCATTTACAATTTTTAAAGTGTTTAACTAGTACTTTGGGACACAGCTATTAATCTCTTTTAAACAGAAACTTTTGAACCAAAATTCAGTCTGACTATAAGCAGTATACTTTTAGACCCACACATGAGTATTTTCCTGTCGATTGTGTATCAGTTGGACCTTCAGACATTGCAGCATTGCCATGCATCTCCGCAGCCACAGACACTGTGCGGGCCATCATGACCTGCCCATCTGCTCCCTAGAATTTCTAATTAGTTTAAAGTTTTCTATCCATAGCTTCAAAGTCTCCAGAGCCCTGGGCCCGGAATAACTAAGGACTGCTTAAACTGAAGGTAGGAAGATGATGATTGAGGGCTATGCTCTTCTAGTGCAGTAATACTCTGTAATAGGGGTTACAGCCCATCAAATTTTCCAAGAATCTGGTCCAAGACTAAAATTAATATGCCTCCCCAAAAGAATGTGTTATTAATCTTGTCACCTCTCAGTTCAGACAGAATGTGCGTTTTTTCTTGACGTGTCTTCTCCAGCATAAATGTGTGTTTTGTATCAGCACATTAACATTGAATTCTGCTGTAAAGCTTTTAGATACTTTAAATCAAGGAGCACTGCAGCGTTTCTGCATGCTTTAAAGGAAGCTTTCCAGGCAGGTAAAACCCATAAAGAACCAAGCCATGTGGCATCAAAATATTAAGCTATTAAAGAACTGCTGGGTCATTGTTTACCTCATGGAGAAGGAAATTATTTCATTTTTCCACATGATCTGATGACATTATAGCCTCAAGAGAGACAAAGAAACGTGCTTTCTGACGTATTTCTAGGTAACTGTTCTGCAAGGACACTGAATTTGGCTTGGATAGCAAAATTCTCTCCCGCGAGGAGTTCATCTGGAAGCCCACTGTGGTCACAGTAGCATTGCTTTCCATTGGACAGATGTGTGAGGCAAGGCTACCCCTTTAGTCTCTGATACTTAACCTAGTCTGAAGCACTTCAAATTCTAGACCTAGAGAAGCCAGATAGCACTGTGGGCTCCTGACAGGCCAGGGAAGAGACACAATTTGGCTTTGCACTGACAGCTCTAGTCCTTGTTTCAAAAGAGTAAGAATCTGGCCATGATCTCTGAAGGCTACCTAGTGCCTTAGCTTGTAAAATTAATTGGGATAAACTGGAAACGGTGCACATAAGCATGCTCAGTTGGCATTTTGTGATCCCGAAACTTGGGATGACAGCCCAAGCATGGACTACCCAGGGACACGTTTGGACAGTGGCCTGGGGGAATTGGTCACAGTCCATCTGAACTGGTTTTAGTGCTGAGAGCAAGGAGATTTACGCGTGCTGAGAATTGTGTGTTCTGCCTTTGAGACCAAGTCCACATTAACCAAAAGAGCGTGCTTCACTGAACGTCATACCTCCTGAGGGTGGGCCTTGTTAGGGATTCTCTACTTTTGGTGGGAATTAATGCTTCTAAAATATGTCGTGACAAAGAGATGGGGCCTGAATTCTTGTGAGGGACTGTCCCCAGCTGTGTATAGAAGCTGCTTTTCCCAGCTGCCAGCAGTGCACCGGTCAGGCAGCCTCCAGCTTCACAGTGCAAGAGTGCTGTTCCCTGACTGCTTGACACAGCAGGATCTGGTCCCTCTCAGCCCGCTGGTGACAAGACTAGTTTGAACCTGTTCTATTTTTGGCACAAAGTATCTCCTGCAGTGTCTGCTCCCAGCTTTAGCCCACTTGGCTGGAAACCATTTTTATTCTTTACCTCCTCGTGAATTGATGCAGAACTGTGGGTGACACACTGAAAGCTGCGGACATCCATGAAGTTGTATCTCCTTTCTTGCTAGAGGCACTGACAATACAGCATAGCGATTCCATGGCATTAATTGTTGTTATGAACAAGTTAATCCCCAGGTACTGGGACTGCTGGATGTTGTTGGGTGCTGGATAGAAGCTGTTTATTGCTTAGAAGATGCTCCATCAGATTCCTTCTCAGATATTGTGTGCACAGTTTACCATGTCCTTATCATACCCGATGTATTTTTGAATCCTGCCTCTTAACATAGTGCCTTGCATTAAAAACTTTAGTATGGATTTACATGATTATGTCATCATAAAACGATATATTGTTCATTCTAGCATCCACCTGAGGTTGTCTAGGCTTTGCCAAAACAGACTGCTTTGGGAGATCTGGATCTGCCGGTCCCACTGGCTTGCCTGTTCGCAGTTCTTTTGACGAGCTGTACCTGGCAGGATTAATTTCATAATGGATACATCTTTTAAACCTTCTCCCCAGAACTGAGTTGTAGGATATATCCAAACATCTTGGAGGCTCTCAAAGTGACAGAAAGCTTGATGCTCTTGAGCAGTGTTTGAGGCCAGGCTGCTTAGCGTGGAGTCTAGATTGCCTCCAAGGTTAGAAGCCTGGCATGATGAAATGACTGGCCTAGCAGCTGAAAAACAAAAAGCCTTTCAGAGAAGCGGACTCAGAATAATTTGCAAAAATTTAGTCTTACCTTTGGAAAGATTTGGAATATCACTAGTGAACAGAAATTAAGATATTTTCTCCTTGACCCTCCTCTCTTCTCTGCCCCTCTGTTATTCATCTATTCTCTCCTCCTATCTTAACAAAAAAAAAGAATTCGATTGAAAATGTGTATTATTTTTTACAATTTCTATTGAAACAAGGCATTACACAGCAAATACCATCTCCCAGGAAGCAAGAAAGAGAACAAGGAACATATTACAGATTTTAATCATGATGAATGCTTTCCAGTCATGCCTCAGGCAAATTCTGTAATGAAAGGTGGTAAGAATCTAGAGACAGTAAGTCTATTAACATTTCAGATGAGTTTTGAAAATCAGTTAGGTACATTATTCTGAAAATCCTGTCTCACTGTGTGATAAGTTTCTTCTTAGTGGCACTTGTTGCTACTTGCTGCATTATCAGGTCCTAAATGTCAGAAGCTCAATGCGGTGCTCAGGATTAGGTAGGTCTGTACCCATGACTCAGTGTTTGCAGCATCAGGCTTCTATGTTAACAGTGTGTGTAATAAGGAATAAACAGTGTGTTATCTGATCTTGCTTAAAAAGGAATAATTGCATCATTCAGCAGTTCATGGTGCTTTTCAGAAGTGGACGAGGTGTTAATATTGCTCTAGGAAAATAAGCCTCTGTTTGTAGTCTGTACACACATGTTCATCTGTTCATACAGACTTGTGTGGTGTCAGAGCTTGGCCTTTGCGATTCTTAGAAACAATGGACCCCGGAACATGTCTGAGTTCCCCAGTTGAGATACATGTCCCTGCTCCATCCCACGCTCATATCAAGATGAGACTCAGATCAACATCATCCTTTCTCCACTCTGTGCCTCGGCTTTCTGTAAAGTGCACCCTCCCAGGGCTGAAGCTACCAGATACACTAGAATATAAACTTTCACTCCATTTAGATAGTAGCTCTGCGACTCAAAGCTACCAGTCTGAACTTTTTTACTGCTCCAGGATTAGGTTACCGTTTCATTCTCATTGCTGAGAGCGACATTCCAAATGTAAGCTATTATTTTACCTAAGCTCAGGAGGGTGAGGTGTTGGAAATATTAATAGAGCTCTCATTATCTTCTAACAAAGATTTGTCATGTTGGTACTAATTTATACAGTTCAGCAGCAAAAGCTCCTAATAATTCTGTAGACAAAAAGGAATTATGTACTAACATGTACTTTAATTTAATAGCATTAACTCCAGGAAAAGCAATTTTTTGAAACTTTACCCTTAAGCTGTAGTCTCTGTGGTCTCCTATTGCATATTCTGTTTAAAAAAAAAAAAAAAAGTACTGTCTTGTAGTTTTAAAATACATTCAACTCTCACTAACATAGTGTTTGGACATCTGCCAATTCCACTTTGGAATTTCAACTGATAAAGAGGGTAGCCAACAAGTAGGTGCATATTTGTTATAAATCCAGGGATAGGCTTTGTCATCGTAGATAAGATGAGATAGGTATTGTTTGTATGTCTTCTTCGAGCTTATAACTAGAAAAACATGCAAGAAAAAACTTTTGCTGACTTAACTTTTAAAAGATTATATTAGAACTCATTTTTCAGTTTATTTTCTATACAACACTGGTTTTAATATGGAGTAATTAAATTGGAAGCATTATATTCTATAATAATGAGTTCGGGTTTTAAAATTGTATCAGCAAATTTATTTCTTGAATTTTTTAAAGTTTCCTTTAAACATGTAAACAAAAAACACAGAAAGCAAATTAGAATCTCACTGCAGTGAGAAATATGTCTCTGTTTCTTCTTAGAAAACTTTGCATTGTGACATAAATAGTTTGTGTTTGAATTTCAAATAAATGTACATGAATGACTTTTGACTTTCAAAAAAGCTTATACCAATGTTTATGCATCAGTCTCCACAGTACTCTGAAGCGTGTAAACTTTAGAAGGATGGATCTTGTGGGTATTTAAATATTCTTTGCCTGCAGTTAAATGATAAAAGTTCAATTAGTACAGTTTGCATATGGCTTGAAAAGTTTTTGTTCTGAGTCCACTCACACATAACTCCTATCACTGGCATTTAGTGAGTTGTACCTTGCAGTAGAAAGGAGGAATGTTACCTCTTTCACTATAAAATAACTGTGTCACATATGCAGTAAGCATGAAACACACAGTGGACTAATGGGACTTGTTATTGATGATGCTGAAAGCTAAATAACCATTAGTATTAAATCTTATGAATAGACTCTTGTCTTTCATCTTACCTCTTCAACCAGATAAAAGACACAGAGGCTATTTAGATGTCATAAGAATAGTTTGTTGAAATCCCTTCGGACTTACAAAAAAGAAAAAAACCCTCTCTTCATGTTGCTTAGTGTTTTGTTGCGTTCAAAGAAATGCCAGTATGTTAGTGCTGAAAGAAGAATAGAACAGAAATCCAGCATTATGTGTGGGTTTAGGCTTGTTAAAGATGCCAGTGAGTTGAAATAATGTGCATCCTTTTTCTGCAGAAATCTCTTCATCAGTTTTAAACAATATATTAAAAAGTCACTAACATCAAAAATTTGCAAGAAGCTTTGTAAAACCATACTATAACAGAGCACTGTGAAAGTTTGTATTTTTCTGGTTATGTTTTAGACTATCATGAATGTTTTTAAATGGCTGTAACAAATTAGAAATATCTGACTAAAACCTTTTTTTACAAAGATGTTAACTTTATTTAAAGCCTCTGTTCACCTAAGCATGAAGGTTTGTAAAGATTTAACTAGCAACTTTCTCAGTTCTAATAATAAAATACACCGAAGGTCATTGTAAATTGCACTCATCTTTCATACAAACTATTTAGAAGCAGAACATATAATATACTGTTACCAGTTGATATGGAAGAATTATTCAGCTCTTAGATCCTGTGTGATAGCTTTGGGAACAGTAACTGAGTTGCAAGTGTCTCTTGTGAAATTCTAGTTCAAATAAATGTTTCTAGATTTGTGGTGAATAGATAGTAATAATCACACAATGCATAATAATTAATCATACAGTTTTTTGTTTTATAGGGACCAGAACTGGAAAGCTGTGCTGTTAATACCATGTTGCTGGTACATTTCTTTGGAAAAGAAGGAAAGGAAAAACTTCGCTATTCTGAGTTTTTCAGGTATTTTTTCAGCTAGGCAAGCCTAACAGCAACCAGTCCTGTTCCTGCTCCCTCTACTTTGCACCAACACTAGCATTAATCTGACCTCACACTGAGCTGAATCACAAAGTTAAGCACGTAATAAAGCAGGAGATTATTTGTGATTGTGCATTATTACATTTCTAGTTTATCTCTTGGAGTCTGCTGTCTGCAGGAAGGGTTGAGCACCATGATGACTCCACAGCAGTAATGGGCCTGGAGGCCATGAGGGTTGAGACTACCATTCTTGGCAGCAGTGTGATGGCATACCTTAAGACTATATGATTAATGAGTATTTTCCTTGATCAAATCACCAAAAAAGTGACTGCTAATCAATTAAAAACCCTTTTCTGAGCTGAGACACTCCCCTCCCCATTACAACTGTCATGGCAACTTCTCTGCTTGCTTCAAATTCCAGCCTGTGTTGAAGCTTTACCTGTGCCTTTTCCTGTACACTTTGAACTGCTTTTGCAACGGGACTATGCAGATATTTCCTGGCACTTATGTCATAACCGAGAATAGATCCAGACAGTAAACACCACATCAGGCAGAAGCTGCAGTGGAATACCGAGCAGCCATCATTCCTGGAACCATAGCGCTGTATACCCATCTATTTCACTGTAAGCTTTGCAAAATCAGAAGTTAGTAGAAAGTTCTACAGTTGGTGTAGGGAATCGTTCAGTTTATACATCATCTATGTGTCAGAAAGATGGTGTAATCCTTGTCTGCATCAGAGTATGAAGTTCTGCTGTGGTTTTCAACTTGAAAACCCAACCGGGTATCAACTGTTAGGGTTTTAACTGGATGAGATTCTGTCTTCCAATGTTTATTTCAGTCAGTAATGATGACCACCACCTACACAGCATCATAACTTACCTGGTTAAAATTCTGTATTACTCAGGGGATCAATTTCTCCTGTTAGTATGAACTCCAGACACATCTTGCTATGTGAACTTGGGTTCAGAATCCAAATCCACAGTCTGTCTTTGAGATAAATGGAAGTTAAGTGCCTAAATACCTGTGTGAATCTTGACACACATCTTGTAGCACAGCATCAAGAGAAGATTATCTGCATCAGTATTACCTTTTCTACAAAAATAATCAGTCATTTACAGACTGCAAAAATAGATTACGATAATGTGTTTTACTTCAGTTTATGTTCAGAAGCACAAAATCTGTGTCAGGCCTCTTAAAGATGAATGTTGTTGCAATCAGTAGAGGTCTGGGGAAAGCCAGAGTAGAAGAGTGGCAATTTTTCTAACACTAGGTTTTTAGCTCCACTGGCTCTGGCACACACTGATCTTCAAATAAACAACCTTTCCCTTTTGAAGACCTCGACTCAATAGGAATCTAAGTGAGTAAAGTAAGTTTAAGATGCCTCCAGCTCCCTTTTCTATAAATACCATAGATCCTCTCAATGAAACAAAAGGCAGAGAGCACCAGTAAAAGGTTGTGTTTGCATATCCAGTGTAAACTGAAAAGCTTCAGGTTTTAGATAAAATCCTACGTTGACCCAATGAGGCATGACATTGATGAAACTATGTACCTAGTACACTCAGAACGCGTAGGTTAAAGACCTTTGCCTACCACACAGATAGAGGCCTGTAATCAAAATCAAACTCCCACATCTTGCTCTTAAAATTTGTGGGATAAGTGTAAGGTTTAATGCAGGTAATTTTTCAACAGTGGCAGTTATGTTTCGTAGAGCTGGAATGTGCCTCTTTATCACTGTGTAGACACTCCATCTCAGTTGCAACATGACAGCGAAGTTTGTTTAACATGCAGAAAGGTGAATAAAAGGATCACTGTCTTTTTAACCTGTGTGAAGCTATCACCTTTCACATTATTTTATTTGCAAGTAAATCAAGCACATCATTTCTGGGTTCCTATTGTTCAGAGAAAATGTGATTTCTATCTGATGGCCTCTCATAACATTTTACCTTACGCGGGAAGCTATTGCTGGCTGTTTGATCAAAGTGCCATGCTGTTTTTACAAGAGATGACTGATGAGCTGTACAGACATACATCATTGTCAAAAGCAGAAAATAATGATGGTAAATGCTTTTATCATTTTCCAAGTTTTTGCCTAGAAAGCTTTTCCACTGATCAGTGTAGTACCTAGTAGAAAGTAGGGGTTATTAGGTTTGATTAGGGCACACTAAAACTTGTCGCATTAGTTAAATACACAGATATTGCTGTGCTGTAGAGTCCTTGAAACTAAAAATAAAGAAAATAAAACAAGGTAGGAATGGTCTCTTTGTGACATTTCACTGGACTTACATGGGCAATTCAGAAAGCTAAGACTAGTGTTTTCACCTCATTACTTATATATTTCCTCGTGATTCCTCCTGTTCAGTTTGGCTGACATTAAAAAATCCTTTTGTAAGCATGCAACCATCTGTACCTACGTGTACATCAATGATGTTCGACCCTTTTAGCCCACAGTCCAAACATTTAAAAAATGTCAGGCAGCCACAGTCAATATATCAGGGCAATTAATTTGCCCTGTTCTCCTTTCTTTGCATTCAGATGCCACACAGAAAATGGAAACCGTCTACATCTCTGCAGGCAGTGTGGAGCTGATGTAAGCCAGCTCTCGTGCCTCCCTTCCTACTGCTCCAGACACAGGAGGCACACTGAATATAGGGAGGGAAAATGGTTAAGCATGCTGTGCTCCCTCTGTCTCCAGCTGCTGCATGGTTCTTGGGAAATCACAGCTGGGTGATACACACAAGGGCAATCCTCAAGCTGTTTCTTACCAGACATAAAGATTGAGAGTATGAAATGGAGTATCAGATCACTTTTCCACCTTTCTTGGGCTGCTGGGAGCATGGAAGTGAAGAAGTAACCTTTTCATAGGTATTTTGTGACACTAGTCAAGCTCTTTTCTCGCTATCCCTCAGAACATAGTCAAAACAGCGACCAAAGCTGTTGCTTTTCACTCGCTGCTCGGCAGCAGTGGTGGGACTCCCACTTTGTTCTGCAGCTTCTCCTGGGACTGCTTAGAAGTAGTTGAAGCAATCCAGGATCCATACCATCCTATGTCTTTCCCATAGTAACAAGGTGGTTTCAGAGATCTTTTAAGGTAGGACTTGTTCACATGTTCAGCTCCAGACTGCTGCGTGATTTCTTGCCAGTTGTATTGTTCTTAACATAAGAACAGGAAGGAACTGGGCTTGTTTAGTCTGGAGAAGAGGAGGGTCAGGGGAGACCTCATTGCCCTCTACAACTACCTCAAAGGGAGTTGTGGGGAGCTGGGGGTCGGCCTCTTCTCGCAGATAACTAGTGACAGGACTAGGGGGAACGGCTGCAAGTTGCGCCAGGGGAGGTTCAGGTTGGAGATTAGGAGAAATTTCTTCTCAGAAAGGGTGGTTGGGCATTGGAACAGGTTTCCCAGGGAGGTGGTGGAGTCACTGTCCCTGCAGGTGTTTAAAGAAAGGTTAGATGTGGTACTTAGGGACATGGTTTAGTGGGTAATAGGTGGAAGGGGGACAGTTGGACTGGATGATCCTTGAGGTCTCTTCCAACCTTAATGATTCTAACAGTATGACAGCCTACAGCTTCCTCATGAGGGGGAGTGAAGGGGCAGGTGCTGATCTCCTCCCTGTGGTGACCAGGGATAGATCCCGAGGGAACGGCATGGAGCTGCGTCAGGGGAGGTTTACGTTGGAGATCATGAAAAGGTTCTTCACTGAGAGGGTGGTCGGGCCCTGGAACAGGCTCCCCAGGGAAGTGGTCACAGCACCAAGTTTGACTGAGTTCAAGAAGCATCTGGACAATGCTCTCAGTCATCTGCTCTGATTGGGCTGGTCTTGTGTGGAGCCAGGAGTTGGACTCTATGATCCTTATGGGTCTCTTCCAACTCAGGACATTCTATGATTCTATGATAATTATTAATAATAATTCACAACTTCAAAAGCAACCGCTTGTTTCCCTGGCAAAAGTTAGGAAATTTAAATTAATTTATTCTGGAATATGTTTATGTGCATCACTGGTAAAGGTGTTGCCTCCTAGTTGAATTCAGCTGGAATCATTATTCTCCTCTATCAGTTTAAGAAAATATAAAACAATATGCAGCAAGCCTAAAAATTACGTAACAAAGAAGGGCAGATCTACTACAAGAAGCTGTAATCCGGTGAGACGTTCTTCTCAGATGAGCTGAACAAATTCCTCTTTCAGATGACCACCACTCAGTTTTACACCTCAACAGCAATGTCATCTTCTAATATCAGGAATTATCATTCTTAGAGAATGTCAGATTGCAAACATGAAGTCTTAAGTTTTCCAGAATTACAGGCTATTTGGTTTTTTGCTTGGATTTCCCCTGATTTGGAGACATAAATAATCTTATCTTTTCCTTTCAAAAAATATTTCACTCATCCTTTAATTTTCAGCTATATGTATGTGCTATTTGTTATTCTGAGTAGAAAACTATTTCATTTTCTCGGTGTAACAAATATTTCTTCTTGACAGCCACTGGGTTTTTTCCCCTGAAAAAAAGTCCCTTACTGATCTTATTTAAGTATGTCTAATCCCAAATAAAAGAGGAGACAGTAATTCACTCCCTAAACAGTTTACGACTGCTATGATTTTTTTTCTGTAATCTGTCCCCAAGCAAACTTAAATCTCTCACAGTCTCCTTGAAGGGAAAAAAAAAGTGCAGAAAGTATGGAAAGAATATTCAAAAAACTTTCTGACTGTTGTATTTTTACCCTGGGATGGCTTACAAAAAAAGTGCTTCCCAGTATGGTTAAATAGTGGGCATCTTTTAATCATACAAGTTATGATCCAGTTTATGATATTTTCTTACCTGATTTGTTGCTTCGAAACTTCTCATCAGTTAATAGAATTTTGCACCAGAAATATTCTTTAATCATGGTTTCTTTTTATTTTCTGCTTTAGTTGAAGGTCACAAATTGTATAACTGTATGCAAAACGTGCCTTTTCCCTGCTTGTCCTGTTTCTTTCCTTCAGTATTTTGAATGCCTTGGTACATTTCATTCAAAACCTTTCATTTTAGAAACCAGAATGATCCAGGCTGAACCACACAGCTAGCTCTGACATTTTTCTGGTGCTGGTTTGTGTTTGGGATATGGATGCCGAATCTCTTTCAGGTAGCATCGTCAAACAGTGGTGCTCTTGCTGTGATGATAACTTGTACTTTTTCAGGGATTTTCATCTAAGAATTTGGAAGTGCTTTGCAGAAATAGAGTATTTCCTTACTTGTCTCTCTAACTACCCTCATATCTGTGTGTGTGTGTGTGTATGTATATAGAGCCCTAATACATGCAGAGATCACATCTCGTGCAACCAGTGTCAGACAGTGAAGAAGTGGAGATGGGAACAAAATCTGACTTCATGATTGTATATTCCTGTCATAACTGAATCTGAATATTTCCCAAGTATTTAGTAAAGATGTTGAGAAGAATCTCTGTTTCTTCCTTTCCTATATACCTAGCAAAGGAATAGCTTGACTGGTTTCTACAGAATGCTTATAGATGAAAGTGAGTGGCTTGGTTTGGAGACATTGAGGACAGTAAATCAAAGAGGGCCTTGCCTGTAATTCTGAAAGTAGTGAGATTGATTAACTGTCTTACCACGTGCCAAACTGAATTTACAAGCATAGATCTAAATGTTCTCTAAAGGTTAATGATGAAGCCCTTATTACATTTTGCTATATTCTGTTTTGAAAATCGTATTGGAAAACGACAACCGTGCAGCTGGTTTGCGCCAGTCTTTTGGTGCAGAGATGCTAATCACATCTTCTAAAGGGCTTCAATGTCCAAAGAGGAGCCAAAGCTGAGTGCAGACGGCCGGGGTGGTATATCCGTCACTGTCTTTGTTGTTAAGTTTCCTTCCTATAAATCAGTGTGACATGAACCGGTCAGTTCTGTATTAGAGAGTTAAAGTTCTGCAAAGACTCGGTTCAGGTCAGGAGGTGTAGGAAGGAAAGCTTTCCCTAACCTTTCCTTTCGAGTTTCACTCTACTGCTTTGTGTGCCGTAAGGAGAACAACGCTGGCACTTCATTGCACCATCTCAGGGGCCGGAGGGGGAATAGCGGCATGCCTGAGGTCTCCCCACTTTTATTACATGTTCGCTTCTATTAAAGCTGCCTTGCCAAAGTCTTGAGAGACTCCCTCTTTCTATAGTAGAGCACATTTCAAAATGAGGGATAAATCCTGATAAGGTTTCTGGATGCTGTTGTGACACAGTAACTAATTTGGCCATTGGCCTTCAACGTGGGTGTTTTAGGGAACGCGGATAAAACAGGCTGTCTTAAAGTACTGTCTGTTCCCAGCCTTTTCCCCCTCTTATAAATTTATGATTTACCTTTCCTTTTTGTTATTTGGAAACTTATGGCTTGCTTTTAGTTTTCAAGCTACTATAGCGTAAGACTATTCCCAGTGTAATTATTTTTGAATTGTAGAGCACATCTACCATCAGCATCCTGTTCCTGTAGCTGAATTCTGGCTCCCTTCAGAGTCCCCGGCCAAGCTCCCACTGACTTTGGGAGAGCAGGAATTTCATTCCTATGCTTGTTTTTCCTAATATCTGGAGAAATTTTTAAGGAATTTCCAGCTGAAACTCATCACACTGTGATCCAGAAGATACAAAAGCAAGTATCCCTGGTGGTGTCTTGGCATTTAAGTATCAAGTTTTACTTCCTAACCAGAAAGTTATTTTTAATAAGTTTTAATAACTTACACTAGGAAAAAAAAACCTCATTAGGATTTTTAACTCTCACATCTGGGAATAAGAGTGACCTAGAATGCTGATGCGATGATTCATAGTATTTTAATTTTTGTAATATGGGATACTATCATATAAATTTTAAATTGCACATTTCAGCTGCTGCTCCAAGTAGCGTTTAGTGCGGCAGGAAATCTTCCCACTCTGGCTTGCCAGGAGCAAGCCTGCAAGTTGAAATTAAATTTTTGTTAATTTTTTTGTACCTACGTAAGTAATTCCCGCTCCCCTCCATAATCTGCATGGTGCAGCAAGATGCGTGGCTGTTGTGCCACAGGAATGGTGCAGTGTCATTGCTCCAAAGCGACTGGAGAGGGCAAGAACCCAGGTCTGAGAAAAGGCAGTGGAAAACCCACAGTGGGGCTGGGGATATACAACACCCATTTGCTGTCCAACTAGGAGAGGGTGCAGAAGGAAGAACACATCCCAAATGCCACAGCCACACCCTTCACTTTCCTCTTTGGCTTTGCTGCACCTTTCAGCTGGCTGATGTGCGCCGCTGGCTGGGCCACCCGCTCCTTCCTCAGCATGAGGAAATGCTCCGGCTTTCAGCTGCCCTGCCTTTACTGGGTATGGCTAGAGGGCAGGTCACTGAGGGGGTTCTGCTTAAGGACATGCCCTGTTTAGAAAACGTGGAAGAACATGCAGTTTGTCATCACCTGTGGCTACTGACCAGTAAAGCAAATGACTGAGAGTTGTTTTGCTCCTCAAGACAAATAACTCGTACTTTCAATACCAGACCTTAAGTCTGTTGGAAAATGTGTCCACCTTTCATAGAATAAAAGCCAAGAAGATGAAACACATGGTGTCTTGTTTCCCTACATCCATGGTTTAGGCATATTTCTGTAATTGACCTCATTTTCAACAGCTTGTCCCCCGGACCAGACGTTGCATGTGTTGGAACTGACAAAGATAGAGTTCACGTTTTGCGTGTTCTCAGCTCTAACTTCCAGCCAAGCACAAGCCACACATCCCAGATACCATCTACTCCTTGCCTTTGATGGCCACTCCTAAAATGCAGCCAAGTGGCCCTAGTCAGTCTCTGCTGACTGACTCCATGCCTGGTCTACATGCCTGGTCCATGCCATGCTCTTCCCCCACAGCGTGTCCTCCCTTCCCAGGATCCAGGGAGACTCTTGCAGGTGGTGCAGCAGGACTGCTGCTGCTAGCCCACACTGGGCGGTCTCCCTGGCACATGCCGACTGCTGGGCTGGCCAGAGGCAGTTGTCTCCTCCTGAGTTACAAGGACAGGAGCTGCATCTGAATCCTGCAGAGTGGTTTGCAAGCTGTGCAAGTAAGCTCTCGCTGGTCTCTAAGACAAGGGGCCTCCCTTTCACACTGGTGGCACAAACAGGTCCTTTGGTATTTCATCCCCTTGTGAGAGGGAGAGTCGGGACTTGAAAGTGAGCCAGGTCTTAAGGCGGACTGTGGAGGAATATACCTCAGTGTTTGCCTGTGCTGGGGAAGCCTTGTAACCTCCTTTACTGGACCAGGAAAATGCCCATACAAAATGTGAGAACATACTATACCTCTCCTCAGTATTACCCTAATAAAACTCTAGCCTGAAACTTAAAATCACTTCCACTGTCAGGCTTTCATTTACGTGCATGTCCTGAGCCATGCAGCATTTGTTGGCCCTTTATTTGCATGTGCAGCTCTAATTATTAGAGGAAAAAATACAAGAGAGAGCTTATGCTGCAACAGCAGTCTTCAGCTAACCCCTTATAGATTCCATGGAGCTTTGAGCTACTAATTGTCCAAGTGATCTCATTAAAGATCTAAAGATAGCTGTGCGGGCTAAAATGCCGTCATTTCAGGAGAAAGAACTCAAATCCAGTGAGGCCGTTGAAACACTGATGAGCAAATGAGCCTCTGCTGATCTTTGCTACACAGATCCTTAGCTGTCCTCTTCTCCAGCTAATTGCTTTGTCACAATATGGGAGCGTTTCATTCTCTCCTGTCAATACCTCTTGTAACTCAATAAAGCAGGGTTCTTTGGAAGTACTAAAGGAATTCTGGCAAGCATCACTGTGGTTTTAGCCATTATTTATATCTCAAAATTATCACTTGCTTTTGGATCGCCCCATTTCTGAAGTGGAAATTACTGAATGGATCACACAGTATTGTCTTGTACTTTCTCAAAATTCGTATCAAGCCAGAAGAAATTGTCCTGGCCTCATAAACCAGACTCTGGAAACTGAAAGCTACAGCTCTGCTTACAGTTCTAGCTCTGTACTGGTGGGTTGTTACTTGCTTCTCGTGCTACTGGGGTTTTTTCTTCCTAAAAGAATGGGTGTCTCCTAAAACTCTTGATGTTCACCCTCTCTGTTTTCAGACAGCTCTCTTCTTAGCTTTCCAAACATCTGCAACATCATTTTCTGTGCTCTTCCGAACTCTATGCATGTCAGTTGTAATTCTCTCGAATCTGTCCTCTAGTGAGTGCAGAACTGATGTGCCAAACCCCTCTTTGCATTTACAGTCTTTGAGGCTTTTAGTCATCTTTTCCTGCAGTGATGACTTCAAGTTTATTCTTTTCTTTCACCTTTGTGATTATGAGGGTTTCATCTTTCTAGGCACTTTCCAACCTTGTCATCCTCTCTTATTAATAGGAAATTTAATAAATCGTGTCAGGCCTTTAGTTACCATGTCCGTTTTCATTTATTCATCGTAATACTGCCTTTGCAATCATTTTATCTCATTATCTGCACGTTTTTAAACATTCTTAAAAACCGTATGCGGAGCGGACCTGTAAATTATCTTAGTAGGAGCAATCTGTGACTGCAGACTTAGAGAGCACCCTACTGGTGTCATTACTGAAATGCAGCCATGGAAACAAATCGGCAAGCACAGGTAAAATTAAACCAGTGACGTTTTAAACAATGATGTTGATAGAATCTGTAATTAAGTGTTTGTCTATTGCATTTAGTAGCTAAGGTGGTAACGGTGATGCAAGTATCAACTGTTGGATAATACCTGTTTACACTTAGATTCATGGAAAATCTGCAAACAGAAGTCCAAGAAGTGGAATTCATAAAGTTTTCAAAGGGGTTGAATGTCATGAGAAAAGAAGACTTTGCAGAATGGTTACTGTACTTCACCGATGAGGAAAACAACGAAATTTACTGGCAGAATGTGAAGGACAGAATTGAGGCGGGAGAGGTTGGTACATGAAGCGTGCTGGGGTTTGCTTCTTCATTTGTATGTACAGGTTTTCATTTGAATATAAGTATCTTATCATGTAACTTGCTTCCAAGTGAATTATTGCAGCTTTTGAATTTTATGCAAATAAGAACAATGATAATTTGCCAACTGAGAAATACAAATATTGATTATGAGTAAGCAATCACACCTAAACACTAGCTCCCACCAGATTTAAATAAATAGATTTACTGGTGTTTGAGTGTATTCTTCATTGTATATCATCTGAATTATGTTATGCTCTAGAATATCAGTTTGGAAGAATTCAAGACATTCTGCAAGTTTACAAACAACCTGGAAGACTTTTCTATTGCCATGCAGATGTTTACTGTAGCCAATCGTCCTGTTAAACGGGGTAAGTGCTGCACACCTTCCATATATATTTTTTAAAAGCGAAAAAAATGCATTTTTGTTACAGAATTAATGTAAGTAAGTTATCCTAATGTAGCACTGTGAAGTCAAAAAATAGTGTACTGCTCTTTGTTCTGAATTCATTCTATTTCATGAAGAAATAATAGTATAAAGTTCCCAAATTTTTTTATTTGTAAGTTCCAATGTGCTATCATATGCTGAACCACTCACAGCAGACTAAACCATATAATCTTAGAATGGTTTGAGTCAGAAGAGACCTCAAAGACCATCTAGTTCCAACCCCCCCACCATGGGCAGGGACACCTTCCTCTACACTAGCTTGCCCAAAGCCCCATCCAACCTGGCCTTGAACACTGCCAGGGATGGGGCCTCCACAGCTTCTCTGGGCAACCTGTTCCAGTGCCTCACCACCCTCACAGGGAAGAATTTCTTCCTAACATCAAATCTAAATCTCCCTGTTTTCAGTTTAAACCCATTCCCCCTTGTCCTCTCACTACACACCGCTGTAAACAGCCCCTCTCCAGCTTTCGTGTAGCCCCCTTCAGGTACTGGAAGGCTGTGATTAGGTCTCCCCGGAGCCTTCTTTTCTCCAGGCTGAACAAGCCCAACCCTCTTGGCCTTTCTTCTTTGGAGAGGTTCTCCAATCCTCTGATCATTTTCATGGCTGTCGTGGTTTAACCTCAACCAACAACTAAGCCCCACGCAGCTGCTCACTTACTCCCCCCACAGTGGGATGGGGAAGAGAATCAGAAGAATAACAGTGAGAAAACTCACAGGTTGGAGATAAAGACAGTTTAACAGATAAAGCAAAAGCTGCACACACAAACAAAGCAAGACAAGGAATTCATTCACCAAATGCCATCACTCCAAAGGTTCCCCTCTTCCTTCTTCTTTCCCCAGTGTTATATGCTGAGTATGACATCATATGGTATGGAATATCTCTTATCAGTTCAGGTCAGCTGTCCTGGGTGTGTCCCCTCCCAACTTGTGCACCCCCAGCCATCATGCTGGTGGGGTGGTGTGGGAAGCAGAAAAGGCTTTGACTCTGTGTAAGCACAGCTCGGCAGTAACAAAAACATCCCTGTGTTATCAACATTGTTTTCAGCACAAATCCAAAACACAGCCCCATCCCAGCTACTTTGAAGAAAATCAACCCAGCCAAAACCAGCACAGTGGCCCCTCTCTGGACTTGCTCCAGCAGCTCCATGTCTTTCCTGTACTGGGGACCCCAGAGCTGGACGCAGCACTCCAGGTGGGCTCTCAGAAGAGTGGAGTAGAGGCGCAGAATCACGTCCCTTGACCTGCTGATCACGCTGCTTCTGATGCAGCCCAGGACATGGTTGGCTTTCTGGGCTGCCAGCGCACACTGCTGGCTTATACCCAATGTTTCATCCACCAGTATCCCCGGATCCTTCTCCGTAGGGCTGCTCTCAGTCCAATCTAAATTCTAGATTAGGAAGGATTTATTGAAACAATACGTGCTTTAGTAGCGGCTCATGGTAACAAAGCTTTTTCCTCATAGTGAAACTAGTTTTCTGAGGAAACTAAACAATAGAGATCTCTTCTTTTGGAGGGTGTTTAGCATCTTGCTGTGTTTTACTTATGCCTCCGTACTACCTTCTCCATGTGCGTAAGTAGTGTTAATGCAATCATGGCTAACAGTGTAGAAAAGCGGAGTTTAAAATAAAGATTTGAAGGAGGGAAGTTGCTTCTTTCCCATTTAGTAGAAATAGGAGCAATGCAACAAAAGCTTCATGGACATACAAATGCTTTTTGTTGTAATCCTGAGGTTGTTACTTACTTGTTACACTTGAAAGACAGTTCCCATAAGTTACTAGAAAATAGTAATGTAAAAAGTTCCTAAGGAAATTTGATGAGACATTAACACTCATGAAATAAACATTTGATGGCCTCATACAGGAAGAGAATTCAGTATTCTTGGGAGAGAAATGTTTGGATGAGGTTTGAACCATGGAAGGCCAAAAGCGAGCGGGTTTACAGTTTGTGACTTCCGTCACTAGTTTGTGCAGCCTTCAAGAAGAGTTTTGTTTCCACAGCCTCTCCGGGCAGGTGCTCTAGTGCTTAACCACTCTCATCGTGAAGATTTCTCTGTGTCAAACCCTTGCGGCAACTTACAGTGACATGTCTTACCTCCATGCACCTTAGAGAAAAATATGGCGTGCTCTTCTCCATAACCCCTTTTAGGTAGTTGAAGGCTGCGGTGAGATTCCCCCCTTACAATTCTGTTCTCCCCAGCTCCCTCACCTTCTCTTCTTCCATCATGTGTTCCAGCTCCCAGCTGGGTTCATGGCCCTCCTTCCTGGTTTGACAACATCTTCCTTCTGTGGGGGCAGACACAATTTATTTGTGCCAGGTGTAGAAAGAGCGGAGGGGAAAGAGGATGAATTAATGGTGAAATAATAGTTGTAAGTGAGATATGAAAGTTTAGCTCACTTCTCTATTATCACATTTTCAAGTGCCAAAGAATGAGGAGGCCAACAGTTGGTGTTGACTCTGGTAATGTTCCCTTGTAAAAACTCATTCCTAACCAACAGGCAGCTGTGACTGTTTATGCACTGAGCCCTGCTGTGATCGAAAGCAGTCAGCTTTCAGGTAGCTCACAGACGCTACCTGTACACCTGTCTAATCCTTTCCTGAATCCAAGTTCTTTGCCTTGCTGTTTGCATGTGGGTACACGTGTGTATTCACACACATAGGAATATTTATCTAAAAATAGGACAGTCCTTTAGTCCTTCCTTTTATTCTAGACTTCTTTTTTCTTCTAAATTAGCAGCTAATCTTTTGTCTCTGATAAGGTGGCCCTTCTTGGTTTGAAGATTGTTATGCTACACCATTTTAGAAGATCTTTCTCCTTCATGTTCTATTCCAAAAGTGCAGTACTGGATTTATATTTAGCTTCAAGAGCTGAAACAGTTTACATCTTTTTAAAGAGCTCTACTATAAGCATCCTATATTTCATGTCCATTTTAAATCATGGTATATTCTTTTACAGAAGGATTTTCAACTTAATTGTATTTAAACTGATTGTAAATTAATGGACTGCGTTTGTACAGGAATTGTTCAAAGAGGCAAAGATGAGAGCTAAGTCAGGAGTGCTCTTTCCTCTAGTAAGCTTCAGAACTAATCGTATTTATAATTCTATTTATAAACAGCACTTATTTATGAACACAGAACCACACTCTTTAATATATTTCTGACTCAGTTGGACAACTTGCTGTAATAATCTACAGTACTGCTGTACCTTAATAACCTCCAGTCTCTCCTTGAAATTCACACTTCTGTGATACCTTCAAAAATGCATCCAGTTCATGTGTTGTGATTGTGCTTGCTATAAGAAACAATACTTTCACTCTTACGGTTGTCTTATGGCAACCCCACATATTTCCTCATCTTCCTTGAGTCAAAACTCCAAGTTCTTTACACCACAAGACCAAAAGCGGACATAGAAGATAACAATTATAACGTACATTGTAGTGTAAAGAGAGAAAGCCAAAAAGCTGAAGAGGAAAGTAGATATCCAGAGAGGTACTACCACTTTTTCTGCCATAAACCCGTATAAACTCTTCCATCATAATTTAAGAGAAGGCAGCCTACTTTTTTAAAAACAGAAGTACAGGTGTATAAGCCATGGGATGTAAACAGTGTCTTGAGTATTTGATGGTTTCTGTTTCTTCTACAGAGTTGCTGAGGGGATTGTTGGTTGAGGTGGAGCATACTGTAAAATACTGTTCGCTCAGGAGAGTAGTTTTCTTGCAGAATGAATTGGCATGAAACTGGTTTGAGATAAAATGATAGTATTATGAGACCGTAGTGAGGCAAACACCATCCATATGCACAGGTATCAGTCAAAAGTACATAAGTTTTCAGCATGCAGCTATTTCTAGCAAAAATTAATCACTCTTACTGTTGCCAGAGAAGTAGTGCATTTCAAAAGTTTATCATACAATGAATAAAGATAGTGTAACAAAAGGTGAAGCAAGCTCAAGAATGCATGAACTGAGTGCTCCTAATAGTTTACTAGTTCACACATCACAAATTCTATAGTTAGGAGACCCATGAGACATTGTAGCTTGTCCAGAATCCTGCTTTATGTGCTTTCCAGTTTCTTTACAAGTTCACAGTCACCTATGATGTAATATTATGTCTTTGCTAGCTGAGTTCAAGAGAGCAGTGAAGGTGGCAACAGGACAGGAGCTCTCAGATAACGTTTTGGATACCATCTTCAAGATTTTTGATCTAGATGGAGATGACTGCCTCAGCCACAGCGAGTTTCTTGGAGTCCTGAGGAACCGAATTCATCGAGGCTTGAGGGTAACAAGCTAACATCATCATTTTTAAATACCACAGATGATTGCTACAACTATCTTGTTAACGTTTGTAGAAACACAAGTAGAGATAGTGAATAGAAAGAAGTTATATTTTAAACTGAAGATTCCTTACTGCTTATAAATCTGGAAGGAGTGCTACCACCGGGAACTTGTTATTGTGCATGTGAACTATGGGAGCAGCAGCATTGCATTACATATTATATTTACACAGTCTGTGAATAAGAGTCTTTTTTGTGTAAATGATAAACATACTTTAACTTTATTAACAGGTGCCGCAACAGCAAGGCATTCAAGGTTACTGGAAGTGTGTGAAAAGAGAAAGCATTAAAGGAGCCAAAGAAGTGTGGAAGCAAACGGGGAAAAGTCCTTTTTAAAGCAGTCCGTTGTTGTTCTGCTATAAATGTTGTTATGTAGGGGGGTTGTCTGTCTTGTTTACATAATAGCTGAATCAAAAACACTCTTTTTTTTTTTTTGCTATAGTTACACTTTAATTAACCCAGTTTCTAATGCAATAATTTTGTATTGTTCTCGTGCAATCAGTTTGATTTATAGAACTGTTACCGCTTTTGACCTCCATACGGAAGCACTCTTGTTCTAGGGAATAGTGTTGTTTACTCCTCTGTGGAGTCTGACCCCGCGCTGTATCATGCAGGATACACAGGATTTAACAGTGGCCGCTGGCAGGAACGTCACAGCAAGATCGTCTCCTGTTGGAAGAGCGGACATCCTCTCGGTTAGCCACTAGCACAGCAGTTCTCTTTCCCTGGCAAAGGTAGAGGTCCAAAAGGTGAAACCACTTGCACAATCCATGCAAATCAAGGTATCCTAGATCAAAAAGGAAAATCCCCGTGGTTCGCACCCTCAGAACTGTGAGCTGCTCATGTGATAGTTCCTGGTGGATGATTCCAGCAGATCCTGTATGGATATCTGGTTTGTCTGCCTTCATGATGATAATATTAAACTGGAAATACAAGACTGTTGATACAGGCTTTAAACATTTTACATTGATCTGTGAATGTGCATTGAGTCTCTCAGACCTCTTCAACAAATAGTATAAATGAGAAGCAAAAATCCTCATTCTGTCATAAACAGCAGTAGCTACAATTTGGGTCATCGCTATTTTGCTGTATTTATATTGCAGAAGGTGAGTGTGTAACAAATAGTTGCTTTGTCTTTCTTGAGTTGTGACAGAGAATGCTGCAGTATCTCAGGAATTCAAGGTTATAGTAAGCAAGCGTTGGGGGAGTAAGTCGTCCAATGAAAAAGTAAATAAAAATATTTATTACTCCAAAATGCAAAGTTAGATACAAGATCTTGAACAGTAAACCAAGGAACAGATCAAAATTAACATTTAGCAGTTATAGATGAACATTTTTTAGCTACGACATAGTGTGCATACACAGGCGTTACATGTTTTTTCTTTCTCCCAACCGTAGGAGCCAATAGTCCTATGTCCACATCAGTCTTCCCGATCATTGGCCGCTATGTACAGGAGATAAAGCTCTCAAGGTTCTTCGTCTTTCCCTCTCCCAGTTGTTTGATTTGTCTTGGCTGGGATGAAAGCTGAACCTTTCAAGACAGGTTCGTAGAATCAGAATGGTTTGGGTTCGTGATAACTGTCTCAAAAGATGGACTGGGGAAGGGTCTCAAGAAAAACAACCAAGAAATCTCACCACTCTGTGAGGAAGTATCCCTCCCTTTTAAACATGACACTAGCTATGTTATTCTCAAAGATGCGTATAAGCTCAACAGGAGGTGTTTTGTTGTAATTTCTTTGGGGTTTAATGGGGAGAACCTTGATAAGAGGGAACCTTCCATGATAGATACCGAGCAGGCCCCACTCACATGAGGGGCAGGAGAGGCTGCGTTAGGAGACCATAAAGATGACACCTAAGGAGTACTGAGATTACAGAGAATGTAATTGGTATGTCGGCAGCCATCTGGCAGGCTTGTGCTGAGGAGGAGTCTTCCTGCCCAAGCCTCAGCAGAGTGGTCTCTCCTCAGGATATAGAGTGAGAAGCTAGCAAAGCCGCAGCGTGCACCTGCATGCTGCTCTTCCCTCCATGGTCTTCACTTGGAGCTTTAATTTAAATTGTCTTAAAGAGAAAATGTTCATGTTCTTGTCATCTGTGGACATGCACCCAGAGTCACCCACCAGAACCTCAGTCAACCCACAGCATGCCTCTGTGGGCATCCTGAGGCTGTCTAGAAGATCAGGCACCAGTGACCACCAAGAATCCCCTTACTTCCCCAGGAAACAGTCAGAAGGAAATAAAAAAAGGTAGACGCCTGACACACACACCCCCCGCGCCCCCCGCAAACGAACTGATGCACTGCTCGGGGACAGCAGGAGATGAGAGAGCTTCCGTCCTCTGGTGATGGGAGCCACGAGAAAGATGGGTACTGGGAGTGGAGGTGGGGCGGTGGGACTGGCATCAAAGTATGGCAGCCAGCTTTGCATCACCACGTAGGGAAGGACACAAGCGAGCAAGGCACGTCTGTACCACAGGAGTGTGTGAGTTCACCCCAAGTGTGCTTTGTTCCGGCTCTGGCTTTAATGCAAGGTTGCCTCATACTTGTTGCTGTTAATAATTTGGCAAATCTTTTTTACTTTGGAATGGAGATTATTCGTTAACATTTTATTCTGTGTAATGTTAATGGGTTTATGATGTTCTTTATTGCCTTTGTAGTTTCTTTTGTTTACTAATTACCGGCTTCCTACAAGCTCTTTGGTTTTCTTTCGGAAAAATCAATTCATTTCGCTTTAGTGTATCTGGAAGTTTAATTCCTCATTGCTCATTTGTGTTTGAGTTTGTGCAATCAGCAGTACCTGCCTTCGACAGCAAGGTACTAAAAATGGGGTTTCAAGCTTTATTTTTTAGCAAAAGCTTTGGTGTCAAGTTCAGAGGAAAAAGAAGACAGATGTGCTTATTTTTAGATTAACATTGTGTCTGTAGCAAAAAAGAAATTAGGCGATTGATTCAAATACAGTTGTGAAACATTTTCAGAAGTTATCCTGAAAGTGCAGGCAGGAAGGAACTCCTGTCAAGGCCAGAGAAGACATGTCCATCAGGCTTGAAGAATCAGACTCTGTTTAATCTGTAGTCTATTTTTGTTTCTCTTAACTAAAAGACTTTATGAAACAGTCTTAAAATAATTTCTTATATTAAATATCTTAGCTTGACAGAGCTGTTTACTTGTGTAGATTGACCTTGTCTTAAGGAATCCATGGTAGTTTTTGCATGAGATATTTTATTTCTTTTTAGTAACTTTACGGTATTTGCAACCTATCTGTCAGCATTACTTCACACAATTTAGTTAAACATTTATGCCAGCTGCCAATCTATCAGTTAAACTTTCCAATTAGGACTTTTTTAATGTTAGGAACTCTTCCTCTGAACAGAAACATACAGAGAAACTAAATAAAATTGGATTTTTAAAAAAATCTCCAACATGGTGTCTGAATGTTATGTGGAATAAAGATGAATACATTGCACATTGCAGCAGTCTCAAAAATTGATTTAACATATTCCAAGAGGACACACAAGAGTGAGTACAAGTCATTTACAGCTTATAACTCATCTACAGAATTTTATTTGTGTCCCCATGACAACATTTGTAAAAAGTAAAATGTAAAATTTTTACAGTGTAAAATTTCTTTCAGTTTGTTTAGTTTAAGAGAATTGTTTAGAAACATTTATTCTTCATTTCTAAAAGCAGCAAAGGCAAAAATGCAGAACTAAAGAAATTCATCAGTTGTTTCTAGAAATTAATTTTAGTGCCTCAGTTTATGCAAGTGTCCCAAAAGCAAAACTCCCTCTGCAGTCAAACCAAGTTGATGGGTTTTAACAAAATGTGCAGCAATGAGGAGCACATATTCTGCATAGAAGGACTGAAAAAGTAAAGTTCTATCACGGTGTTAGTGTCTGCATCAAAAGCAAATCTCCGATTTAGTCCATCTCCTGCTGCGTGTTGTCTCCTTCTGGGGTTCAGACAGGTTGCCACTGATGGGGCCTGGAGGGGTGCCAGTGCCTGAGCCGAACTTGAGTATCATCAGGGTCTGTTGGCTCGTCTGTTGAACCAGGTGTTATTAAAAGGGTGAACAATATGTTCATACCTGATTTCAAGCTTTTGGTGGAGAATATGTAAAGTTTTAATGATTTTTAGAAATGAAAAATGTTTTGTCTCTGGACTCCAAGGTGTCTCAGAGCTTGTAGAATTTTCGGTGTAGATATCGGACCATGTCCTGGCTCTGAAGAGTTTACAGGTTACACCTGAGTTACCTAGAAAGCAGAGATGAGACAGTAAGATAAACAAGCCAGGCCATGGATTGCAGTTTCATGGCACTGCATGTGTCCAGTGCATTTAACAAAAGAGCGTGACTGCCCAGCAAAGAGCTAGAATGGGAACAAACATTTAAAGCAAGTATTTTAAAATTCAGGCATATTGACCATACTTTGACTTGGCATAGAAATGGATCAATGAATGTACATTGGAATTTAAAAATACAGTTTTCTTCTCATGCAAGAGTTATCATGGGAGACTGCAAGCATGTCTCGTGCCTTCAGATTTAATCTTTCTTACAAAACAGTCGCAGCTGGGTGAGGACACTACTCCAATGCAGAAAAAATCTTCAGTCCTGAACAGAAAATGCGTGTCCAGATGATGCTGTGGTCAGTGTTAGTGAGGTGCAAGCTGGCCAGGCCAGCAGCTCCTGTAATGCAGCTGGTCTCAAGGGAACCATGCAGATGAAAGTGGTGGATGTAGACACACGGTTAGCCCCCAGGTGACCACAGAAACTCCTCCGAGAGAAACTGAAGATGTGGCCCAACAAGAAGTGGAAGTTCTGTTCAGGATGGAAAATCCGAGTGGCTTGAGCATGCACAAAATTAGCCGGCAAACAAGTGCATGTCTCTTCACTCTCCTGCTGTTTGATGGTTTCCTGCTGGCTTTGTTGATGAAACAATTCCTAGTTGGTTCAATAATACAAAAATTATGCAACATATGTGCAGACAGATTTCCCATTAGGCTGGTATTGGCTTAGCTAATATTGTTTTCAGTTCATTAACCAGAGTGCCCTAGCACAGAGCTCTGCTTGCCGTCTTCAGAGCCATGGAGCTGCTCCCGCACACCGGCCTCTGGAGGGAAGATGCTTAACAGTGCACCCACCTGCGTGGTTTTAGAAAGAACACCTCGCGCCTTGAAGAGCAAGTGCTGTGCTTTTCCACACCTGCGTTCCCAAATGTGAAGCTCCCTCCTTCCTCTTCTGGCCCTGTTGAGGGTGGCCTGCCTCCCCACGCTGAGCGGGTGGAAGGGACCTCTGGGGGCACAGGTGCTGCACCTCATGAGACGTAGGGTTTCTGCTGACCCCATTTCAGAAACAGAGATTTGAAAATTTGGGAGGATGGCATATTCTGTAGTCAATGTAGAGCTATATTCTTTTTCAGACACCAGCCAACTGCTCTGAAACATCCTCTGGAGGACTTTGTCTTTCTCTGTGATGGGCTTCACTAGACTAAACTTGTACTTTGTGAATGCCGCCTTCGTCGTCTTTAATGGTCCCTAAATATAAGTACTTGCATTTGGACATTTTTTGTTAAATCGAAGTGTTATTTTATGTGAAGGGTGAAAACTCTTAGAAAGAAGGTGGTTTAAAACTTTAACAAATTTGGGCATTAAGGAAATAGATTTTGAAATTGGAACCATCCAGTGAGCAATTTCCTGGTGAAAGGAAGAGCTACAGGACTGCTGCACCGCAATACTGCATGCCTCGGGTCCACTGCTTCAGGGAAAATTTGTCAGTTTTAATGTTACCCCATGGAGCAATGACTAGCTCTAAATCACCCCCCCAAAACCCAACTAGGTTCTAAGGCTTGTCAATAAAATCTTTCCTCTTTTTTTCAAGATACAGATTTTTTTAAGATTATGTGGCATCCTACTGTGTTTTAACCTACTTTGATTAATTGATAGTATTTTACTTTTGAAGTTCATTGGTAGTACTAGAATGAGTGAATGTTACGAAAAACATTGTGTGCCTCTCATAAATAATGCACAGAATTCCTAGAGCAACGGTAGCTGAGTCACAGGACAGGTGATTCCATTCAGTGTTAAAAAGGAAGGATACCAAAATGTGATGTTCTGCCACTCGTCTTTAGAAAAGGGGATTTCAAAAGAAAAGGTGACTAATTCAATGATAAGTCCTAAAGTTAAAAGAAACAAAACTCTTTTAAATGCTATTAGAAGAAATGATAATTTAGGAGACATGACTGTCACTGAACAAAAGGACACTAGGAAAGCAAGGAATAAATCAATGTGGCTGAAATTAAATTTTCAAGACGCTGTTTGAGCAAAAGCCTGTGTTCACAATTTAGAAATTTAACCTAACACAAACACGGGCAACTCATCACTCACAGTTGGTGTATACAAGATTACACGAGCTGTGCTGGAATGTGAAGAGCAAAGACTTACACAGTCTCAGTTGGGTTTATGTGTATATCAGAGACATGAAGCCTCCAAAACATTGATTGGCCTGGTATTACCAGGAGCAAGTAATAAGATTCCTAACGAGACAGATTATCATTTTACATCATTCTCCATCTAAGAGGCTGTTGGGATGCTTCTGCCCGGAGATTGTTCGTTCCTGGAATTTAAGATGAGCTACTCTGAGAGGAAAAAAATACAGAAGCAAAATGGAGATGAAACTGTTGTACGTGGAGATGAATTGTTGTAGATTATAAAGTGTAAATAGTACAGAGAGAAATTCTGAAAAACTGGAGTCTTGCTCTAAGACACCCTTCCAAAAGCATAGCAAATGATACAGTCATTTACAGTGCAGTAAATTTTGCCACCTGTTCCTGCCAAGCTGCACCAACTACTGGTCGCAAATAAACCAACAATAATCTGGCAGACTGTGCAATAAACCGTCACCGGTGTTGAGGCTGCAGGGAGGAATGTTTCGCTTCTCTCATGCAGTTCTTCCTGTGGCTAAAGCAGGTGGGCAGCCAGAAATGGAGGTGTGAAATGTGAAAATGAACTCAAGACACCTTTTTTTTAGCTATTTGACAATTATGGGATTGTGAGGTGAGCAGCCATTCCTATGACATGGCATTCTCAGTTGCTCTTTGGCGTCCAAGAGTCTGCTCCAAGTGTCATCACTTGTCCCTCCCCACATCTGAGGCAGCGAAGTTTGTACAAGCTGTGGTGCGGTGCTTTGAAGCCAAATAGGCACTCAGTGATTTCTAACAGAGCTTCCTTCCATCCTGCCTGGCTTCTGCTCAAGGACCTGGTTTCTGCTCAGGAGGTCATTGTAGAGACGTCCCAGGTGGCTTTGAGAAGTGGAAGATGTTAGTTCCTGCCAGCTGGAGGGGCTCCTCATGCAGCGTAACTCCTCAGTGAGGGGACTATTCGGGACAAATAGTTCCTCTATCACCTCACAACCTTGACGTTGTCCTTGTTTGATTCAGTCTCACTTCAGTTTCTGTCAGTAGGGAAACTGCACAGAAATGTTACCGGACAATAGCTGGTCAGAAATCATCCGTCCTGTCCTAGGTTTATGCAGCTGTCACTGGCTTTCTGTCCTACCCAAGGCATGTGTCTGACCCAGACAGAAATACTGGCCAGCACCAGACTCGTTCCAAACCACACGTGGTGGCTGTTCCTGCAGCGCGGTACTGACACGTGCCATGAGCCAGCAATGTGCCCTGGTGGCCAGGAAGGCCAATGGCATCCTGGGGTGCATTAGAAGGGCTGTGGTCAGTGGGTCGAGGGAGGTCCTCCTCCCCCTCTATTCTGCATTGGTGAGGCCACATCTGGAGTATTGTGTCCAGTTCTGGGCCTCTCAGCTCAAGAAGGACAGGGAACTGCTAGAGAGAGTCCAGCACAGAGCCACGAAGATGATCAAGGGAGTGGAACATCTCCCTTATGAGGAAAGGCTGAGGGAGCTGGGTCTCTTTACCTTGGAGAAGAGGAGGCTGAGGGGTGACCTCATCAATGTTTATAAGTATGTTAAGGGTGAGTGTCGGGAAGATGGAGCCAGGCTCTTCTCAGTGTCATTAAACGATAGGACAAGGGGCAACGGGTGCAAAATGGAGCATAGGAGGTTCCGGGTTAACATAAGGAAAAACTTTTTCACCATGAGGGTGACAGAGCACTGGAACAGGCTGCCCAGAGAGGTTGTGGAGTCTCCTTCTCTGGAGACATTCAAAACCCGACTGGACACGTTCCTGAGTGATGTGCTCTAGGTGGCCCTGCCTTGGCAGGGGGGGTTGGACTAGATGATCTTTCGAGGTCCCTTCCAACCCTTGTGATTCTGTGATTCTGTGAAAAGGAGGTCCTGTCAACACACGTGGCTCTGCACTGCTGTAGCCCCACACCCTTTGTGTGTGTAGCCCCACACCCAAGACTTTCGGTAGCTAATGCAAGATTCTATATCCCACTGCTCATTCTCCTCCTTCAGTATGTCCCGAAGCCACCATCCCACTGCTGAGGATCCATCCCATGCCCAAAGCAAAAACTGGAACCACTCCCATGGTGCCCTCCTGACACAGGACGCTCTGCATACCTCCATGAGGTTTGCCAGGCGGTCAGTATGCAGGGCAAGTTTTGCCAGGCAGGCAGCAGAGAAGAGGCACATTCTGAATGTATTCCAGCATAGTTCCTTTCTGACATTCCCAGTTTCATCCCATATATTACAGGATTAATACCAGGCTTTGTTTGGACATGCTCAGTGTCCCCAACTAACCTGCAGCATATATAGCCCGATATAACTGCATCCCCCTCCTATTACTTTGCTTGCAAAGGTACCATGCAGACTCCATGCAACTTCTGCACCCGCCCCGTATTGTGCTCCAATCCAAAAAACTAATTTATTGGGTCCATTTTTGCTCATTCCACACCCCTTGAAAGCTATAAATTGGTTACTTCTAAAAGAATATTCACTACTTGGACCCCAAGCACATAAGTCTGGTTTCACTGTCTCGAGGCTAAAATGTTAAAACTTCCTTGAGATCTTGAGGGAAAGCACATGACAGAAGCTCTTGCATGTTTTTACACCTTTAGCAAACAGAATGAAGATTAGAGGAGCTGGAATACTTTAACAATATCCCTGATGTGATAACCAGCACATCAGCCTAAGATTTCCCTAGTTCACCTTAAATCCGAAATGCTCTATCCTTGTTAGTACTTCTCTGGAGGACTAGTCCCTGTAACCAAGATGCCATCCATGTAACCCATCACTCCTCCCACGCCTTCCAGCTCTATCCTCCCCTGGCTGTTTCCACTAGGAATGGGGAAGACTAAGCCATTCCGCCAGCTCTTTCCCTTTCTTTAACAGTCCTTGTATTACTACGTACAACTCTGTAACGCCCTTCCTTACCACCCTGATCCTGCAAGTGCTCCCATGTTCTAGCACACCCGGAGTTAGAGTTGATTCCAAACTGATCAAGAACAAATGCTGGACTCTGCTCCTGGGACAGCGTCTTGCTTTTGGTGTCTGACCAACTCAGCCGTACTCTGTAATTCACTGCTAGTGTGTATTCACTTGGCTATGCCTCCTCTGTAACCCTACATTATATTACATACTAGCTGTGTTACGCTGGGCACAAGTATAAACTGGGAGAGGAGTGGCTGGAGAGCAGCCCTGCAGAAAGGAAGCTGGGGTGCTGGTGGGAAGCAGGCTCCGTGCGAGCCAGCAGTGTGCCCCGGCAGACGAGAGAGCGAACTGCATCCTGCGGTGCAGCAAACACAGGTAATAAGAGGTCAGAAGAGGTGATTATCCTGCTGTATTCAGTGCTGGCACAGCCTCACCTTGAATATTGTGTGCAGTTCTGGTCCTCACAATTTAAGAAGGATGTGGAGGTACTCAGATGTGTCCAGAAGTGGGCAACAAAGCTGGTGAAAGGGCTGGAAGGCACGTCCTGTGAGGAGCAGCTGAGGACGTTGGGTTTGTCTAGTTTGGAGAAAAGGAGGCTGAGGGGCAACCTCATGGCTCTCTACAGCTTCCTGAGGAGGGGACGTGGAGAGGGAGGTCTGAGCTCTTCTCCCTGGGATCCAGGGACAGGACACGTGGGAATGGTGCAAAGCTGCACCACGGGAGGTTCAGACTGGACATTAGGAAGCATTTCTTTACCAAGAGGGCGGTCAAACACTGGAACAGGCTTCCTAGAGAGGTGGTCAATGCCCCGAGCCTGTCAGTGTGTAACAGGCATTCGGGCAGTGCCCTTAACAACATGCTTTGACTTTTGGTCAGCCCTGAACTGGTCAGGCAGTTGGACTACATGGTCCTTCTAAGTCCCTTCCAACTGAAATACTCTGTTCTATTCTATTCCTATTCTATTCTGTTCTCTTCTATCCTATTCCTATTCCATTCCATCTTCCTACGGTCCCTGGGCACATCTCTCCACAGCCACTCTGCATGTCTCAAGACCAGAGGCCGCTGCTTCCTTCCTCTGCTGGGATACGCAGCGAGCACACACCTGCACGGCCCCACACGCGCGGGCTGCTGCCGCCCGAGCCTCCGCCCGCAGCATCCCTCGCCGCTAGCAGTGCTGAACTCCTGATCACCCACCTTAGCATTCCTTCCATCATCTCATCAGCAGGCAAGGCCATAATAATTGCCCGTGCCCCCTGCCAAAGCAATCCTGTCATCGTTACCACCCGCTTCGCCTCTTCATGCTCAGCAGGACTGCGTGGTCCTGAAGCCCAGGCTCTGCCCTCCCCCCCAGTCATTCCCCCGGCTGTTTTTCCCCCGTTTGGGGGCACCCTCTCCCCACGCCGCGCTGCTGGGCTGCTCAAGCCTTACTCCTCGCCCTGCGGATTTTATCTTTCCAGCTCCCCCTGGGGCCGGAGAGCTTCCCCCCCACCCCCCGTCCCAGGGCCCGCGGCCCCTCAGGGCGGGTCGGGCTCAGCCGCGGGCGGCCCCACCCGCCGCCGCCAGGTGTCGCCGGAGCCCCGCGGGAGCCGCCGCCGGGGCCGGGGGCGGCCCGGGGCAGGAGCAGCGCCCCCAGCACAACCACCCGCGGATTTTGAAGAAATGGGGATTTTGTGACGCCACGGGCCGTCCCAGGCCCGCGATCCCAGACGGCGGGAACGCTACAGCAAGGATAAAACTTTCGAGCACTAGAAGCGCCCGCGCTCGGGAGGACCCCAGCAAAGCAGCGCCTGCCGGCGCTGCCGGCAGCTGTCCGGCATTCACTGGAGTGCAGAAAGCAACACAGTAAGTTATTTATAAGTAAGCACTGCTGCATCCAGCAAGCCATTTGACCCTGTACGCACACGGAGTTGGTGAGCAGGATGAGGTGACAGCCCGGCAGGGCGCCGGGTATGGCTGCCCGGACCCGTCCCGGCGCCTTTGTGCCCCACATGGCCGGCACCGACCCGTCCACCCGGCCAGAACCGCAAAAGAGCAACGCTGAGGTTTAAGACCGGTTTTTATGGCTGGAGGTGGATCCCGCCCAGAAGCGGCCCCGCCGGTGCGGGGTGACACCCGCACGGCCGGCCCTTTTGTGAGAGAGGGACCCGCTCGCCTCCCTTCCGGCGGAGGGCGAGGGGCGGCGGGAGGCGGCAGCGGCGGGACGCTGAAGCGTTTCGGCGCCCGCGGGAAGGAGGCGGTGGTGGACGCCGGGGCCGCCCTTCTCCCGCCCACTGCGGCCCGCCCAGGGCCTGCCCGCCCNCGTAGCTGCAGCCGCCGCTCGTTGTAGCGCCGGCGCCGATGTCTCCTGCGGCGGCCCGGCAGGGAAGATGGCGCCGTCCCACGTCCTCAAGTGTTGCCAGAAGGTGTTGGCTTGGGTGCCCGTGGTCTTCATCGCCCTGGTCGTGGCCTGGTCTTACTACGCCTACGTGGTGGAGCTGTGTGTGTGTGAGTGGACAGGGAGGGTCGCGAGTGCCGGGGGCTGCAGCTGGGCGGGGAGGACCCTCCACTACCCGCGTCCTCCGCGGGCCTCTTCCCCCCTGCGCCCCGGCGGGGTTTCCTTTCCCTGAGCCTGCCTCAGGCTTTCCTTCAGGCGGGTGACAGGAGACCCTCCCTCCCCCCAACCCCAGGCGCGCCCCTCGGCTCTGGGTTTACCTGTTGTCCCCCCGCCTCAGGCTCCCTCCCGGGGCCGCGGGAGAGGACGGCGGGAGCCCGCCCTCAGGCGCCCATGGCGGCGGGGACCCGGCGCGGGGTCGCCTGTGGAGAAGCGAGGGTCGGGGGAAAGGAGGCCCAGTCGGGGAGGGTCCGGGGCGCTTCGTTTGGGGGCCTCAGGGAGGCGGTGAGGGGCAGGGGACCCCACGAGGGCTTCGGCAGTCCCGTGTGTGTCGTGTCGTGTCCGTCGTCCCGTCCTCCCCCCACGGGGTCTCTGCCCCTCATGTCTCCCCGGGAGAAGTTTCCCCTCTCTGTCTTTCCGTGTTAGTCCGTCTTCCTGATGTATCAAGTAACTCCTTGACCACCTTATGGGTGTATTTATCCCCCCCTCCCCCCTTCTAATTAAGAAGTCCAGTGTCATTGAAGCGTAACGAGTCTGAAAACATCCCGCTTAAGCGGGTAGGGGAAAGGATTTAGAGCTTATGGGGTTTTGTCAGGCCGCGTCAAGGCTTTCTGGACCAGGGCTCAGCGTTACGTAAATCTGACTTGCAGGCGGTGTCGGTCGAGATGATACTTACCCTTTTCTGTCTTCAGGAGGAAACTTCAGGAGGATGTTGGCTTTCTCTGGGCAGGCCAAATGGAGCGGCACGGTGATGCACAGTATTTGGCAGACTTGGTAAAACTTGGAGGCAGCGTAGGAAAACTAAGGAACGTGTAACTGAGCGTTTGGCATGTTTAAGTAAGGAAGCTGAAAAAGAAAAAAAGAAAAGCCCAAAAGTACAAATAACTATTATAATCTACATATAGGTCTACTGCTGTCTGTAGGTCTTTGTACTACTTGCTATTTGTGTGTAGAATATGTGCTTTGATATCCCTAGCTAGAGATAAAAGGTTTGCACGTACTTTATAACTGGGCAAACTTGTAAAGAAATCATTCCATTAGAAATAGCCAGTTACCTTTTTCTGCAGGGCTTTGGTTTTGTATAACTTTTCTGAATGCCCATGGTATTTCACAGCCTTTTGTATTAGCTTTACATATGTGGACTGGAACTTAAACCACAGGCAAAAACTTATTTGGACTTAAAACAGAAGAAATACAGTTGTAAAGTAACACTTACTGAGATTTTACGTGAAATGCTGACATGTGAGACTTGTAAATATGTCGGTGTATCCAAACTTGCCAGATTGCTATGGTTTAGTACACTGAGTAAATAGTACAGTTTTTCTGGGAAAATCATGCTTAAAACCGTAAACATTTGGAACCAAACTTCAGAAATTTTAGACAATCTTTTAATAGTGGAAGTCTGTGGCCTGGGTAGCTGTTTCAGTAGTCCCGAGAGAGGCTCTGTAATGTTATAGACTCACATTTTACAGGTGTGGCATGAAGGTTTTCTGTACCCATTACAGTCTGACTGGTATGACAAAAGGCAGATTAGGGCTATGAGTTTCTTCTCCTAAGTGAAGAACAAAAAAATCAAGAGATTGAGAGACTTGGCCAGGGTCACACGGGTGGTCTCTGGCTGACAGAACCTTGACCTCCCTAGTCCTAGCTCTGTCTCTTGATCATAGAGTGGGGCAGGGCTGGATTCTGATGAATTTCTCCTTTGCAGGCATAGAGAAGCTGCAGAAAGCACTTCTGAGTTCCTTAGGGTTGTATTTATGTGAAAGTTATTGAAAGGGTTGGCTCCTGTTTATGCAAGAACTTTTGCATCTATAAATCTGATTTCTAGACGTCTGGCACTTTCTGCTCACAAATCAGCTTTATTCTTAACATCTGCACATACAGACTATTGAGAAAAAGTGGTCTTTTAACAAGGAAATTACTTACTGATTTTTATTGCTGTCACTGAATTTTACAGTTGTTACCTGTCTAAATCATACTTGGTGAACAAGGTATTTTTCTGTGATTTTTTTTCTTGTGGATTTTGGGTTTTGTTGTTCATTTGGGGTTTTTTTAACATGTTGAATTTTGTTTGCACTCTTGATAAAAGGTTATTTCATCAAGGGAGACAAAAGGGGTTTTGTGTTTGGGGTTTTTTGTGTTGTTTTTTCCTTTGTGTGCTTTTATCTTATGCTGCGGTTGAGTTCAGACCAGCATAGAGAGCAGTTATAGCAAAATACAGGATTTTGTTTTTCTCTTGGCAGGTATGTTTACCTTCTCCCAGTGCTCCATTTGTTTTGGTTTGAGAACTACTGCACTGTGTACTATGAAGATGAGCAAGGGCATGCCTTTAGCACACTGCTAATGAATGAGGTGACACTGGTCTCTGCATATAGGCACACACAGTGGGTGCAGAAGCAGGGCTTATGGCTTGTTGCAGTTCCGTGGGTTTGGCAGAGGGCACAATATGCAGCTTATATGTGCCTGGGTAAAAGACATGAAGAACGGGAAGCTTTAGAAAAGATGAGAGACAATAGAAAACTTCAAGTAAATACTGAGCGTAAAAGAGAAATTGAAACCCCACAGACACCAGTGTTTCCTCAAAGGTTATTCTTAAAGATTAGGTAATTGTTAAGGTGTGAAGCTAACAAGGAAATAGAAAGAGAGAAAGCCTTCATTCCCCCAACTATTTCTTCTTCCTGTTTTTTCTTTTTGTAGCCCCTGCTCATATATTAAAGGTTAAACATTTGTATTCGGTTAGCAGATAAAGTGGGAAGGCAGGCTTAATGTAGTATCGTAAATATTCCTAATAATAAAAGTAAAAGATGGCATAGTAAAGTTGGGGCTGCTTCTTTCATCACATCACCCTTTTCCTTTCGGTTTTCCTTCTCTGTGCTGCTTGCCCCACCCCCCTCTGCTGGGGTGCTCACATGTTGCTCAATGTCCAGCTTTTGGTGTCTGATGAACTCAGTCGTACTCTGCAATTCACTGCTAGTATGTATTTACTTGGTTATGTCTTCTCTATAACCCTAAATTATATTACTTACATACTGGCTGTGAACACTAGGAGTACTGATGTGGATAAGATGAAAGGCGATTCATGAACTAGTCTATTGTTTTCTTCCCGTGGAAACTGCCAGCATTGTTGTATCTCTCTGAAGCATTGACGCTGTATGCTGGTGAACCCTGACTTATTTAGACCGCTGTTGCTGTGTCCTTGTGATCTATCAGGTGAATTATCTACTAAGTTAATTGGAAAGGTGAAAACAGCTGTTTCTCACCAAATGGTTAGAAGTTGAGGGACTGTCAGCAGAGTAGAAACAAACCTGTGAACACATGTAACTGAAGGAACTGCAAAAGACTCAAGGCAACATCTCATTCATGTTTTTTTTAAATGTTTTCCAGTAGAAAAATGTAAATGAACACTTTCTTAATAGATTATTTTTTGTTTTTAGACATAACTTGCCTAGAGCTCTGTTTGCAAGGAAGCACACCTAGAAATAAATAAGGGATGTTTTAAAATAACTTTTCATTAGCTTAAAACCATTTCATGTGTTCGTTCTTGTTATCAAAGTATGTTTTGCTTTTAACATTTCTTTTGTAAACAGTAGCTGTATTATGCTGTTAGTGAATTGAACTGATTGTGTCTGCTTACCACATCCCCCAGAAGCTCAGGAAGAGTGAAGCTCTTGTCTTGTGGTTTGTTTTCACTTATGGCTGACTTCTATCTTATTACCTATCCCAAATGTTTTTGTAGGTGAGCACCTGTAATACAGACTGGCTAGAGGATGGTCAGAAGACACCATTTTGACATGTAGTAGGAGTTGGGGGGTGAAGCCAGCCTGTTTCTTATAGGCAACCCTTTTGCTAAAACACTAGCGGAATTTGATAGTGCAGTCTGCACTGATGGGGAAAAAAAGAAAGAAGTTAACTTTGGCTCAGTTGTCTGCGGTTCGTAACTGAGGTGTATTGTCTTGTTTTATTTAAAAAAATAAAATTAAAATCTCGTTCAGGTTAGGGTTTTGTATATCAAGAACCTTATGTTCTGAAAAGCACAGTCCTGGCTCTTCTCCTGGGCTGACAGTTGTAAGGAGAATGGCTTGTTTTATGATTCGATTAGTCTTGTAAATGTATGAGTGTTTTCACACCTCAGACACTGCAAAGTATGGAAAAATGTGGTTTTGAAAGCTACTGCAGTAACTAGTTGTGTGTTCTTTTCACTGAATGTACTTGCAGGAAGGTTTCCTTTTTTAATACAGCGTAATTTCTCATGTATCTAAAATCCTGGCAAACGAAGCAGTTTGTAATTTAGAATACTTCATGCTAATGGTTCAAAGTGAGCTCCTTACTGTTCCAGGAGACTGCAGTAGCTCTCGTCAGTAGGGAGATAGTTCTGATTTCCCCCAAGCACAGTCCGCGTGAGAAGCACATGGTGATCTGTTGTAATGCCCCCTTTTGAAGTCTGTTGCATAAACAGAGAGAAGGTAATTCCATCTGCCTCCTCCAGAAATCATCTCTACTGAAAATTCTAATGCAGTAGCTATCAAGCAGTGGCAGGGTGATATTAACAGCAGTGTGTCAGTAACTTCTGATTTCCAACTACAGAAAAAGCTACAGTATTAGCACTGTGAAGTACAATTGTGCATTAAGCATGCAAAAAGCATTCCCATGGGAAAAGAGGGTTACCTTTCCAGAAAAGGATCAGCAAATTAAACAGCTTAGATCAATAGTAACAGTTGACTATGTTTATGTGCCTCTCATGAATTTCAAAATAAATTGAACTGCTTTGGATGCACTTAGTTGTGTTGTAGTGTCTCAGCTCAAGCATGCTCTTAAATGAGAACTTTTTCTGTTGTTATAAATAAGTAGAATTCCTGTTGAGGTGCTCAGACTGGATACAAATGTATTGGAAAAGTAGACACTCAGCTTGAGTACAAAGATTATCTATCTTATATGGTGCTTTGCACTGTATTGGTCAAATCAGTTTATAAGGACGGGTGGGCATGTGCCCCTTATATGGCATGCAGTCTGCTCTCTTGGCAGTCCTCTAATGAAGAAATTGTTCCAAGAACAACAGAACTAGTCAGCCTGGTTTCTTGGGGAGTTGTCTTGTGTTTGTTCTTCCTCTCCTGCCAGCGGAAGGACTCCCTCCTCCTCCCTCCCAGCCCTCTGTCTGCAGTGCCCACCCCAACCCTCTGTTATCAATTTTCCCCTGTATCTACTAAACTACTCCTGACAGCTCTGCAGTAGTTGACGTCTTTCCTTGATCTCTAGTTATGATTTGGTCAAAAAGAAGTGTGGTGTGGTGGCCGGTTAGCTTAGCAAGCTTAGCTTGCTGCAGGGGGGGAGCAGAAAATGAGCACCTGAGCTCAGAGAAGCTGTTTCCTAACAGGGAGCGTGGGTTTCTCTCTTCTACCCATGCAGCAGCTTTGGTGAAACTTCCTGACATAATACTTTCTGTGAGACCTCCACAGAGCTTCAAAATTCGGCTGAAACTGGTCCGTGGGCAGGGATGCCTTTGGAGGAGGGGAGGAAAGGGGCTTAAGGAAAGCAGGGAGCCGAGCACGGGTATCTGAGTCGAAGCAGGAACTCTTCTTGTGGTATTGCTCTTTTGCTGTAGCTGTGGCTTTTCATTGCTGCAGTGCTTTCTGATCACCTTTTAGACACGGACTATAAAGCTTTTGTTCTTCATTTGAAATGGTATTTGAGAATATTTAAGATTATGAAAAATAACATGTCTCAGATTTTTCTCTGGTAACAACAGTAGGAGCTTTCTGTATGCCTTGAGGGTTAAAACAGTGAACTAAAAATTCACTTTCACTTTTAATCAGGGGGTTTACATTACTGCGTCACTTACTAGTCTCCCAGTTGTCCTACAAGATGCTATGAATAAAAGGACCATAATTTCAAGTGTATGTTTTCAGTAGGCATTACTTTGAGGTCATTGACCCTCTGCATATTATGAACTTCAGTTTTTTCTGTCTATTGAAATTTAAATAATTACAACTTGGTTCTCTAGCAGCTTATGTTTTTATGAGTGAATGTAGACTTGCTTTCCATAATCAAAGAATGTACAGTGTTACAAAGATGGGTATCTGAGCGGAGTTCTTACACACCTGCAGCAGGTGAAACCCTTGGATGGCACTGCACCTGCTCTTACTTTCGGAACTTGAGACTGCCTGTCTCAAAATGGGAGCAGGGAGAAATCCTAGTTGTCTGTCTAAAATTGTACCTGTAAATGCTGAGGGTTCGTGGGACTGTGGCCTATCAATACCTAAAGGGCACCTACAGGAAAGCTGGAGAGGGGCTGTTTACAAGGGCAGGGAGCGATAGGACAAGGGGGAGTGGGCTTAAACTAGAAGAGGGGGGACGTAGATTGGACATTGGGAAGAAATTCTTCCCTGTGAGGGTGGTGAGGCACTGGCACAGGTTGCCTGGAGAAGCTGTGGAGGCCCCATCCCTGGCAGTGGTCAAGGCCAGGTTGGATGGGGCTATGGGCAACCTGGTCTAGTGTAGGGTGTCCCTGCCCATGGCAGTGGGTTGGAACCAGATGGTCTTTGAGGTCCCTTCCAACCCAAGCCATTCTAGGATTCTATTCTATGATTTGTTTTTTCACCCAGTCAGTACCTCATTGTTTGTCCAATTATCTTTCTTCAATAGCCTCCTACAACTGGTAAGAGTTTATGCTGGTTTAACATGTACTCTGCTTACAAATGTTATAAACTATAGGTTTCTGAGTTTCCTGCAACAGGTTTTATGGAGTTTTAAACTTGTTTGTTAACTCCCTCCTGCCTGGTGAATATTCTTCCTGTAACAAGACAAGAGTATTCTTTTTTTTCTCATTAGTATATATGAAATTTAATAGAAACATCTGAGAAATAACTACAGGCCACTTTTCTCCATGTGAGCTGCATCTCCACCAAGGTGAATCAGGTATAAAAGGGATACTGAGACTGCAACAAATACATTTGCTCTTTTATCCACTTGCCCAATATTACCACCTCCTGCTGTCACTAAATTGTTTTCTGTGGGATGTGCTTCACTCTTCCTATCCTGAGTCAAGAAAAAAACCAAACTTTACCCCCTCTTCTGCTTCTCCCCCCCCACCATCCTCAGTGGAGTGCCCCCTTCATAACCTTTGACTGTTTTCTCTTATGTGTGCTAAAAATGAAGTTCCTCTTCTGCAGCATGTCAAGCATCTGCTTTTCCTTTTTTCCAAAGACCAAATGGCTCATTTGTTCCTTATTCTAGTAGGCACGGTGGTGTTAGGTTGACAGTTGGACTTTATGATCTCGGAGGTCCTTTCCAACCTTAGTGATTCTATGATTCCCTTTTGACTATTGAAAAACTCTCGTAAGACAGTAAGAGATTTTAAAGAGAACTCGATCACAAGAACAGCATCTTTTGCCTCTGCGGTTTCTGCAGCACTCTCTCTGATGCTATATATGGTGCAGCATTGTCTTAAATGTGAAGCACGGAACCATTTTAATCATAGGATTTATGGAGAGACCGAGTGAGAGTTTCTTTATTTGTGATATTTCAGTTGTGTGTCTTTATCTGTGTTTGTTTCCAGAGCGGGGACTTCTTATGCATTTGTTGTGAAGTGCTAAGCAGGGAGATAGCTTGGGGGGGAGGGGGTTGTTTGGTTGGTTTGGTTTTTGCTTGTTTGTTGGTTTTTTCAGCTTATTGGGGACGAAAGTTTTAGAGATAGAAGTAATAATTTATCTGGAAATAGGCAAGTTGCCACTGCAGAGAGAATGAAATAAAATTTAGATAAAATCTGAGTAACCTGGAGAGGAACAGTCATAATTTGTTTGAAGCAACTTAGTTATTTTATAAGCTGTTTTGTAGCTGGTAGACTTAAAAATTTAGATAAAGTGCTTCGGCTACTTCCCTGTCATAGTGTGAATGCAGAGAACCTGTTATAGTACTATTTTTCTTGACAAGCAGTCATTGCTTTTAGCTTTCTCAAGTTTGGATTAAAAAAAAACAGCAGAGGAGCGAATTGTATTTCCACAATGCTGGGATTGATGGTATCTGAAGGCTTTCACATCTATGGCTTTGTGACATGCAGTTATCTGAACATTGCAAAGGAGTGCAAAACAGAGCAAAATCTTGTTTCTATTCTGTTTTTAAAAGTCCTGTGTGACTAACATGGAGGTCTTTTTTTATATATAGTATATGGAAAACTGTGCAAGATATACATAGGATTTTTGTGGGGATCTTTTGTGTGTATGCATATTTTTATCAGTTTAAAAAACTGTTCCGTAAGTTTCATGTTGGTTTTTGGTTGTTTTGTTTTTTTCCTTTTTTAATAATTGCACATTAAAAAAAAAAAAAGGCTTGAGTTCAGCCTGGTAATTGCATATGGAGATCTTACTTGCTGTGTTACCACTGAGATAAAGCTAAAGCAGCAGCTGGTGCAGAGGCTAGACTTGAACTGTTTTAATAATTCATAATTTAGACAATTTATTAATTTAGAGAAAGGGAAGCTTAAAGACCATTGAACACTAGATTCAGTCATTTTCTCTTTTTTGTGTGGCTTTTTTCTATTGATGTTCTCAAACCTTTAAAGATCCTATGTTTCTCCCTTCTTCCCACACTTCCAGAGCCACTTCGGAAACCCCATTGCCACGGAGCTGTTAGGAGTGGAAACAGGGATCTGTGAGCAGAAACAATAGTCTGGGAGAGCTGTTAGGCACATACAGGGCATCAGGAGCTGTGCTGCCATGCCTCAGCTGCCTGGTTTTGTGATAGTCTCCTTTCCTACTGTGTGACAATACTCTCCTCTTTCTGCACAACTGCTCTGGTGTTTTAGACACGGGGCTGCACCTCTTGATCCCGTCCTGCTTTGTGTTTCATGTGGCGTCTCAGGATGCAGCAGGTTTAAGGGTCTGGGTCACCTTGCGCTTAATTGTAGATGTTTAAAAGTGATCACTTTCCTGATCTAGCTTTCCATAACTGTGTGGTTCCTGAGTTATTTGTTAAACCGGTGGCAATAATCTTTGTTCTTCATAAACGTCATTTCCCAGCAGTGTACCACTCCGTGATTCTGTGATTTCACCTGCAAATGTAGATATTCTTGCAACTGCATTACAATACGCAATATCCTAGGAAGATGACAGCAAAAGTTACTTATTAGTAGGTGTCATGCATGTGTCAAATTCCACTTGTTTCTTGCCAGGCAGTTTGCCAGTCCTTCTGTGTTATATCCGGTGCTTTGCAATGGGAGCCCTGATGCATCTCTGAGGTGTAGTAGGCAGCGCTGTTCCTTACCTTGGCAGCTGTTGCATTAGGATTGATAGTATTTCAGCTGACCTTTTTACAGAGTCCTGAGTTAATGCTTTCCAAGAATATGTGGTGAACTGTCAGCAGGCAGGTAAGCTCTGAGGGTTTTCTTTATTTACTGGAAGCAATATTTACTGTATAAGAGCTATATGGATGATAGGCTATGCTGTTTTGTTTGATTGTCTTTCTGTTTACTATGGAGTACTTCTCAGTTTTAGTACAGATCTCCTGGAGTATCGAAAAATCCCTTTGCAGTGGTTCATGCAGTCTTTATGCTGTCACTCTTTCATGTTCCTAAGTGGTCTGGTACTTAAATGAGACCCGATGCAATAAAAACATGTCCTTCTGGTCTTGTCCTCTAGCCAAAACTTTCTGTCTTGTTATCCTTGATGTCCCTCTGCAGCACCTGGTTCTTTTGTTATGTTCCTGGGGACTTGCTGGTTATTTCTTCCTTTTTGCAAAAAAACCTGGAGAAAGTAGCTTTAGCTACAGTCAAGGTTTGTCCTGAGATATTTCAGACCAAGTAAGGTTTAATAAGTGACATTTTGTTTTGCAAGAAGAACAAACAGCAAACCCTCCAGCATCAAAAGATGGCAGCATTTGTTTTCAGCCAGCTTGATGGACAGATTCTCTAAATCACCATGAGAAGTCTTTGAGCCTTTATTTATTCCATAAATATTTTAACAATAAAAAAATTAACCATAAAAATAATAAAGTATTAAATACTTATTTTTACAAGTCCGTTATGTTGAAGACATTAATTCCCCACCATTAAACTTTCCCACAGCTGATAGACATGTTTTAAATTGACATGTTTTTCAAAACAAAACTTCCTTATAGGGCTCTATTCAAAAGCTTGGCTTACTAATATCTTGATGGGAGTTCATGTAAATTACATTACTGGCTGCTATGTTGTTAATGCGTTGCTCACAGAAAATTAGCTCTTCTCATCATATGTAGTTCAACATTTAATCTCAGGTGGCAAATACCAATCAAACCTGACCAGTGCTACCAAAAAAAATTGAACTTAAAACTTCCTTTGAGGAATGTAGTGACCTAATGCATGAGAGGAAGTCGGCTTGCTGGGCAGTTTGATTTCTCCCATTACCCGATGAACTTGGCAGCAGCAAAATCCTTCTCTCGAAAAACAGTGCCTAGTACTTTGTAGTGACGTTTACAAGGAGATTTTTATCCACAGAGTTTTGCAATGAGATTTTGTCATAGTATTTGAGTAAACATTCATTGCAAGCAGAGCCAGTAAGTAAGGAGACAGCTGATTCTGGAAGAGTCTGAAGCCAACTGCAGAGAAGGCTGCCTGAGTAACAAAGTGGTTCCCTACCATCAGCTGATGTTTCTCACCACCAGGTGATGGTTAATGTCTGCAAGTTGCAGCAGCTGTGTCTGGAATTCTTGTTTGCCACAAACTGACACCTCTGCTCTCCTGCCATCATACCTCTCAGCTGTGCAGAATAGTTAAATAAAGACTGTTGTGCTCTTTTCATATGTCTAGCATAGAAGTAAATTGATTTACTAGTAGCATCCTGAGCCATTAAGACACACAGCTTTGAGTGACCTTAATATTCAAGGTAGGTATTGACTGGCTATTACAACTGTGAATTAGTGAAGAGTGTTCTCTTTTTTTTGAAAAGAAATGATAATGCCTGAATTACATGAAAAATTCTGTTATAGGAATGTTGTGGGGTTTTTTGTTTGGTTTGGGTTTTTACTTTAAATATATTGATAGTTTTTAGTATTACCTGGAGAACACCTGATCTTGTGTGTAAGACAACTTCGTACAACACGATAGTAGCACTCTGTCAACACCAGCTGATTATCCTGTTTGTGTCTCCGATCTCTTGCAAGTGTCCTTGTAGTGTCTTAACTGTAGAACCACGGGAGTTACTCCTAACACAAAAAGCCCTTTCACTAATCCAAATGCTTGAGTGTAGTGTTACCATGGGCATGATCTGGCCAGCCGGAGTGTAAATACCTCTCCTTCCAATGTAAATGTAGTGAATTAGTGGTGTGGACATAAGCTAGCTCCACTCAGATCCTTCTGAGTTTCTGTGCCTTTCTGCTGATTCTGTTTTTTTCCCATTCTCCTCTGTGCCAGAAGGAGCACGGCTTACTGACTTGTGCAAGTAAGAGCTCTCTTTGTCTTTCAAGAAGAAACCAGGCTTTCTTTTGGTTGTGTTTGATAGCGTAAAGGCAATATTGGAAACAACTTATATGCAACACTTCCAAGCTACTGGGTGATAAAGCTGTTATTGTTAGAATAAAGTAGAATTTTTGGGAAAGATATGAATGAAAAAAGTCCAATAATTCAAGTAAACAGCTGAGGAAAGTGTATAGAAGTAATGTTAGTGTTTAAAATCCATCAAAATGCAAATAGAATGAGTAGTGGCAATAGTGATTAAATAGCTGAAGAAAATCAAGTTACATTAGCCTTCTTTGGGCAATTATGGTAAATTGAAAGTGAATAGCGCTTCTCAGGGAATAGGGCTTTTCAGGGACAGCAAACCTGCTGTGTTGCTGCAGCCAAATGCTAACTTCATGTGCAGAAAAAGCCTTTAGTTATTTGGGCTGATACATTTCTTAATACATTGTGGTTCTTGGTGTGGACACAAGTGTGGGACTGTGAGGTTAAGAGCTGGCGACATGTCCTCCTGCATGCTAACCACATGTAACTCTTCCTTTTGAAATAATTTAAAACATGCCGGCACCCTCGGTGAGAAGACAACCATTGAGACACCTTTGGTGTAACTTTCAGGAGTATTTTGTAGAGCAGAGGTGAGGAGTCATCTGTAGGATTTTGTGGATTCCAGAAGTCAGCTGCCTTCATAGCTGTGTTTTTGAGCTGTGGAAGTGGTAGCACACAATTTACTGTTCCAAGAATATATGGTAGAAATCTTTTCAGTTGTTACAGCTGAATTCGTTACTAAATGTAACTCAGTACCCAAGGAGTATCTTGCATTGATTATGCTATTTTTTGCCGTAGCCCTCTTTGTATTTATGCATGTACTCTCTGCAATGAGGCTGAAAAGACCTTGCCTAAATAAAAAACTCAATTGTTATTGTGACAAGAGAATGTTTTCTGGGCAGCAAGCCTCTGGTTGCTTTAAAATGCTCACTATAGTGAAAGAATTGTGTTAGTATTGTTTTAACCACACAACAAGTCGTAACGATGACTGGTAACAAATAATAATAAAGGTCTGCAGTGCAGCTTGAACTGCGCTGTTTGAAATATTAATGCATTTTACCTGTCACTGTGATAATGTTTGTTTGAATCTTGTAGCAATGGGCATGGCAATCATGAACATAGAAAATTTGATGGCTGTAAACAACAGAGCATCCCCTTTGCAGCCCGGTGTGTCTTCCCTGGCTGCATTTTCTTCCTCCTTTCTCCTCCCACACTAGACTTCCTCACACACACACTCTACAGTGCCTTCAGAGGCATCATCTTATGATCACTTGAATTAGCAAAGTAGCTCACTCAAGTGATGTTGTTCTGCACAGTGTGTGTGAGGAGTTTGGGCTCTACCTCATGTGCCTGTGAAAATGGCTGCACCATTTGTGGCACTGTCGGGGTTTCATTTTCCCCTCCTGACTGACTGTGCGTAACCCAGGACAGCAAGAGGCCGTTCACTGATGTTCACCCTTCATCACTGCAATTCTCTGTTGTTTGTAGTTAATCAAATTTGCCTTTGTTAGTAGCTCAAATCTGAGCTGAAGTGTCTGGGAAGGCAAGTGTTTGCTTTTGCTATGTGTGTCTGCCATAAAGGAGTGGGGAGGTGGTTGAGAGGGGTAACTTCATACACCCCTGCAGCCAGACTTGTCTACCATAGGTCATGCCTCTGAGACAAGCATTGTGTTAAACCTGGGCGATGGTGCACCCACACTGCAGACCAGCTCCAAGCAGTGCTGTCTTTGGGGCATGCAGTATGGCAGTCTGTGCTGCTTCCTGCCGGTGCAGCACAAAAGTCTATGGAGCCACCTCTCCTGCCTCACCATTCTGTAAAATGTTACTTTCTGAATGACTTAGCAGCGCACCGGGGAGAAATCTGTGTCTGGGAGGACTGGAGATCTGCAGCAAAAACCCCCATTGATCTAGTACTATGTGAAGATAAAACAATTCTAGGTTCATATGGCTCAAATTTCTGCAGAGGACGTTGATTTCAGCTGGTGCCAAGTCATGTGTGCAATTCCTGGGCCCCCATAGCCTTTCGGCAGGGACCTGGCAGCATCTTTCTGCGTTGGCTTTTGGCTACATGATGCTGTCAACTCAGTCGGTCTTGAGTCATTTGTCTAAAAACAACTCCCTGCTGCTTAGGGAGGAAAGCACCTAGTGGAGCCTGCCAGTCAGGAAATAAGAAATAGCTCAATGTGGAAAGGTCATGGAATTACGGCTTTTAGAGAACAGTGGAGAGGTGCTAAAGTCTTTGTGCTCTGGCACTGCTCTTTAACAGAAGTCAAGTAAGTATTTGCTCAAGGGAATTCACTCAATTTCTGTCCCACTTGTGTCAGTAAGTAATGTTTCTATCCTGTTCGAGTGATTAAGGTCTACGTTTGCAAATGGGAATTATGTTGCCATGAATTTAAGTGATACATTCAAGGAAATGCTGTTCTCTGAACAAGTGAAACACTTGCGAAAATGTCAGTGGTGCTTGCCTTTGCAGATAGGGTAATGCCCATGGGGAGTTTCTGTTGAGTTTCAGTACTGGTAACTTCTGGGAATACATATGTGTGTGTGTGTGTATATGTGTATATATATATATAAACCCTTTTCCTTAAAAACTGAGAAAAATTAAGGTGAAGGGATGCAATTGCACATTTATCATGATTTCTTCCCACCCATGAGGAATGTCAGCCAAAATGTGAATGTTACTCCTGGTATTTGTAGAAAGGCTGTAATACCCAAAGTATGACTCCTGCTTGGAGCCATCATAGGAGGGGATGGGGGAAATAAACAGAGCACATCAGTAACAAAATCTATACTCCTGCATTGGTTGCAGTGGAATTTCTTGCTCTGCAAGGAGCATATTTGGTTTTGATTGGAGTATACCTCTTAGGGCAGTAAGGAGATGTGGTGTGTGGGTTCTGTAGAGTGGTGGGTTTTTTTCTTCCAAGATGGAAGGTGAACGTGTCATCTTTTAGCATGCCTCTTGCACGGTCTTGGCAGATCATTCTTTGCCTCAGAATAGAGAGATTGGTTTGGGTGGGTTTTTTTCTTATTATGCAGTGATTTGGGAGGTGCTCAAACACTTCATAGCAATCCTGAAAATAAGCCTGAAACTGAAAGCAAGCTAGCTCCCTAAACACACTCGTTCTTCCAAGATGTTCTGGGAGGTTTCCTTCAAGCAGCTTTAAGAACTCTCCAAAACTTTCTGAAATTTGCACCTCTGTCAGTCTGCAGCCAAGAAGAATGCTTCCAACAAATGACATTTTCCCCCCAGTCTCATTTGTTTTACAACTGATGGTGTCCCTCTGTCTGCAGAATTGTTTCCTGTGATAATCTGTAGGCTTCCGCCTCTTTCATTCTTGTGACATAGGTGAGATGAAAGATAACAGACAACAATGTAAGGAAGAGTATCTAGAAAGAGGTGTAACAACCAACTAGGGTCATGAAGGAAAAAGTGTCTTTGCTGCCAGGGCTGATGCTGGGTGTCTAAATCAAAAATAAGACAACTTTTTCCTTTGTTAAAGTCAAATCTGGAATTTCTTTGTCCTCTAACATTGACCAAGTTAGAAAGAATTTGAATCCAGGTGGTGCAGGACTGGCCAGCAGAGCGTGTTGGGCCTGTGTGTACCTGGGCAGGCTGCAGCAGCATGAAATTCCATGTAGGCCCATTTACCTCTCTTCACAGGCAGGCTTTGCTGAGCTCCTTCTTTAGTCGGGCTGTGTTTTGTGTTTGCATGGCAAGGTTTTGGTAGCGGGGGGGCTACGTACATGACTTCTGCGAGAAGCTGCTAGAAGCTTCCCTGATGTCTGATAGAGCCAATGCTAGACAGCTCCCAGATGGACCCGCCGCCAGCAGCAACAGTGGTAGCGCCTCTGGGATAACAGAGTTAAGAAGGTAAAAAAAAACCATAGCAGCAGCTTTTGCAGCCAGAGTGAGAAGATGTGAGAAACTCCGCAGACACCGAGGTCAGTGCAGAAGGAGAGGGAGGAGATGCTCCAGGTGTTAAGCAGAGATTCCCCTGCAGCCCCTGGAGGGGAGGTAGGCTGTCCCTCTGCAGCCTGTGGAGGATGATGGGGAGCAGAGATTCCACCTGCAGCCCACGGAGGACCCCATGCTGGAGCAGGTGGAGGCACCTGAAGGAGGCTGTGACCCTGTGGGAAGCCTGTGCTGGAGCAGACTCCTGGCAGGACTTGGGACCCCGTGGGGGACCCATGCAGGAGCGGTTTGCTCCTGAAGGTCTGCACTGCATGAAAGGGACCCACACTAGAGCAGCTTGTGAAGATCTGCAGCCTGTGGGAAGGACTCGCAGAGAAGTTGGTGGAGGACTGTCTCCTATGGGAGGGACCCCACACTAGAGCAGGGGCAGAGTATGAGGAGTCCTCGCCCTGAGGAGGAAGGAGCGGCAGAGAGAACGTGTGATGAACTGACCAGAAGCCCCATTCCCCGTCCCCCTGTGCCACTGCAGGGGAAGGAGGAAAGAATTTGGGAGTAAAGTTGAGCCCAGGAAGAATGGAGGAGTGAAGGAAGGTGTTTTAAGATTTAGTTTTCTTTCTCATTACTCCACTCTGTTTTGTTTGGCAATAAACTAATTGAATGTTCCCGAGTTGTGTCGGTTTTGCCCATGACAGTACGTGCTGAACGATCTCTCCCTGTCCTGGTCTCGACCCACAGACCTTTTGTTTTCTCTCCCCTGCCCAGCTGAGGATGGACAGTGATAGAGCGCCTTTGGTGGGCACCTGGCCTCCAGCCAGGGACAACCCACCACAGGCCAATTTTGGAAACCCTGAGGTAGCCAAGGTAAAGCTCTCAACCATACTTGACAGGGCTCGTTCACTTTGTTCATCTTGCTTGGTGCCGTAATGCCGAGATATTGAATCCTTTCAAATTATGAGGTCATTGTGGAAACTCACTGTACGTGAGCATGTGAGTGCCTGCTTCTGAGCTCTTTGTAATGAAACAAGTTGCAGATTTCGCTGCCCAGTCATATTTTTATCCTTCCCTAGCATTATCTTGCTAGGGATAGCAAGACTTTGTAAGTCTTCTCAAGAAAGCAGAAATTTAAGAGGCCAATCCTAAGGATATTTTTGCTCTTATTTTTCTTTTAGTAACTGAGCAGGAGACTGTTATGGGGGTATATTTTAAAATCCTCAAAAGAACAGGTGTTTTACAATGCTTATGTCTGAAATATGGACAGGTTTGTGGTGACTGCGGAGCTGAAGGCACTTACTAGTGCTGATGCATTCTGAGGTTAACGTATAAATCATCTGCAGTGCTTATCTTGTTCAAAAGAGTAGTAATAAGCAAAAAGGCATCCTGCTTTTTTCCCCATCCCACCTCTCCAAACAAGAAGCTGTGTTTTAGAAATGGTTAAAGTGAAAATGGCATTAATTAAGCAGAAGCCGATGGCAGTATCTAAGTAGTTAGAGGCAGCAGAGGAGAAAAGCAATAGAGAGCTAAGCTTGTCACTTAAGCTGCAGGCCAGGCGTGGTGGGCCACAGTGGTAACGTCTCGTGCTGTGGGTTGTTTTATTTCCTGAACCAGAGTTCAAAATCTAGAATTGATTTCTTGGTAGTATAAAGCTGCTTGTTATATTGCCAGCCTAGAAAATACTTAAAGGTCTGTTTTATGTAAAGATTAAGTATTAGCTTATTTAAGGGAAGGCTTCACTTTGTAGTATAAAGATCCTGTAAAACTGTTTGTTTGCCATTTGCTGAGTGAATTTGGACAAGCAGTAGATTGCTGTTCATTTAATGTACCTGACAGTAACAACGGTGAAAGGGATAGAAATAGAAACACTTAATTTGCATGAACTTCTGAGGCAGAAGAGAACTGGCCATCCTTTATTTTTATTTCGTTTGAGGATAGTAAGACAGGATGAAAATCACAAGTGTTTCAGTGTTGGCTTTTACGTCAAACTGCAGATTATCAAAGCAAAATTGTTCAGCACAGTCTAATAACTCCATTCTGACCTAAGGGACCTGGGTGCGAAAGAGAAAATTATCTCCCTGGTGCTGTGAAGCTTTAATTAATTTTTATGAAGTTTGCTTAGGGATCTTCTTGATGAAGTCTCACAGGTGATACAGTCTTCAGCTTTTTTTTTCTCTGCATATAAAGACTATTCATTATTTTGAGTCTTCACCAAATTTGGCTCACAATTTTGTTTTGTACTGAGAGCGGAAATGAGGCTACAGATTATTGGAGTGCTTTAACCAGAACTACTTACAAAAAATTCCTGTAGTTTTATAGATGACGATGTTCTCCCATCCTATTAGAGGATAATTAAGAACTTTTATGTATTTCTTGTCTAGGGAAGTACATGTTTGTCCAGCTGTGTGCAAAGGTGTTTACTTAAGATATATGAGGAGCAAAAGGCAAAGCTTAATCTAAAGTACTTCTACTATACTTTTTTGAAGTTGAGCAAACAACCCTACCCAGCAAGTTTGTTTTGATTTTCACCTTTTTAATGATTTTATCTTCTCCTTGTGCTGTTGAAAAAGTTTTAACTGGAGAAATAACATGAGTAAAGTTTCAAGCAAAAACACTTAAGATTTGCTTTAAAAATAATGTGACTTCGGTAGCATGCAATGGAGCAGTACTGAGATTGTGTCATGACACAATCTGGACAGCTGGACCTGTTCTTATGTTTACAAACGTACTTTGCAGGTAATGATGTGCTGCAGGTCTGTGTTTCCATGTGGATTGTGTCCCAGTTTCAGACAGAAACATGGGAAGAGGATGTGCAAGTATGCATAACTAATGTGAAATAAAGCTATTCTTTAGGACCGACTTCCTTCAGTTTGAAGCCAACCTCTTTCTATTCTAAAGGGTAATTTATTCCTCCTGTAGGTGGGAAGGAACCAGAACCTTTTCCATTAGCTTCTTAGAGGCTTCCGTGGACAGATATAGGATGCCGAGTAGCTATTTAAGGGAAGGGGAGAAAGAAAAAACAAACCCAAAAACATGCCTGAACAAAAAGGGATCATCTATACATTGAGATATCACCTCATTATGTCTCTTTTTGACTATAAAAAGAGACATGGTTACATAATACAGTTGCAGACCCCTTTACTATAGATATCTACAGTTAAGTGAGACACATGCCACCTCTGTCACCAAAGTAACCCTTCAGAAGGGAGTCTGCAATGCAAGCTGAAACCCTGCAGGTTTAAGACTCGAGTGTGCATCAGGAAAAAGCATTTTTGAGGTGTCACACAGAGTAATGACTGTAGAAATGTCAGAGCTGAGAGAGGAAACGGTTTGGAGTGAGCTGGACTGCAGTAGGCAGGGTGTGTTAACCTTTTGCTCATGCTGAGGACCAGAAGCTTGTATTTGCTGTGTAAGATGAAGAGTTGGGAAAGGATCCTTTCCTCACTGAATTTCAGGAATTCAGTGTCTAAGGAAGAGGTCCAGCAAGGGGAGTGATACGAACAAAGTGACCCAGTAAGTACTGCAGCTCTCTGTTCAGCATCTTACCTGAACTCATGAATGAAGTGTGAAGGTTTTGGAGAAGGCTGAGGGCAGGAGGATGTACTACTACTAGTCAGGCAGTGTACAAGGTAGATTTGAACAATAGAATGTGCTTTGGGATAAAAGTAGATAAGGACGTAGGAGAGAGGGAAGTGGAGAAGTTTTAACTATGCCTGAGGAACTGAGGTCAGGGGAAAAAAGTCAAAAATAGCATGTGATGGGAAGAGAGAAGAGGTGGGAAAAAAATAAGAGAGGGAAGTAGGTTACATGTAACAGTTTCACAGGGACATCTGTAAGAACTTTTTAAATGTTATTTTCTGCTTTCCGATGGTACGCCTGTTGGCCTAGTTGTTGACATGCCTCAGAAAACTTTGCTAGGAGCATATCTGAAGGGAAACATGCATAAATTATGATCTAATTAATGCCTGTGAAAAGGAGCGTGCTCTCTTGGTTAGTACAGGGAACTAGTTCTCTTCAGCTCCTCCACTGACTCACCAAGCCTCAAAGGCTGGCAGGAGGAATACTAATTCCTGTTTTACCCCGAAGGGGAGTAAGAAGGCTCTACTAACACCTGAAGTATGTTTTGGAACAAGTTAGCAATCTTGTATATCTCACTTCTAGCCAAACTTTTGATTCAATACGTATTTACTTAACCATATTTTTTTTTCTCTTCCAGTTACTATTTCTTCAACTGCAGAAAAAGGTAATATTTTATTTTTTTGAAGATGTGAATAGTTTTGTTACACACACATCTTAAGAAATATAGAATTTAAATGTACTGCTTTGTGTAAGCTCTGTGTAGTGAGTAGATTAGTGCTAAGAAACAAGGTAAATATTGTGAGATTGAGTCTGTTTAGCTTCCAGTATCACAAGCTTGGAATGATGACAAGACCTGTGAGTCATGCAACTATGATTTAAGTTTACAAATATTTTTAAATGGGTACCTTCTAAGAACAGAAAAGGGAGAAGAGAGAAGGAGCTGCACTAGATCCACAAGTCCATTTTCTCTTTATTCTTGCACACACCCTGTGACCTGAAGGACTTCTGGAAGAGGAGGAATTGTTGTGTTACTGTTTGCTATTTTCCAAACAGCTTACCAAATTCTTCAGAACTCCTATTCTTTGACTGGTTAGAGCTGTGCAACACACAACTGTTTCAAAGACGGCTGCATATTATAACTAAATTTCCAGGTCAAGCGGTTAAGGCCTAGTTTTGACAAACTTTACTTAAGTCTTCATATTAGCTTTGGCAAGTATATGCCACAGTGGGTAGCACTTAGAGATACCAACTCACCAAAAAAGATTCCAACATTCTGTCTCTGCCGTTTTTTAATTGTGAACAGAAGTAGTCTAAAGGACTGTTTGATTCCAGAAGTTCAAAATACAGGATTTTTTAATAAAACTTTTTGGTTCCATTTTAGAAATACAAATAATTGATGGGGTATTTGTTTGAGAGTTCACTTCAGCTTATTGGGGAACATGAATGGTAGGTTAAGCATAGATTTTGATTTTGAGTGTCCACAGAGCTTGGCCTCAGAGTGTGAGACCACTGGTAAGAGGCTTTCATCTCTTAAATAGTTCTGCAAAAGAGAACTTGGAGCTAATCTAGCAGTTTTCTTCCTGTTGGGGAACATCAAAAACACTGTGAGAGGAAGGAACTTTCATGGAATCTGTCCTCTTTCGTCTTCTGATGAAAAGATGAGAGTGGAAAAACCTCCAAAATAAACTGTTCAGGATGGGAGCTGTGTCTTACCCTGGATTTTTAAATCACATTGCACAGCTAGGCTTCACAAAATCCTGCAGGTTGCTGCTATTCTTTGCTATTGACCTGTATATGAATAAGTATTACTTTTTAGTTTCTTTTATAAAGGCAAGATCCACATCTCAGTTAAGGAAGTCTGGCAGAGCAGTGATGTTGGTGTTGCATAGTCAGATCTCTGGCTTTAATACAAATGCAGTGGCTGTCTGACTGAAGCAGGTGCTCTTAAATCTACCAGAGAAGAAAAATGCTTGATTAATTAATGAGACTGACAGTATCGTTGGAACCTGACAGGCTTTTAATAGCTGTCACGTGCACGCTTTTTGCACCTTCAATTCTAAAGCATGCCACAGGCATCCTGCGTGCGTGAATTTCTTTACCATCGAGGTTGGTCTTAAAATGAGATGTGAAGCCTTTTTTCATTTGAAATGAAGGCTATCATAAGTTTTATGAAGTTCTTATAAGCTAACTCTCAATAGCCAGAAAATTACATCAGAAGAGTCAAAAGGCCGAAGTACCAGGAACATTGAAATGTAAATCAATAATGTGCATCTTGGAAAATATATTTTGCTCCTTCTTTCAGTGTATTGTGTTCAAATTATTTTACTCCAGTACTTAATTGCGACTTTAGATTAAATTAATGGTGATTTTTTCACCCCATTAGGCCTAATTCTTTCTTTGTAATTTCATATTCTTGTCTAGTTTTACATCCATTAGGGTGGGGGAATAAAGTCAACTCTGAATCTCTCTTAACAATGTAATATACTTCTGTTATATATTATTACCTCTCTAATCTGACTCTGTTTTGGAAGTAGTGTTAAGGATGATTCAGAGAAGAATGTTAAAGGCAAATGTTAGGATGGCTTAGCATACTTTAGGGGGATGCTAAAAGCCATGTCTTAAGACGTTGTCCTCCTGAGGGCATAAATTATGGTCTAATAGCACCAGTGCCTTTAAAGAAGTGACTTGATTTGGTCACAGCATGGCATCAGGAATCCTGGGTTCCCGTAGCTTAGCCAGGACTTCCTCATGGCTCTGAGTCTGGCTAAACTGGCAGATACTGGGGTTTGAACTTTTTGACGTATTTTCCGTCTAGCTTGTAGTTACCAGAAAATGAGCTGAGTGGGCATGAGGCTGCTTCATATTTATATCAGTACTGGAAACTGGTGCAAAATGCTCCAGGGAATAGCCTGCAGAGGAGATACTGCTACGCAAAACGGTGGGTAGATGGACTGCCAAAGTGAAGCCGACCAAAATGGTGTCTTTCCTCCCTCTTATTTCTTGGGAAGCACTGACAGGACAGATACCTGTAATCACAATAGAAATGGCAGCACAGGGGTGGGAGAAGAAGCAAGAATTCATGCAGTGCAGGGCCAGTGTGGACTACTGATTCCACATTCTTTCTTAGCTAGATTGGGTGGTGCCCATCACTGGAACAGCTGTGAAAGCCTTGCTCTTCCTTGGGTTACCCCAGATTGGCTGCTGAGAACAGGCCCTTGGCTTTTAACGGTGACAGATTGCAAGGTCTTGGTTACTGCAAGAGTGCAAGAGCACTTTAACAGCAGCCTTTTTCAGTAAATACTGGTAGCACAGGCACAGATCGGTACCCTTGCTGCAGCCAGCCTTGGAGCCTGCTATTTTGTGTGATATTGGGGCATTTACAGCCTGTGACAAGACTTTGAGGTTCTGCTGTTTGAAGTATTGTGTGGGCACTAAAAAGAATCCTTCAAAAGAATTTGAATTCTCAGGGTAATTTTTATGGACAGAATAGAACTGTTTACTGGGTAAGTTAGTTTTGCTGTGCCTTGCCCTTCCCTGTGTCTCATTTCCTCTTTCCTTCCATTCAAGTCCTCTCACCCTCTTCTCCCCCGAGGCTCTGATCTGTGCAGCTGATTCCACTACAGTTTTCTGTCCATTTCTCATCTTTTTCAAACAGTTTTCTCATTGTTTAATTGCTTAATCACATTATGTTGGAATATGTATGGTATGTTTTAAATAAAAGGAAATTTCCTATTAGGCAGTGCCTAGAACAGTGATACACGAGTTCTTTCCTATCAGGATGACACTTTTAGTATGACTTTAGAAAAAGGTTTTTTTTCTTGCATTTGCGGTCAGCTCTACAACTGAAAACTTGCCAAATCTGTCTGTAAAGTTGGAGGAGTCAGAGGCTAAGGTAAAAAAGCATAATTCTCTGAAGAAAGCTCGGATACAGTTTGTTGGGGTTTTTTACTGCAACAAGAAATGAAAATCCTGAAAGATGATACATTAAGACCATGTCTTCTGTGACTGTGCGTGTGCATTGTCTGTGCTGCTGGAAGTTCCCAAAGTTTCAAGCCTGTTCTACCATCCGTGAACAATGTCATATGGCTTCTTAAAGGACTGTCCTTATGTGCACAGGAAAGTAGGTCAAATTTCCTTCTTCCTGCAGCTGAAGATAATATAACTGAAGATCATGTAAATATTTAGTATACCTTCTTTTCTAAGGCTTGCTGTTCTGGCACAACTGATCTGTTTCCTCTTGACAAGTGGTAAAAGAAACTGTCAGAGGAAACAAGATTGGAAGAAGCTTCCTGGGCCATAAGGTCTGGGTTTCTGGCCTTCAGGGCAACCATATCACATAGACCTAATCATAAATTGATGGAGCTTCCTACTAAAGCCACCTGCATTTTGTTGCTGCTGTGACTATAACAGCAGGGTTCTTCCAGGTTATATTCCTCTGATGATTTGAGAGAAGATACTTGGACAATTTTTAACTCACAGACAGCTCTCATCTTGAAATGCAGTTCTCTCCGAACCTTTGGTTCAGAATTTTTACTGTCATGGATGACCAGTGGCACAATATTGTGCTGTTTCTATTAGAAGTAGAAATTAAATTGAATTCTGTAGGTCAGTTATGAAATAACTTTACTATAGTCTAGAAGAGAATTGTAGCATCTTCTTTATCCAAAAAGGTTAGTCACACGTCACAGGTAAAGTTCAGTTCTGGTTCACTACGGGTTTTTTGGGTTTGTTTTTTCCCCTTCAAATTCTGCTCTGAATTCATACATAAAAACCTCAATTTCCTTGAGGAACAACAACCATTTGGGGGTATTGTTTTGGGGGGGTTTTTTGGTTTTTTTTTTTTTTGAAGTGAACACTTCTGGAGTGCTAAGTCTACCTGGGGAAGAGAGTTTAATACAGCTTAATTTTATGGGGTGATGCTTAGTGTAGTAGTTTAGCCCTTGTCAAAGATCAGGAATTTTATTTCTTGTACTTGTCAGCTATATTCACCAAACTCTTATTTATATTTTATTGCAGTTGTCTACCTTGTGGTTTTTCATCTGTCATTTGTCATGTTTGTGTGGTCCTATTGGAAGACAATTTTCACATCTCCTGCATCCCCCTCTAATGAGGTAAATATAACGTTAAAAAAATGTCAGTGCCTTTTTTATAAATAGCTGAACTGTTTTCAGTGATGAAACTTGTTTGCAGTACTGCATGATTCACCTTTCGCTTCTCATTATCTAAAATAGAACAGCATGACAGTGTATCATGAATGAAAATTATTAAATTACTCTTAAAATACTGTATACTTTGTGTAATGACATTTCCTTCAACAAAATGTGTTTAGTTCATCACAAGTTTGTCAGCTGTGTACAGTGCTTTGCTGTGAAGTAGCTTGCTTGAAACCCAGAATTTTTAAAACCAGTCAATCAAATACAATGACAACTTTTGTTATACTTCTATTTTAAGCAGGTTTGACCTTTCTTTGGCTGAGAAAAAGTAGTAATGGAATGTATAGTCATAACCAGGAGGACTGAACCACTTACTACTAAGTAAAGGTTAAGGTTTAGTGACAATTGAGAAGTAAATACGTAAAGGAGCTTTACATAATGGTAGAAGAATGCATGATGACTGTAAGAAGTTTTGTTCTGAAAAAGAACAGTATTAATTGCAATAGCCTGAGATGGATCACCTTGTTTTCTTTTTCTCTAAGGTGTGTGTATGTAAGGATTAAATACTGGCACCAAATTTAAAGTACTTTCTTTCCCTTCCCTTCCTTGGTTTTATAAAGCTTTTAAATAGGCTAAACTGTTCGAGGTTTTGGTTGCTCAATCGGGACTGAATTTTTATTCTAATTTTGGCAAGGCTGACTTTCAATGTCGGCCATAAATATTTTTGAAAAGAGCTAAAACTATGCTTCTAAGGAAAGGCAAACACTGCTCTGCAGTGCTTAGTTATGGCTTAGAGATCTGTATCTTAGAAAGCTACAGAATGTAAAGTGAAAAAAGTTAAAGACTATGCTGTTGTTTAGCTAAGCAAAAAGAATAGAACTGCATTGTTAAACCTAAAAATTCAAAAGGATTTGTCTTCAGGGTAATTTGTTTCAGCTTTATCTGGGATGGTTCTGCAGGAAAGTGATAAAGTTAAGCAGGTTAGCTAATTAAAATGTGGTTGGAACCTTGTTATTCCAGGTTTTGGAAAACTATGAACTAGAGCTTTTCATAAAGCTAATGCCTAGTAACTTCTATGTCTGCTTGGTTTCTTCAATAATAGAAAACTTTTTCTGAAAGTACTTACCCTGTGGTTATGATAATGTTGTAGCAAGCCTTTCATACTCAGCGAGTGAAAGGGATGGTTTGTGCATATGGCATGTAATGAATATTTCCTATATCAAGGGTAGGGGTAGATCAGATTTAATACAGTTTTCTTCTACGACTAGCTTTAAAAAGAAAAAAAAGCTTTAAAAAAACAAACGCAACACAACAGCAAACAAAAACATGCACACAGAAAAACCTGACAAAACCTAAACAAACAAGAAAAACACACCACTGCTTTTTCTCTCTCTAGGCAAGTCCCTTCTGTTCATGTACCAGTGAGTAATTTATGCTGGATTTACCTAAAAACAAAACCTGTCTTCAGAATCTCTCCATTGTATTAGTGTGTAAATGTATATATGTTTAGTCATTCAAATTAGCCATTCTTGCAAAACAAATAGCATCCTGTGATCTTACTATTGAACTAAAAAAAGATCCTGCAGCTGCTGTTGTCTTAGTGTAATCCCTGTACATTTGTTCATTAGAAAGAACAATCAACATTATACAAGATCTAGAAAGAGGAAGGAAACAAAGGGACTCTTTCTTTTTTCAGTAAGAACTGCTGGAACCTCATTGGAAATTCTGTTAGCTATGTGGTAACAGACAACTTTTGATGTCTTTGAACATATCCTGCCATTGTCCAAAGAGACTGGTCTCACGGCCCTGTTAATTTCTGAAATTAGAACAGAAATGCAGCAAGTCAGAAAACCAAAATCCTGTCCAGGATTTTTGGAGTAACATTATGTTGTTACTTGGACAAATAAAAAAAGTTTTAAATCTTGTGATTTAGTTCATTTTTTCTGCATTAATAGTTTGCCATAGAAATGTCATCTAGAAGTAGTATTTCATGCCAAATTCAACCTCTGCTTGATTTCAGGTCGTGGAGACAGGCATTTGGTCACCTAGCAGGCTCACAAGGGCAATAGGGAGGAAGGCATATTGCACTGCTGTTTGCTGGCGTGATTCTTCATATCTGTCTTAAGCTTTTGATGTGACCGTCTCCCGTTTTTGTATTTGAGTAAATATCAAGCTCAGAGATGGATATTAAAAAATGAAGTCAAACTCTTGGTGATGACTGAAATGTTAAACTTTAATTTCACCCTTCACATAGATTGATCATAGTTTGTGATTATTTAAAAGGGGATTATGTTTCATCCTTTACCCTTGAATGGTGGGTAGGCTCAATAACAGGGAAGCCACTATATGTAAGAGGAGGCTTAACTAGATTCTGTAAGATATGAAGCAACTTATTTGCATTCTGGGTTAGGAAATAACACAGAGAAATTGCAGCAGTGTCTTACTGCTTCCTCCTTTCTGTAAGTGGAGTCTTAATTGTTGCTTGCCAACTGACTGTAATCCAAAAGAGGAAAAAGCACAGGATGAGAGGAAAATCCATGTGAATTAATCAAATACATGTTCTTGGTAGGAAAATATGGTCATATTAAACCACACTAATCCAATTTTTGTTCCAGTTGCGCACACAGCGTTTTCCACTCACTGCCATGAATACTTTGTCTATGTGTGCTCATAAAAAGGGTTCTTGTAGTCCATGCAGGAAGCTCAGAGTTTAAAAGTGCTTCGGAACAGACAAATACCAAAGGAAATAGTTCAGCCCCTACTCTGGAGGGGCTTGTCAGCACACTGGGTTTTGTGGAGCTTAATGGTAAAGCTCATAATTTCGGTGGATACCAACTAAGTGTTTCACAACTGAGTAAAAGCTTTTCGGGTGGTTCTGGCAAAGCTTTATGTTTCAGTGAGGCTTCAACAGGAACGCTCTTCATGCTTTACTCAGAATTGTAACTCTCTGAAACTGTACACCAGCTTTGCTGAAGTTACTTTTGATACAGCTCATGGATTTTGAGACTAGTGCTGACTACTCCCAAGGAAAAGTTTCAATTAAACTCTTTCAACTTCTGTGCTGAAGCCATGAAGCTGGCCCCGCTCCTCCCTTTCTTCACCCTCTGGTTCCCCCTCCGATTTTTACCGCACTCTAACTTTAGTGTCCTGTAGCAGCAAAAGGTTGTTGCACCTTCCCCTTGTTCACAGATCGCTTAAATTTACACTTACGAGAAATTAAAGGAAAGGTTGCACCTTGTTAAAACTCCCCAGAGTCCCTGGCTTCCTTTGTGTTGAAGGGGAAATGCCTTAGATAATGGAACAGAGAGAAGGATTCTTTTCTTTAAAATATGCCCAGGAACATAATGAAGTTTCAAGGATGTCCTGTAATTCCTCTAGCATTCTTTTTTTTTTTTTATGTGGGGTTTTCTTGTGTCAGTGAGTGGGAGTTGTCTAAAGATGCAGGATTAAGATACTTAGCGTCTTTTCCTTGGAGCTTGACTAGAACACAAAGTAATAACTAATTTCTTCCCTTCATTTCATTTTCTCCCTTCCTCCTAGTTCTGCTTGTCAAAAGCTGATAAAGAACAGTATGAAAAAGAAGAGAGACCAGAATCTCAACAGGAGATTTTGAGAAAAGCTGCTAAAGACTTGCCCATCTATACGACAACAGCATCGAGAGGTGAGATATAAAGATAATTCTGTGCTCCTGAAGCTGCCAGTTTAATTCAGTGAAATTCATTTGATTGACGGAACAATCAATCTATTAAGCACATGTTGCAAAGGCCACGACCTTGTTTTGTTGTATGTTCGGGCTGTTTTGTTGCATTTTTTTTTCCTCCTGAGAGAAACTGGAGTCCTTTGTCTGGGGATCTCAACATGTAGCCAATATTTGGAATTAAAAAAAAAAAATCCTCTCCTAACAAGCAGATAGATGACAGTATTTATCTCTAATTGTGGCTATAAAAATAAACACAGCAAAGAAATATAGCTAAAGCAGCTAGAACTAGAGAAAACTGAACTTTTTACTCAATTTTATGATCCCACTTTAAACTTCTTTTTTTAAGCTGTATCTGTTCAGCAGGAGGAGAAACGCCATACTTAAGGCTAGAATTTAAGAACGAATAAAAGTTCTTTCATTCCCCTCTGTAATTCAGTACAAAGCTAGTTATGGGCTATTTCTGTATTTGCCTTTAATACGTATAGGCATTTTTATTCCAACTTATATATGAATGATCTGTGAAACTGCTGTCTTATACATATGTATATTCTTAAAAAATCTAGCTGTAATGTGTGTGTATATATAGCTGCTTCTCTTTCTTGAAACTAGCAACACCGAGTTTTCCGAAAACATAAACTACTCAAAATAACTGTTACCAAAGCTTACTGTGACTTTCCAAACAAAGCCCAAGGACACCTGGCTTTTTTGAATACAAGCCTCCCTTTAAGGGAATCCCAGTCTTAAGTTCCTGGGGTGGTCTGGGAAGCTCTTGCCAGCTCTTAACAGTTCTGCTTAGCTGTAGGTGTTGGCTTTCCTCCTCCTTTCAAACTGCCTGTGCTGGTGTCTTATTTCCATTGAGAAGAGCCTGAAGGCTTGTATAAAAATACCCACAAAAGATGATGAAGAGCTAATGTACTGAGCTATCTGCTAGGTTGCTATTTGCTCAAGAGGATGGGGAAAGCTAATGCAGAAAGTTGGCTTGCTGAAAGAAGTTTCACAATGGGATACCAGAGTACCCTGCCCGGAGGTGAAAGCAAGCAAGCAATAGGGAATCAGTGCCTGGGGATGAAGGGTGGAAGGACTGGGGAGCCAAAGAGTAAATGGAAATGGACTCAGTACAGTGGTAATAGATGAAAGTGTTTTAAATACTTTCATACGTTACATTGCTTAAAAACCTCAAAACTGCGTATCATCTGAGAGTAGGCATGTGAAGGTCTGTGAGAACAGGCGTGGCGGGGGTGACAGGAAGCTCTTTAAGACTCAGTTCATGTTAAGGGGGAAAATCTTTGTAAAATTCAGTGAGTGCTAATGACTTGACCCTTGCCACTTGAATACAGCAATCAGATACTGTGATCGATGCCAGCTAATCAAACCTGACCGCTGCCACCACTGTTCTGCATGCGACATGTAAGTTACTGAATCTGAAATGATGGGTTTTCTCTCTCCTGCAATCATTGCTTTAGCGTGATAGTGAAGCATAGCTTCAGTGTGTCAGTCCTTGCATAACAGCAGGTTTTACTATTTGTTCCTCTCTCAAACCTCCAGTACCTGGATTTCGTGAGAGAGCAAAGTTCCTCCTGTTGGTGCAATGTTGTTATTGCAGCCCCATTGTCCAAAGTTGCAGAACTTCTTAGGAAACCTGCTTGTAGCTTCGTAAAACATTGCTTATATTAAAAAAAAAAAATTAAAAAAAAATAATCAGCAGTTAAAAGTAAGGAAAGGCAGGTCTGACATACTAGCACCAGCACTTATTATAGAACTTTTTTATTGTATCTTGCTTTTGCAACCTTGGAACAGATGAGTGGGACTAATAATGCTAAAAATCTTATCTCATAGATTGACACTGCAATTACGTGCCTTAACCATTTCAAAGATGGCACTGCTATTCCCTAACCTCGTTCTGAATCATCAGAGAAGTCTGTAAAGGCACTGAAGACTGAGGCCGACTGAGACTTCAGTAGGCTGAGCTTGAGGAAATCTAGTTAACTGAAGAATCTTAACACACATCTTTTGGCTAAAATCAAATTTATTAGCAAATACAGTGAATGTGTGTCTGAAATGTCTAGTATCTGTCTTTATTTTAAAACTGGATGAAAACGGCGTGTGGACTATTCAGATTACCAGCTGTGCTACTCTTTTTCTTAGTTAGCTTTAAAAAAAAACCCAAACAAGCAGCAAACTAAAAAGGTAGCAAAAATAGCCCTACAGTAGTCTTAGCTGAAGTGAGTTAGCCAGGCTGGCATACCTCGTTCACACAACTCTGAAGGGGCCTTTGGATTTGTTTTCTCTCAATGCACAAATGAAACTAATGTGGCTTAATGAACTGTTACATGGTGCTGCTCAGGAATGCTCCCCGTGTTAAATTAAGAGACTCTTCATAACTCACTTGGTCCTTTTGGGTGAAAGGATGGCTGCTATACAGAGAATTGGCATAATTGAAAAGGGCTTAAAAAGATACAGTGGGGCAAAATGCTTCTAGAAAAAATAAAATAAAAAACCAACTCTCAAACCTGTAGAAGCTAAAAGTATGTCTCTTAGGAAATGTATCTTTGCTTTAACTTACTGGAAATTCTCTCTTTCAGATGTGTACTAAAAATGGACCACCACTGTCCATGGTAAGCTTATGAAAACAAAAGATCAGTATAATAATAATGAACTAGATCCTACGTGATGAATTGGAAGTTGCTTCAAAAATGCAATTTTGAAGTAACCTGTTTTCACAGAACTTCTGAAGGCTTTAATATGTGAAAATAAATCTTGCTCCTAATGTGTGTTACAAAACACAGTTGTAGGCCCAGTAGCCCAAATCATGCAGTTTCTCCTTATATAGAGAAACCCTGGCATTAACGGGACCCATGAGAAATGGCATTTCTTTCTCTTGTTTAGTTGGATATTGTTACCAGCAGAGCAGATGCCCACTGCCCTGTGAAAATCAGTTCTGGATTCTAGATGATACTTAAGACCCAATCAGACAGTTACTCTTCTACAGTTTGTATTCACTGGCAGTCAGTAAAAATATTATCTGCTGTCACTATAAAAATACTGCTATCAGTAGTTGACTTGAAGGTGGTTTTGTAACGAAAGCAACATCCACTAAAATTGATAGAGAGGCCCTTATCTGCTGTGATGACTGCAGTTAGTTCATAGGGTGTGAGATGCTTCCTATACATACGCTTTGCCAGCTCGTGTCCTGTCCTGTAGAACTTTGTGTGGGGTAAAACTTAGGTGAGGGGCCCAGATCATTTGGCCTGAGGAAAGAGGCTTCACTCAAAATGGTGGCTTAAAATGCTTCTGAAACACTAGTGCCAGACTCTCCTGGGCATACCACTGACATCATACATGTTATGCTCTGCAAAAGCTGAATGTATTGGGTTTTATTTTATTTTTTGTATATCATAGTAACCTCTTTTTCTTTTCCCTCCTTCTAGGGTGAATAATTGTGTGGGATTTTCTAACTACAAATTCTTCCTCCTGTTTTTAATGTATTCCTTACTGTACTGTCTGTTTGTTGCCGCTACAGTATTGCAGTACTTCATAAAGTTTTGGACGGTAAGTTCTAAGGCTTTTTTGTTGTTGCTGTAGTTGTTCATTTGTTTAATCTTGCATGTGTTATTGGAGGCTGCCTCAGCATGTTGTCACTCACCGTTTACTCTGTTCCATAGTTCATTACCATTAACAACATCAATCAAAGTGACTGAAGCAGGAGAACCTTCCGAATAGTAATAAATTAAATATATTACACTGCCCAGGATGAGTAATCAGGGGAAGAAGTTCTGATGAGTACATTGCAATTTCTCTGCTTCATCAAAATAGAGTGGCACAGCTCAGGTTTTCTTGAGACTATTGGATATGGAAAGAACGGGCTATATCAAATAGATTTATTTTTTTATATATATATATATCTGTATATATATATATATATATATGAAAATATTGACAAATGTGAAATACAAAGAACAATTTTATGTCGTCTTAGAGTTGTTTGTGGATAATCTGCTACCAGATAAAGCAGCCTAATTTCTTGGGAACTGACCAAGCTCTGTTTTGGAGTTCCTACATAGGAAGTGTCTGAACTTTATACTTGTGGCTTTTATCAGTCTGATATGGGTAGAATGCTGAGCTCTGTACAGTATTAATGATACACGTCTTCCTTGCAGCTATTATCAGTTGTCAAATGACCGATATGCATGCGTCCGTCTTACTAGATATAATAACATTTATGTGAAGTGCAAGCGTCCTTGTACATCAGTGTTACATTCCTCCTATCAGTTTTGTTCCAGTCACATTCCAGGCTGAACAGAGTGTCTTCTGGTGGTGTTCCCTTTCATCTCCAAAGCCTTGTACTGTGCCTTCCTGTCCCTAGGCAGAAGAGCTAGCGTCAGAATTCCCTTAATCTGTTTCAATTAACTGGCATGGGAAAAATGGCTGTAAGTGGAAGGCTCTCTACCACATCTTTATAAGTAAATAACAGCGTGTATTTCTTAGGTGCTAGTTGCTGTCAGTAGCTGGCAAAAACAGTCATTATCTGTAGCTGTAGAAATAATCTTTATTGGAGCAAAAATATGTTGCCATGTCAGGGTAAGAAAAGCTTGATTGTTTATTCAGAATAGCTGGACTTTGAGGCAGTTGGCATTAGGCAGGTAACATAAATGGCACAAAAAGTACGAGGTTTTGTTTTCAGCTAAGCCTATGGCTCTGATCTGCCGAAGTACTGTGTTTCTCTTCGTCTGTCAGGTCTGTATAGCGGCCTGTCACTGGAGAGCAAGGAAGTATGTGGGAATTGAGCTGTCAGTATTGTGTGAGATAAAAGCCATAAATGTATTTCAGTTATAGCTGTGGCTTAACAGATATTTCAAATGAAATGGTCTGATTCTGCTGTTCAGTCTTGCTTGACTGTAAATAGTTAAATATTTAATTTTTTAATGTGCCACTCCCAGACATCTGCCTGGCTGCTTTCCAGTGCTTGTTATACAATTTCTAATGAAACTGTAGATGCGCTCTTACATATTTACCAGTCAGTGCTTGAGCAAAGAAAATGAATTTGCTTTGTCACCTCACTTCATAAGCGTTAGTGCAACAAAAGTCCACAGGACATCTGACCACAGTGAATATTTAATACCAACATTTGCAGCAAGCCTCTTCCAAAGCCCATCGGACACAATACTGAAGTGGACCCTTGAGCAGAGGAAGCAAACTGAAGAGGGATTTATTTATTTTTTTTTTAATTACTTAGTTGTTTAAAATACTTCCTGCAAGAATGGGCTACTTCTGAAATGTGACAATAGACAGTGTAGTTCTGTGCTTGCACTTGTTGCTGTTATTTCCGGTTACTTCCAAGACAGAATCTGGTGATGCTGTGATCTTATCATTAGAGTAGTCTCTGACTCACTTCACTCATATTAAATCACTCATTCCACAAAGCTGAAATTCCTTTGATTTTATAGTAGCCTGATTAAAGTAGACTTTGAGAAGGAGGTGACAGCACCGTAATCATGTAGGCTTGCAAAATTTAGTATGTCTCTAGCATGTATGCTTTTAGGCAAATGCTGTTGACTGCAGAATAGAGTCCTTGAAGTTTCTCTCTACATCTCTGTCCAGATCAGAGCAGAGTACTGCTGCCACGTGCTGTCTGTAGACTGCTTCAGTATATTGCTAATGCTCAGCTTTGTCTGCCGTAGCATCAGAGTACTGTTTTGACGCTTTCCGTTGAGGCTCTGTGGATGATGTTTCCGCCCCACCTCAAAGCTTGACTATCAGAAAGGTTATAGTATACCTTCAAAAGGTAGGGTTTGGGTTGGTTTTTTTTGCATCCTCATAGATGTTTTTCAGAAGAAAGTGTGCAACAAACTACTTTATCCAGTGTTGGGATGGAAGATGAGCTGCTTCTTGAGGAGTGTAGCCTTGGTCACTTCAGAACTCGTAGTAATGAGATTGTGAAGGTGTAATGTGCTAAATACAAATTTTAGCAATCTGGTGTTTTGCACCGTTGATAATACATGCGTAAAGAAATAACACACACATGCAGATACTTGCACGCATTGCGAGGCATACACACACCTACCTACCTATTCTGTTGAAGAAAGTCTTTGTTTCCCACTTGTATGTGCAAGACTTTTACGTAGCATCTTTTATGCTTTATACAAAACTGCTGAAGAAAGATCTTAATACTGTTCGTACCCTGGTGGAACAGCTATGGCTGCTGTAAATGTTTACCACTGTCTCACACACTGATGCGGATGTTAAAATCTGCTTTGTAGATCAAGGGAGCATGAATGACTCCTTTCTTTATACTCATAACTACTTTTCTTATGCTCATGAAAATTTATTTGTACCTAGGAAGTTGTTAAAGATGAGCAGATAAAACCTCAGTTTAACCAAATGTATTTGACACCAGCACTGGCTGAACGCCCAGTCCTTGATGCCTTGTTTACATAGCGCCTGGCGGTACTCATTCTTGCTGCACACCCTCCCCCCTGAAACTTGCGTATTTTCCAGCTGGTTTTAGTGTCTTTTGTTGTCCTCCAGATTATTTTGGCAATCCTGAGTATAGTTAACTCAAGGATGAGAGATGTGTTGCAGTAGATGGCACATGCTTCTGGAAAACTTTGGTTGTATTAAAAACAACAATATAAAAAAATCCACCAAAAATGAACCAAAAAAAAAATCAAATGACAGATCCTTAGTCAGAACTCATTCCACTTGCATACATGCGTAAGGACATGTACCAAATCTTCTGAGGTTTTTTTCTAGATCGAAGCTAGGCCTAGCTACTAAAAGGTGAGTAATAAGTCAAGCTCTGACAGCACTTGTCTTGTTGTGAGTTTTGTTTGGGGGTTTTTGTGACCTGATAAATGCCCAAATGACTCTCTGCTTGTGAAGGAGTTTGTAGGGGACACTTTAGAATAGTGACTAGCTTCAGCCTATTTATTGTGCGAATTGCTTTCCTTCCTAAGCTCTGCAGCTCTCTCACCTGCAAGTCTCTGCTTCTGTGCTGCTGCTGAGCATAATGATTTTAAATAACTCATGTCTGAAGCTTCACTCTCTTTTCACATGCTGTGGCATGTGGACTGCTGCTCAAACACAACTGTGAATAAACCTGTTATACACACTCAAAGCCTGCATGCTTCTCTCAAGAAAGGCCAATTCCTTCCTGGAAAGATGGTTCAGTTCTGCAACTGTCATTCAAGACCTTAAAACCAGTGGCTGAAACTGGGTAGTCAGAAGAGGTGAATGCTCCCTGGGGATGATACAGATTCATCATGCGCAGTTCAAAAAAAATCCTTCTTCAGATTATAGAGCTACTGTTTCAGGAAGATTTATATTTTCTGGTCCACAGAAAACACAAAGACCAAGCTGCTACTGCTCTTTAACCTTCGAAATCAACTGACCTGAGAATTCTTTATAGAGAACTAGTTTGTTTAAATATGCAATTCCAAAAGAATCATAGAAGTTACAAAAATTAATTAGGAAACTGGGAAACACTGCAGTGTGCTCTAAAGTAGAAGTCATCATAGCTTTAACATGAAACTTAGGAATACGCAACAGTTGGAGTATGCATTTTGCTAACATTGAGTTCAAGGGATTGCAAAATGCAACACATCCCTACAGTAGGGGGGACAGTGACTGTTGCAGAAATTGTCTAAGCAAAACTGCATCCAAAAAAAAAAAAAAAGGCAATAAATAAGAAAGCTGAACTTGGATGGCAGTTCAGAGAGCTGGACCCTGCTATCATTTGCTTGCTGGCTACCATCAGATCATGCTAGAATATTTTTGGAAAAGCGGTGTATATCTGCCTGACTCCAAGGTAAAAGCTTAGGCTCTCCCAAGGCTTTCTGTGCAGATTAAGGTAACTTAAAAACCATGCATCTTGCCCTACAACAGATTCGTTGAGTGCTAGTATCTTAGCTAAGGTGATTAATATGACTCTTTAGGTATAAAGTTCAGAATTTAAAAGCTAATTTAAGCTGAGCTTACCTGTTTCTTGCTTTATTTTATAAGTTCAATTTGAGATGTTACACTAAAGATACATCGCATAAATAAATCCCAGTATTGAAGGATGCTGAGGGGAAGAAAAACTGTACTCAAGTGTTATGGGTTCTTTCATTAAATAAAGAAGATTATGCGAAGAATGGCACTTTTTTATGGTTTTGACTGAAACTACATCTAATGGTAATAGATATGTTCTGAAGTCAAAGATTTTGTAATTTATAAATGATTGCTTTATACCTCTGGAGTATTCTGAGCTTTTCAGACTTGTATGAATGGTTTCATCATACAGCACATTCACATAAACCTTACTTGTGGTGGAAACAACTAGCAAAGAATGTACCCGGTGTAGTCATGCTGTTGAAGCTGAGGAACCGCTTGAAAGTGATACAGCCACACTCTGAACAGCGATACTTCTGTACTTCTGTAGATAATTTCATGCCTTGGAAGTTAGTAGTATGCTCCTACGTACTTTCGTCTGTCCTCTCGGAGGATGGGGATTAAGGCTGCTGATGGGCATTGGAAGTCGGCACGTCCGGGAGCACATGTGCACACCAACCATTTCTTTTCTAACAAAGCCTGTGCTGTTTTCAAACGCTTCGTCTTAACATAATACTAGTGTTTAATAAATTGTCTTTGTTTGCGCAAAGCTTTGCCGCAGGAAAGCTGCAGAGAATTGTCCAAAGGTAAAATCCAATATTGCTGTAACTATTTCAATATTGTTCCTACTATAATTTTTCTAATCCAGTCATTCATGGTAGCTATTTACGCCATCACAAAAAGAAGGAAACTCAGCCTGTTGCCTATGAATATAGGCAGTGTATGGGGATATAGATGTACCTATGTGCACTTGATCTTGATTGAAATGTGTTCTAGGCTAAAAAAAAAATCAGCCTTATCTAAGTGGGTATACTGAATGAGCTAATGGAAAAAGTAATGGCAATAATGCTAACTAAACAGCTGCGTAAAAATAGCCTCTCTGCTTTCATAGTGCTGTTTAAAGGTCAGCTACTTAAAAGTACTGTGATTTTGAGGATATAAAACTGGAATAGTATTGTTACAAATCCCAATGGCCTCTTGAAAGTGCAAGCCTAAAAATAGTTGGCATTGGGGGTGGAATTGACTATCCAGTATGGGTGGGAGGTTGTTTTTTATACGGTGGTTGTACCAAAATTGTTTTTTTTCATGTAGATCTTCTGGTGAATCACTTCTGTCAGGTCAGACATGGCAAATTTGTTTTGCTGGGTACGTGCTGGTTGTTGCCTGAACCTTAGAGATCATCAAAAATTGAAGATCTGTCCCAGGTCTTGTCTCGAGTTGTTTAGTCTTGGAAACATAGTATGCCAGCCGTTTCCCTTTTACATTCCTTACCCGCTCAGAAGTAGGTTCAGTGTTATTACCTTGTCAGGGAAGGGTTTGGAAGTTTTTGTTGGTTTGTTTTTTCCATTCAGAGGAAGTGATTTTGGACATGTTTTCCCTGTGTCTCTTTGGCTGTGGCTGTGCAGTTAACATCTTATAGTATAGGAAATATTTTTTTTTGTCCCTTACTGTGCATTTAAAAACTAACCCTCAGTTATACACAGTGCTGTCAAACAGATGAACATAGGCACTCATGCTGCTAAACTCAGATGGAAGGGGTACCCATCAGCTTTCAGTGCTGTCAAACATCAGTTTAATGTGACACGGAAGGAAAGCTGGGCTTGTGCTTTTTTTTCCTTTGTGAGAAGTGAGGTGGCAGACCTATAGCAGAATGGGTCTGTAGAAGATTATTAGAGATAATATTGCATTCATTGCTACAGATGTTAACGTATTAATCTCTTTTTCTCTTTCTCCCTAGAATGAATTGCCAGATACACATGCAAAATTCCACGTACTATTCCTTTTCTTTGTGGCAGCCATGTTCTTCATCAGCATACTGTCACTCTTCAGCTACCACTGCTGGCTAGTTGGCAAAAACAGATCAACCATAGGTCAGTTAACTGGAATATAGAACTGTTCCTTGTCCAGAAAACCAACAATTCAATGAGAACGTAAAGTGTACATGTTGTGCCATCACATACTGCGCAATATTTAAGAAATTCCATTTGTAAGAAATATAATTGGTGAAAAGAGTTGAAGGTGAAACATATGGGAAAACGTAGCATGTATAGGGGTGCTCTGCTGGAGCCAAGCCTGTGGATTCATGATGATGTTAATTTGTTTGTATTTTTGAGATCTCAGAGGCACTGTGCATTTTTGTTGTGGTTTTTCTAGTGTTAGGTATGTAATGTAATTGCTACTTGCCAGTAACCCTGTTCCAATACTTTGAGTAGCTGGGTGGCTCCATCCAAGTTGTATGAACTTACTGCATTTTGAACTAGATCCAAAAAAGTATTCTTAAATCCTGTGAAATAAAATACGTCACTATTAGGAAGTTAGCAATGCAATAAAAATGTAAACACTCATGCACGTTTCCTAAATAATGAGAGATTCACGTAATTTCTATGCCTAAATGTTTTAAAGTGCATTGACCAGCATAAACAAGTTACAGGCTCCAGTTAAAGTATCTGAAGTTCTTGCTAAAGCATTTTTAAAAGTGCTTTTTTGCAGAGTTGGGGGAACAGGGACTGATGGGTATTTCCACAAAGGAGTAAGTCAAGATCTTACACCTTTCAATGGAAGTTAAATTTCTGTCGTCAAAAATAAGTGGATTGATTGAAAGTGAAACAATTTTCAGCTTGCTAGAATATTTTGGTGGAAGACAAGGAATTTTTTTGGTTGCTTGACAGGAGAGTTTTTTGAGTCTTTTTGACATATCTACAGCTAAGGAATATTCACGGTCTCTCTTTTAGCTTTGAAGAAAATTTTAGCCTGTTCCGTGCTCAAAAGTTAGTCATGGTAATTGGCAGCACAGTCAGTACTTCAGTTGCTTTCTGGATCATGATTGTGAAAAGACAGACTGCTGATATGGGGAGAGCAATGAGTCCACTCAGTTCTTGGCTAAGGGTGTAACCAGACTAACTGGAAAAATGGTGGTGGTTTGGTATCGGTGGTGGTGTGTCTGTGTTTCTAATGCAATAGATCTCAGCTTTCTCTGATACCACGGGATGCTCTTAATTCAACTTCAGACCTTGGCAGAAGTGGAATAAACTGAACGGCTGCAAGTTGCGCCGGGGAGGTTCAGGTTGGAGATTAGGAGAAATTTCTTCTCAGAAAGAGTGGTCGGCCATTGGAATGGGTTGCCCAGGGAGGTGGTGGAGTCACCGTCCCTGGGGGTGTTTAAAGAAAGGTTGGATGTGGTACTTAGGGATGTGGTTTAGTGGGTTATAGGTGGTGGTGGGACGGTTGGACTAGACAATCCTTGAGGTCTCTTCCAACCTTCTATGATTCTATCCTGTGTGGGTTTAGGTCCAGTAGTTCTTATGGTAAATTGCTTCTAGGAAAGGAAGCTTTCTGCTCAAAGTCGGGTTCACAGTCCAGAGAGGTAGCCATCAATGAATAAGGGATGTGGTATCTTTAGCGTGCTGATGGTATGTGGAGCTGTCTCAGACCTTCTGTTAAATGTAAAGAGAGAAAGATGACTGTTCTGCTTAGGTGAAATTTATTGCTTTCATTTTGATTTTTCTCGAGAACCCTGTGATTTTTTTTTTATGCTCTCTGATTACTTGAGGTGACTGTTGTTTTTTCTATAATGCACATAAAGATTGTCTCAGCTTTCCCAACACTGTTTTCACAATAGGCAAGTTTCAGTCTGTTGATAATTCTTCTCTGACTCCTTATCACCTTAGAGATACTGCATGTTTTTCTTTTACAGAAACATTCCGTGCCCCCACTTTTCGAAATGGCCCTGATAAAAATGGCTTTTCTCTTGGATGCAGCAAAAATCTGAGGGAGGTTTTTGGAGATGAAAAGAAGTATTGGCTACTCCCTATCTTTACCAGGTATTCAGTCTGAATGGGAATGAATTGGGGAATAAATTGATTCCATGACTTTTCACCTTGCTTCCCCTTCTAAAAAAATAAAGCACAACAGAAAAGCCAGCTTCTAAAACCTGCACAGTGAATATTGGTGCAGGGAAAATATGCTGGAGAAAACTGAGCAAACTCTGCACAGGGTTTTCGTTCAAAGACAAGGGCCTCATTGACAGGGGCCTTCTCAATACAGAAGTTTGCAAAGGTTTAAGAAGCATATTTCAAAAATTGTACACCTTTTGGTGGTAGTGTTAGTGTCTGAATACAGAGCAGAAATCAGCAACTGGGAGATCCAAATGCTTGAACTTCAGCTGTGTTGAAACATCAGTTTAAGAACACCCCCTCTGACCCCTGAAACCACTTGACAGCTTTCGTTTTGCTGTAGATGACAGTTTTCGGTATTGAAAGCCATCTGAGAAAGTGCATGTAAATAAGCAGCTGTGCCAAAAAAAAAAAAAAAGTAGTAGTGATATGATGCAAAATACTGGGTTTAAAACTTCAGCTGTGCCTGTACTGGGGTGTTGCAGACAAGTGTCAGATATGCTTGATGAAGCAAGACTGACCTGCTGCCTGCTCCCACCACTCCGGAAAGTCAGCAGAACAAAGTAGCTGTGTTTCAGCACTGCTTTTGGGGCATTGTGTATCAGTTTAGAATGTTGGTGAAGCCATTTGAGAGGCTGAGGTCTGGTAGCAAACAGCAGAGGAAATAACTAGATCTTAAGTTGCCTTGACTGTTTGTTCAACTACTGTGACTTTTCATGGGATTAAAGACACAAGCTGTATTGTGGATAGATCCATCTTGTTTTGCCACCACATCTTATCCTGATTAAATTTGCTTTAAAAGAAGGTTTAGCTAACCCCAAAATGATGGGCAGAGGAGAAAGCGTGGCCGTCAGAATATCAGTTACACTACAGCTTCTGGGGTTGTAGATACCAGAGAGTATGACTACGTGGTTTTGGGAAGGACTAGGGCTGCAGTCTACAGAAACACAGTGATGTTTCTGAGATACAGACTAGTGCTGCACTCAGCAATCCATACTGAGTGATAGGGTGGGAACCATTTCAGCTCCAAGATTTAATTAACTGATCATCCAGCTTAGTGGTAGAACTGCCTTGCTCAAGTCTGAAGTTCAACGCTGCACTCGAGTAGTTGATTCGAGCCTGCAGCGTTTGGCTTTTGCATGGGTACTTGTTCAGTTCATTTAAGTCAACTCCAAACAGTGATTTAAATCTTTGTTTCTGGTTTAGTTTGGGCGATGGGTGTAATTTTCCAACTCGTTTGGTGATTATGGATCCAGAGCAACTTACTGTCTCGAGCCAAAATGAACCTGCCAAAAGGTAACTATAGCATTTAAGATACTGATTTTGTACTGTTTTGTATTTCATCTGGAGGAAAAACTGTTTCAAAATTATTTTTTAATATTTTTGTACTTCTTATCATGTTCAGAGTGAGTTTGTAAGTCCTCAGAGAAAGATAGGGTGGATCAAGACTAAAAAAATGGTGCTGCTTCATGCAGAAAGGCTGTTTCTTGGTACGACCTATGACAGAGGATATGGCTCTAAGGAAACTGTAATACAGAAAGTAAGAGAGCATAGTGGCTCTTAACAACAATCAGTAAAGTCCTAGGGAAGACTGAGTAATGGTCCATGGGAAAAAAGTTTGATATTTTTTTTGAATGAGAGAAAGGCAAGGTGTATATATGATTTGTATTTCACCTCCTCCAGCATGCTGAACAAAGGATACCAAGACACCATTTGCAAGAATAGTAGTTCACTGTAGCTATTGCTGGTTTTTAGCACTGGAGGGCTTTTAGCTCATTACTTTTTATCCCTCCAAATTTGCATGTTTTGTATCTTCAGTGTATTTTCAGGAAGCCTGCTTTAGATTCAAAGATGCAGGAGTACATGAAACTTCTGAGGATGTTTACGTTGGCTGTTCTAGAAGTCTTCTGTGTAGTTTGGTGAATTTATAGCTGAAGGTTGTCACCAACAGCGGTCACCTGAGTTATCAGGCATTAGAGGGGTTCAAAGGCAAGAGACATTGCTTCCAGTGCAACATAACCTGTGGAATTGACACAAGAGCAGGACCATTGTGCAAACAGCGGAGTATCCTTTTGCATTAGGAAGATGTTCAGGAGGAGGCGCTAGCATTTATTTATGGGATAGGATGGCATTAGGTTGTTCTTCTAGGCAGTACTGTTAGGTTTTCTTTTGAACTGTGTTGGCAGTCTGGGGGGGGGTTTGTTTGCTTTGCTCTTAAGTAACTTTACTACTCTAAAAATGTCTGAAATAAGCGGGTACTGCTATTGCAGAATTCCTGTTTACTTTGCTTACTTTTCAGCTCTGGAGCAAATCAGGCCTTTCCTACTCGACCACTCAGTGAATCACAAAATCGATTGCTAGCCAGTGACAGCCAGTGGGTGGAAGGTGGCCCTGAAGAGGAAAATGTTAAATCAGGTAGCCTGCGCCATAAAATTTCGGATAATTCTGTGGTTTTGTTTGTGGTAGGGTTTTCCATTATCTTTTTTTTAGGCCTAAAATGTCCTTAGGAATTGGTTGGAGTCAGGTAGAAGAAAATCTGTTCCATAGAATCAAGTCAGCATGTTTGTAAGTTAAGGCTGACTTGTGTCTCATGCTCTGCTCCAAACCGAGTTATTACACTAAGGTAATGGGCAGATCATTCTTGCTTTCTCACTTCCTGTTCTGAGACTTTGGATCTTTTGACATTTGATGAGGGGAGGAGGAAAATATTTTTCTAAAATAGGCACAGTAGGATAAATGTACCTTCTGGTTTGAAATCTTTGCTATCTTTTATGCAAATCTGCAAAAATACATAATTGAGATTCTCTCACATTTTAGGTGCAAAAAAGCATATTATAGTCTCATTGGAAAGCTGATCTCAGTTTATTACTAACCAACCATCTCAATGAGAGACAGGTAAGGCCAACACAATTGATTGACATTTCTGTATATGTATGAGTAAGCTAAAATAGACATCTTGAAGTCAAAAGTCACAAGTCATGGAATGCAGAGGAGTCCTCTGATGTTGGATGAGTAATAGAAAAGTCTAAATAAAACTCAGAATGGCTGTCCAAAAGACAAGAATGGGAGTAATGCTGTAGTGCAGGAAACATGGGCTGGCTAGATCTGAAATGAGTCAGACTAATCCTGCAATTTAGATTGAAGTGGGTAGCGCTGGATTTGTTACCTGACCAGGGAAAAGAATCTAATACGCTGAATAGGCAATTTGAAGACGAAGTGCTGTCTTGATGAAACATTGTTCCAAAGGAACAGGTCCTTAACTGTCTTTTTCTTAATCGTATATTGGTGGGCTGTGCTCTGCTCTTACACATTAAGAAGCTGTGTGCGCACAAGGAAGGAAGGTTAATAGGTAAATATAGGTGTCTGCATACAGACTGCTTCAGCACGCTTGGAATTGACAGTGATCTTTTACGTTAGAGCTTGGCGCACACTTTGCATTCAGGAAATACACTGAGTGCTGCTGCATATATGAAAACTTCCGTTGGTATATTTCCAGTGACTAAATGAGACTTCTCTGATGTTGACTTCATACTGTGATGAGCTTACAAGCTCCCATTAAATTTTTCTCTCTGGAAGAGAAACAGATCTTATGTGGTCAACTGGCAACCATAGATGTTGAGGGCAGAGTCATTCACCCCCCCTGCATATTTTTTTTTATTTCTGTTTTTACTGGGAGATGGAACTTGCAAGGAATTCCTGTTTTCTTTGGAAAGAAAACACAATATTTGAGTTTTGTGAGCTCAGTAATTTTGGGATCACTGATATTTTTTTTGGCACTTTTTGTTTTTTAGATCAGTCTTCTGACCTAGAATTGTTGTTTTGGTGGGGTTTTGTGGGGGTGGTTTGTTGTCAAGAAAAAAAAAACCTATCTAAAAGGTCTTTGTGGGGGATAGTGTGATGCTCAGACTGATGTTGGTCAGACAGCTCAGTGTATACTCATACAAAACCAAAATTTCACTAGTTAGTGGTACTTCTGAAAAACCTACTTGACCATGAGAACACACCAATTATGAGTTTTCCATTTGCAACTTTTCTTAATATTTTATATAAATGTGCAAATGAATGTCCCAAGCAAGAGACTCCTTTCAGCCTCTAGCTAACAGGTTACTAAGGCTTTTCTGTCCTTCATAGAAAGGAATAGATATCTCAGAGTTCATCCCAAGCAGCCTTTGAATTGGGGATTACAGAAAGGTCTTAATCTTTCTTTCCACTGACCTAGAGAAGGAGCATAAGTGACTGTCTTAAGTTAGACAATTAAATGGTAATAGTTTGGGATTAATTTCCTTCCTATCCTCTCTCTCTTCCTAAATTCAGGCCAAATTTAATACAAGAAGATTGTGTACTTTTGTGTCACACTTGCCCAACCTGCTGTAGTTTTAAAAGCTGTATAAATAAATAGTGCATATTTGCACCCAATGCATTTTGGTATGTGTTATCTCAAATAACAGTTAACTCAGTAGCACAATGTTTCAGCTGGGCTGAGTTCAGCTGGATTTGATCACAGTTTCTGTAGGCCAAGGTGGTTAATTCCAGTCTCCCTGCAATTGTAAGCAGCTACGCAATAGCTGTGAGATCCAACATCTGTTCTATGCACTCTTGTATACCTTGTAACAGGCTGATAGTCGTATTTTTCGATTTTATGCCTGTAACATGCAGCAAAAGCGAAGTCATGGCTGATGAGTAGAATTTCCAGGTGATTCTAGAGAAAAGAGCATGATTTGCATAAGAAGGCCAGTCCCCTTGCCAGCAGTCCCCCATCCTCACCTAAGCAAATATCCCTTGTGTCCCCTCATCTATCAATTTAATTCAAAATGAATGAGCAGTTCTTGCCAATCAAGGATCCCAGGGACTTTAGCCACAGGGCAGTGGTGATGGATTGACATTCTTAGTGCATAAGAGGTTTAAAACAAAAAACCCTACATTTCCAGAAGGCTAATTATCAGTTGAAGTTACCTCAACTGCGGTCCTGCATCAGGAGTCTGTAAATTACAAGTTACCTAGCTGCATTCTTGTAATGCACTGTGATCTGTTTGGTTTTTTTCAAAGCTATGGTATAATTCCACTAATTACCTTTTTTTGTTTCATTAGGTTTCTGCAACATACTTTGTGCTTGAATATTCCTTAATTTTGTTTGGAAGAAGTTGATCGGTAAAAAATGGAACATGAACATTTTAGGAAGAGAGAAGAAATTCAAGTTTCTGCACAGTACAATGGATTCTTGTAAGCACTATTGCAGAGCAGGGAAGTTAAGACAGATGCCTTAAGATTCTTAATGTGCATTTATGCAACACAGAATTATATACTGCTACCAAAGGGCCAAATCCTGAAGTGCCCTGCTTGGATGCACAAGGTCCAGAGTGGGAACTATGCATTTCTGTTATGCTGCAGTGGTGAGGGTAGGTTGCAGTGTCTCCTACTTCCCCACGGGCAAACTTCACACCTTAGGCACTGCAGAAGTCACTTGTACAGCAGGTCTCCAGGGTACAGAAAGAAAGAAAANAGAAAAACTCAACATAGAGCATGGCTGGTGGATCTGAAGTGTGACTATATGTAGTTCAAACACCATGTGATAGGGAAGGGACTGGATGATGTCTTCTCCCCTCTTCCTATTAACCAGTCTGCCCCATGATCACAGCGCTCCAAGTCGTTCAGGACTAAGGATTCCTTCTACTGGCTGTGCTTTGGAGCCAGGCAATGCCAACAACATAAAAACCTTTTACTTGGGTGTTGGTTTTTTTGCTATAGGATTGAGCCCCCTCATCATTTTAACTTGATTTATTTAGCCATATCAAGAACAGAGCTCAAAGCAGCAAGCTCGGGTTTTAGTTGAAAAAACATATGGAGTATTACATTCCAGCAATTGCCTATCAGCACACAAAGAAAAGCCAATGCAAAGAGGAATTAACAGTTTACATTTTCTGTTAATGTCTGCGGTGTTCTGTATGAGGCAGTAACAAAACGGTAAAGCACCCCCGAGAAGAACTGTATTGCAGTTGTGTGTTGTTAGAAAATGGAAGTGGAGTACTGCTTATTCTGTGGGACTCTTACTGGCTTATAAATACTGTTTTATGCTTTTGTTTTATCTTTTTAATAAAGGCAGAAGGTTTTATTGGTTCTAAGTACCATTTAAGCAAATATTGAGTACTTATGAGAAAATTAGTGTTGGATCCTACATCTGTGTGAACAGCCTGAAAATCTGTATGCTTTAGACTGCCACTTTGAAGTCCAGTTAGCTTGATGCTGAAATTGCTAAAGATTGAGTGCTCTCTGCAGTGATGTACCTCTTCCCAAAAGGCAAAGCCTGTTTCCTGTGTGAGCAGTCAAGTCCATACTAAGCTCAAGACCTACAGCAAACAACATGAGGGTTTTTCTCCTCGCTCCTCTGTAGAGAAGACTGCTAACTCATCTGTGGGTTGTATTGAAATTTTGCACCTGGGAAAAAGTGATAAATACTATTTTTCTCTCTGTAACTTTTCTGACGTTCAGCTGATGCTGACAACAAATAGCATGAGCCCTTTTCATACAGACTGATCATCTGGACCAAAAGAACCTGTTTAGTTTCTCTCCTGGACTGATGGCTACTTAAGTCAAATATGCTTGTGGTGGAGGTACTGAGGTATGAAGTATAAGGTTTAAAACAATTATTTTCTTTGTCTTTGGAAAGAATATTTTTTTCTTAAATACTAATCTTCTAGAACAAGAACACTGAGAACCTATGAATATGATTTGGCCACTGTTGGATGTTCTTGAGACAGAAGTAATGGTCCAAACTTGCATGTTTTATAAAAGTTGCAGAATGTTTCTTCAAACTTTGTACAAGAAATTTTGCGTTTGTTAATTTCAAAACTTAGGAAAACATTCACTAGACATTAATCTGAAAGATTTAGCTTTTTCATTCTCAAATGTCAAGTGAGAATTGCTCATCTTAATATAAGCTCTCAGCAGTACTACACCAGCAAAATTTCTCGGCAAAGACAACAGAGACAGAAGACTGCAAGTGCAGTAGCAAAATTTGCAGGCCCAAACACTGGTGGAACTGTAACGGAGGGCCCAGGATGTCATCTGCCTTACTGCATCAGTGTATTGCAGCTGAGAGAACACGTACGTGCCCAGCCCTTGTCCAGCAGAACTGTATGCAGATTCTGTGTCTCTGATACGGTGAACAGCACTGATTCAGCAATATGGTCTCTGCCCCCCCAGTGCTGGCTCTACCCCCACATGAATGTATATGTACCATAGGCTAACAACAGTATAACTTGTTTGATTTCTTATGTCAGGACAGTTAATCTACAGGAAAAACTGCAAGTAAATAGACTGGGCTGACTCCACATGTGTTCTCTAGCAAGTGCTGGTCTTCTGGAACCAGTTCCTTGTATATCTGATGGATGGTTTTGTGGCTTTTCATGAAGAGCTGATGCTTCTGACATCTTTATGCAGATCCTGGGTACATTTTGTCCGAGTTTGTCATGTTTCAGACGAGAGGAGGAGAGCAGCGTGCTTAGGATACTCTTGAGGCCAGAGCTCCTGTTGGTGTAAAAGCAGACATTACTGAAAAGTCTTTGTCACATCCCTTTGACAAATACGAAACATAGTAAAATAATTCAAAATATGATTCTTCCAAGTTTACTGTGCCCACTCACCCTCCTTCCTCCCATGTCCCGGCCCCCGAGAACTGGTTACTAAGAGAAACTGCTGAGCAATAGAAAGGAATTAAGTTCTCCAAGGGAGTTATATTGATGAACCAGTGAAAGGGATGGGGTGAAGCTTTCCTAGCAGGCCCTGGCTGCAGAGGAGGTATCCCGTCTAAGGAGGCAGAGTGACGTCTTCTGCTCTTTGGGAGTCCTGTCCTGACAGGTCCCAAGGGCATGCTGTGCTGGATCAAAGAGTAGGACAGGTAAAACCAGGGAGCAAGCCAGGAATTAAAAAATTGGTGAGGACAAACAGCTGCTTGGCTGTCAAGCTGCAGCCAGGTGGGTATGGCCGCCAGCAGAGGCGGGGGGGGTGGGCTGTAGGGCTGCACCAGGAAAGGGGTCCCTTCGGCCCACGTGCTGAAGAGCTGAAAACATCCAGTGACTGCAGCGAGAAGAGCAGCCCTGCCTGTTCAGCCAGAAGGGAGATGGAGCCTCAGAAAATAACTACTTAGGTGCTGGGTCACGCTCTACATGCTGGTTTTCTGCTTTTAACCTATTCTGTATCCACAAGTTGGGAAAATATCTAGAACGTCACTAAAAATAATAGTCCTTAAGTTTTTAGATCCATCAAAATACTTACTATTGCAAGCCATGAATAGTACTGTAGTTACTGTAGGATAGTTGACGTTGGCTGTGATTAGGAACTTGCTTTAGCATTTCTTGCTGCTTTTTTCTTTAAGAACATGCACATACACAAGTCACGCACACAGAATGACATTAAACTCTGTGTGTGAGGGTAGAAGTGTGTTGTAGGGCAAGATTTCAGAGTGATTTCTCATTGAGATTTCTGAAATGCCTTAAGGTGATAAACGTGTCCCTGTGAAGATAAGGCAGGGAGATCCATAAATAGAAAGTAGTTAAAACTACACAGTTAATCCTGGCGTTTTTCTTACGATGATTTAGTCTCGGACTGTACAATGTACGCATCGTTGCTGCTCCTACCAAAGACATTACTATGGGAAGAGAGCAGGAAGAGGTGCAGGTTTCTGTCATAACTCACTTCCTACAGGATTGCCCTGAGATTGCAGTGTCACGAGTTAGATGCATCATAAACCTTCAATTACAAACTTACACTTTAAATATTCAGAAAGTTATTTTAGAGGGAGTTTGGGCATTTTTAGTGATTTGAGTTGAAATTAAGGTAACATTTTTGTTAAAGCTGCCCCTTGAGTGTGGAATTTGCAGGTACCAAGCTCTGTTTGGTATGCTGCTCTTAGAAACTGGGCTTGCTCTCCTGCGTGCTAAATGCGTGTGGTTTTCAGGTACTGTTCTTCCCTCGTTTGATGTTGTGTGGCTCTTCTCGATTGTAAATAATCTTTGAGGGTTTGGAGGTGTTGGTGGAGTTCAGTACCATTCCTATCCACTCAAAGAACTCTGAAGTATGGTCTGGTTGTGGCTCACCAGAGCCCCAAGAGGAGGAAAAAAGCAGCGTTTGCTGGCGGATGTACCCAGCGGGGCATTGACTGACATCGGTTAACCAGGTCTGCCTGGATATGGAGCGCTGACTGACCATGTTTGTTAAAAATCAAAACCAAAATAAATTAAAAAAACCCCTTCGAGCTTCATAATGTATGTTCTCTGAGAACACCGTCTAGCGTTGTACGTCACCAGGGGGTCAGGTAGGCATTTACGGAGGCTCCAAACAGCCGCTGCTTTAACCGTCAGTGCAGGTGAACACGCCTGTCGCAGTACCTAAAAAACAGCGAGGTGTGTACCGTCAGAGGCTCTTCTATCCCTGAACAGCACCAAAGAGCAGCTGCATGTAAAGCGATTTGTTATAATACTGAACACATTTACTACACTCATTTCTATCAATTTATTTTGTATATATAGACAGCTTTTTATATGCATTTTTCTTAATTATACAACGGTCATGAAATGTAATGAAGCTGCAAGTTGTAGTTAGTTTTTAATGCCAATTAAAACTGATGTTTGGCTGTTTGTTTTCTGCAGCAATTACTTGAATCTTGTTTCCATGAGGTAGTAAAGTCTGATAATGTTTACAGGATTGCTTGCTTTGTTTGGGGGCATTTCCCCCTCTTTCTTCCCACCCCCTGCCCCAAGGAACAGAAAGCCCACGCTCAGCAGACCGGCAGATGTCTTGGGGATGCAGTATTGGGATCACCTTTATCGGCACGAAAGCATTAACGGTGACAGGCAGAGTCCCTTCCGTTTACATTGCTTAGCGTGTTCCTCTCCAGTTTCTCCTGCCCCTAAACCTGTTGCTCTCAGCTTTAGTGTGAGAAACTTAAATCTTTCTGAATGGCAATTCACAATCGCAAAAATACCACAGAAGCAAGGAGTGTTCCTGCTGTTGAGTCTGCCCCCTCTCCCCGCCCACTTTTTAACATCCCTGTGTTCGCTCTGCAATTATTTTTGTATCTGCAAGCAAGGGTCATCGACATTTGCACTGATCACAATGTCCCAGCTGTTCTGCTTCCACGTAGTTATTTTTAATTGTGCTGCCTACACTTGTAACGAGCTGTATTTAAGTTTGAAGTGTAAAAGATATATGTAACAATGACACATTTGTTGTATTTTTTGTATGTTACAGATAGGACTAGTCCTATGCACAGAGAAAACATGATGCCATTTATAGTTTAATACTTGAAGTAACTTTTTAAAATGGGCTTTTATAAATGAATTAATTAAATACAAAATCACATTACTTTGCCAGAAGTTCTTTCATGTTTGAGTTGTGTTGTGCAATTTCCCCGTATGTATACTGTTCCATAAATGTTACTATCTTAAGCCATTTATAACCATTGGAAAGTGCATTCAAGATTTTTCTAACTCTGTGTTCAGACCCGTTCATACTTCTCTGAAGCAGAACTCACGTTTAAATAAAAAAGTTGTACCATTTTAGGCCTCTTTTCTGAAGTGGTAAAATATGAATGGATTTGACACTTGAATTCATCAGTGAATGCAACATCAACCTAATAAAAGTATGTGAAAGAGTCTGCAAATTGCTTAGCTGTAGCGTGTTTGTGTTACATCAGCGAGACCTGCCTGCCTGGGAAACTGTTCCACAGTGTTTACACCCCAGCCGCAACAAACCCAAGGGAACACTTGCCACGTCTTCCCAGGTCAGTTGGTCTTGAGAGGAGAAATAAAACTGGTGGCTGACTGTATTCCTTCAGGACACCGAGCGCGGGTCAGAAAGCAGACTGCTGCTCAGGCAGGACTCTGCCCTGCTCCCTTTAGATCAGAAATCATCTCTGTAGGAGAGGGCAGTAACACCCAAGTTGACCCTGACATGACAATGGTGCTGGCGCTTACATTCATCAATTCTTTCCAGAAAGTTAAAAATAAAACTGGAATGTTTCACAACCTTCCACAAGTTCCGGCCTCATGCCCATAACTTTTGTCATTCCAGTTCAGCTTGGTTGGTACATGCCTGATGAAGCACGCACTGTGTAAGCATCACCAGCTGTGTCTCACGTACTGATGTATGTCCCTTCAAAGGGAGAGGGACCAGTAGGAGCCATCTGGTCAGTGCCAGCAGAGAATCCCTCTCCACAGAGCAGATGTGTTCCAGCTTTCAAAAGGAAATCAGTGAACCTAGAAACCTAGTTCACATCATCGTCATTGCGCTTGGTAACGCACGCTGGTTTTATGCGAAGGCCCTGAAGAACAGAAGGCAGGCAGATCAGACAGAGCCACACAACTGTTCTTCTAAAGAGACAACAGAAAGAAAACACACGCTGTTCTGTAGGACTTACTTTTAATGTAAGGTTTTGTACACTGTGCCAAAGCCTCTTTGGTCAGCTACCCTTATATTGAATTACAAAACTACTGTAATAGGTAATACCGTAATAGGTGCAGCGGCAGACCCCACAGTAGTGTGTTATACATGCCAAATATAAGTAGTCCGTATTATTCAAGATGTCCATTTTCTCGACACATTTAAGTGGTTTAAATGATCGCTGACATATCTGTGTTCAGGGAACTTGGCTTTCATCATGCTTTTGAAAGCTTCCCATCTTGCACGTCTCTCTTCTGTGTTATGTTTGTACTCCTGTGCCCGTGTCAGGTATGGTCGACTCAGCCAATACTCATTCTCTGCTTCAATTTCCAACCTTCGGATCATTGCTTGCTTCATTGAAAGGGTAACCACTCTTGGTCGCCTGTATTTTCCAATCCATTGTTTTCCAGGAATTCTCTTTCGGAGTAATACTGTTGTTAAAAACATTATGCCTTAAAATAGAGACAAAAATATAAAGCGTTCATTACATTAGGGACAAAAATTAAAAATTTAACAGGAAAAATGAAAAATTTGCACACACTCCACTGCCTTTAGCTAGCTGGTTTGTAGTGTGAAGTTCGGAACTTGATACACACAACCAACCATTATGCAGGCAGCACAATGACACACATATTGGAAACTTAAGACCAGAGGAGGGAAACTGAACTCTTTACATAGCTGAAGAGTTTACTCAGTTACCTTTACACTGACATTAAAGCATGCCCTCCATAAATAATGAAAAATCCAGTCCCAGATACTATTAAAGAATTCACTTCCTTCATTCCTTCTCCACATAGCAAACTGCACTGTCAAAACAGGGCGTACTTCCAGGTCCACCTGCTAGATCCGGCCGTTCTTCAGTACTCAGTTTTCAACTACAGCCTCTCCATGAATTTACTAGAATACAATTATATCGTCTTAGTTTTGAACTAAGGGAAAGCAGGTTTGTAAACAAAAACAGTATCTTATATTAGACTAACACGAAGTAAAAAGCACAAATAGAGCGTCCAACATAATGCACAGGAGTGGCAGAGGCCCAGCTACATTTCGATTTGATGCACGTTCTCTTCATTAACCGGTTCATTAGTCCTAAACACGGCTAACTCCTGAGTCTCTCGTTACACTCCATCTTGAACTAGTAAGTCAGACAAGCGCTGGAAACCGGCATAAACCTGCCGAGAAAAGCCATCCCGCCATACCCCTTCCCAAGGTGCAACTGCCTGCCAAGTTCTTCTCCCTGCTCCAGTCTGGAGGTGAAGCTGAGGGGCTCCGCGGGAGCGCTGCTGCCTCGGTCTCTGGTTCCCCTCCACGGCAGCGCCGGCTGCCCGCCTCAGGCCTGCGCCCGCCGCAGTCTCGACAGGGACCGAGGGCGACGCGGCACAGCTGCCCGCTGGGGCTCTCCAGTGCCACGGGAGCCACCCGACCGCTCCCGGCGGGCTTCGGCCCACGGGGCGGAGCAATGCTGCTGCCCGGGGAGCAGCGCCCCTGCCCGCTCCCCACCCCGGCTGCCTCCCTGGCCGGAGCCAGGCCAGCCCGAACGAGACCGGGGCAAACCCAAGAGACGCCCCACGCTGGAGGCGAAGCAGCGCTGTGACAGACCACCGCAGCGCCCCAAGCCCTGTAACGAACGGACCCCTCCGCTCCACCCTCAC
>VWZZ01002558.1:420254-442268 GCA_013399095.1 Psophia crepitans | reverse complement strand
GCACCAATGGGGCTCGCGCTGCCCGCGGTTCGAAGCCGGCGGCGGGCGGTAACCGTCCTCCCGGGGCAGCGCGCGGCCTGGCCCGCTTCTCCTCCCTGCAGGATCGCTCCCAGCGCGCGGCCCCGGGGCAGCCGTTAGCGGCCGCTCGCGCGGTCGGGGACCAGCCGTGGGCGGTGCCGGCGCTCCCCTTCCCCCCGGCCATGGACGTGACGAGGGATTTCTTCGCCCAGCTGCGCGCGCTGGCCCTCACGCTGGAGAAGGAGGTGAGGCAGCTCGAGCGGGCCCTGCGCGGAGAGGACACAGGTAAGCGCAGGCCTCGCCTCGCCTCCTTCCCGAGGTGGCTGGTCCGCCGGGGCCTCTCCCGCTCCTAGGGCCGCCGCCCGGCACCGGGGGTCCTGCCGCCGCGTTCGGCCCTCCCGCAGGCAGCGAGACCCCGAGTAGGGGAGGCGACCTGGAGAGTCCCCCCTGCTTCCTCCGGGCCGCCGGTGGCGCCGGTGGTGGGCCTGGGGGGAGCTCAGCAGGGTGTTAACTGGGCTCATACATTGTCTCTCTGAGCTCCTTTGTGGGCGTGTAGGTGAGCTTTTATCACGGGGGAAAAACGGAGCGAATGGGGAATTATATTCCTGCTTTTGATCTTTTCATGGGTTCAGACAGAAAAACACTTGAGGGGCTTGTCCTCTCTCTGCACAGACAGCTCGAGCAGCTAATTTAGTTTATGGCTGTGCTGACTTGTCACGTAGCAGGTGCCCGCTTTTACCCCATTTCCTTGGTTTCTAGTGAAAGAAGTAACGACCAATGCATGTATGGGCAAACGATACTAACATATGCTGACTTGCAAATAAGGCAGAAGAATTCAGCTTTTTGTTGATGTATGTTTTTCGGTGGTGTCTATATCACGTTTTTCAATTTTTATTATTTCAAGTTCAAGCTCTTTTATGGATAAAAATTCAGCATAAATAAGCGTTGACAGCCCCTATTGTACCAACATCTCCTATACATTAATTTCTACAGTATTAGCTGTAACAGTGAAATTGAAGCCCGTGCAGTTTCTCTGCGTAGTTTAACATATCACAGAATATCCCGAGTTGGAAGGGACCCATAAGGGTCATTGAGTCCAACTCCTGGCCCCACACAGGACTAGCCCAATCACAGCAGATGACTGAGAGCGTTGGCCAGACACTTCTTGAACTCAGCCAAGCTCAGTGCTGTGCCCACCTCCCTGGGGAGCCTGTTCCAGGGCCCCACCACCCTCTGGGTGAAGAACCTTTTCCTGATCTCCGCCTCAACCCTCCCCTGTCGCAGCTTCATGCTGTTCCCTCGGATTCTGTCACTGGTCACCAGAGGGAGAAGATCAGCGCCTGCCCCTTCACTCCCCCTTGTGAGGAAGCTGTAGGCTGCGATTAAGTCTCCCCTCAGTCTCCTCCAGGCTGAACAAGCCAAGGGACTTCAGCCTCTCATCATACATCTTCCCCTCCAGACCCTTCACCACCTTTGTTGCCCTCCTTTGGACACTCTCCAGCAGTTTTATGTCCTTAACTATTAGAGTTAATGTGCAAATTGCAGTCTCATGCTGCACAAAGTACCTGATATGAACTAGCTTTGCTTTGGCTTTCTTTATCTTGACTCTGTTTCTATAACAAGACTTCAACATCTCTAATATAGGAGATCACGTTCTAATGTAGAATGTACCTGCGTACTGAAATATTAATACCTCTTTCTTTCCAAACCCTTTTACGTGAATGTGCATATCAAAGACTATGAAGATGAATCTCCATTAAGAGTTTTACATGACCTCCACTGTGAAGTGAGGACTCTGAAGGTAACGTCTTAATTCGCTTCCTTCTTGAAAAATTGGGACGGGAGGAGGGTTCCATAAACTTATTGTTCTATTTTGATCATTAAGCCACAATACAACTGTGTTAGTCAGCAGTCTGACCCTTATTTTTATTCATTTACCTCTAAAGCCTCATAATGGCTGTGGATGTGGGGGGTAGTATGCAAAAACTTTTGGGTGACTTAAAGTAGATTTAGCACTGTGTTTATTAGTTTGCAATCACTGTTGTCGCTCAGATCAGCAGGGGACAAAGGTAACGGGGAAGTGTTGTCCCAAAAGTGGGATCATTTACCCAGTGTGCGGCACGCCAATATACGCACAGAGCAGAGGCATTTGATTTATTTCATGTCTGTGTGCAGAGATGTGTGCGAGGTGGTATTTCCACAAAACTACCACACCACATAAATAAACTACAATATATTTATCGTGTTACAGAATTAGAAAAACCCACATAAATTTACGCTAATTGGTCATTAATTACCACATCATCTACTATTGGTCAAGCGTATTTAAATTAGCCCGTGTGCTTCTGGGTGGGGGTGTACTTTGCATAGTCCTGTAATTGCGTTGGATGGTCCCAAAGCTCCCCAGCTACCTTTCTCTTTCCTCTTGTTATTGCTGATTTTTGTTGACTTCACGCCTCTCTGGTGATCACCCAGCTCTTGACGCCTTCTGGGGCAGGATGCTTCCTCTTTATCGGTTTTTCGGCTCTTCAAGGATACTTTTCAGCAAAGCGTGCTTTTTATCAGTCTTTCTGCTGTTCTTCAAAGATACAGTCATTAGCAAAGCAAGGCGGTGCATTTAACCCTAAATTAAACAGTGTCTAAGCACTAACCCAAACACATTTCGGGCCCTGCAAAGTGGAAAAATCTACTTTATAGATATCGGAAGTTGTAGCTGTGCCTAGGTGTAGGGGAAAAGGATTACAGGAGCAGCAGCTCCCTGGAGAAGAGGTATGCTTGTTTGTGTTCAATGACTAGCGCTTAGAATAAAGGAAATCTTCACTGAAGTTTCAGTGCCTTGAGCCATTCAGTTAAACTCGTGACGAGTGTTCTTTATTCCTTTAATACAAGTAGGAGAAATGGGTATAGAAATGAGTTTAGAAATAATTGAGAGGTAAGCTAGGATATAAACTTGAGGTTAACTTATGCTCTGCACTAATTCTTTGTACGTAGGGAGTGCGAGTCCAAAGTAATTGCTGTTATCTGATATTTTTATGGGGTAGAAGCGTGTATTTTTTTGTTTGAGAGTTTACTACCATGTGGTGATTTGAAAATCAAGATTTGTTTCCTTCCCCCTCCCTCCACCCCCAAAGGAAGATGTTAATGGCAGTCTTGAGAAGAGTCACTCGGAAAAACAAGCAATTCATTACTTTATCAAGGCAAGTGAAATAATGATGCAAAGAAATGCAGCAGATCTCGGAAAAATAAGAGAGCTGTTCCAGAAATATAGCTACGGACCACGTGTCAAAGATTCTACAGGTAATATTTCTTGGCAATACAGTAGGTGAAGACAAATGTACTTTCCTGAAATGTTTCTCTTTAGCTGTGTATATATTTCTATTAATTAAGATATCAAGTACATCTATGTTATTTGCTTTATAATAATATCCAAGGGCAAAGGATTCTGTTGTGATTGGTGTCATAAGAGTAAACCAAAATACAAAAACTTAAAGTCATGCCAGGAGATGGAAATCTAAGTTAGTGTATCTGTGCTTTTTCTCAGGTAACAGTTATATTTAGAAAACATGTTAGCAAAAATGTTTTCATAACCCAGAGAATTACACTGCTTCAGCTTTCATGCATGAGAAATTATTGCAGGTGCATCTAAATTACTTTGTATTCGTACGCGATCATTCCATTAAATTAAATCACCATAAAGAAAATCTTAAACTCGTATGCTCCATAGCACAAATGGGCCAAGAGAGCTATGCGTGGGGATTAGATGACATGTGGCAATCTGTGAAGCAATAGTAGCTTGATCATTGGAGGGGGTGAGTTCCTTAATGCAGTCAGAAAGCACACTCGTGTCTGTACTAATCAAACCCCTTTCAGTATCAAGGGCCCAATCGATCTTTGAGAAGCTATTGGCAGGGCACGCCTTAACCTTTCCCTGAGCATTATCCAGTCACTACACACAACAAAATTGTGGTTTCAGATTTTATAGTACCTTCCTCTCCTGCCTCTGCCTTTAAAGAAGACTCCAGACAGACCTACAAGGTTAATTTATTTTTAAGATGTATTTTTAAGCTAAGCACATCTGAATACATAATAGCAATACTCATAAAAAGGCAATGCATCTGCTATATTATTTTAAATAATGTGCCCACCCCCCACTTCTTACATCATGCAGAAATTAACAAATGTTTTGGGGTATTTCAATTTGTTTAACTACAGAAATGTACAAATCACACATTTACTTACTTCTGCAGTGGTCTCTTCTTATCTAAAAAGCTACCCTCTTTCATGAGTTTTTAGTTGCTGTTTTATAACCTCTCTTCAGTGTTGTTTTTTCTGAAGAATAAGCATTCTAGTACTATGTGTAGCCTTTGCTCTTTCCTCAAAAACGTGTTCAGTTCTATACAAATTCTGTTTTCATTGTCATTTATGTTGTACGTTTTTATGAATTTCTACTCTTGCACTAAAATAACCGCAAGTATATTTGAGATTAGCATTTCCTGCCTGCTCAATGCAGGGAGATGAATTCTATTAAAAACACATGTGTATAAAAATCTTAATTTTTCCTAGAAATATTATTTACCAATACAGTAATTGGATAATTGGAAAAATTTCTTCACTGAAAGAGTGGTCAGGTATTGGAACAGGCTCCCCAGGGAGGTGGTGGGGTCACCATCCCTGGAAGTGTTCGAAAAGTGTGTAGATGTGGCACTTTCAGATACGGTTTAGTAGACATGGTGGTGTTGGGTTGATGCTTGGACTTGATGATCTCAGAGGTCTTTTCCAACCTTAAAGATTCTGTGATTCTATGAAACTTAGTAAATGTGACCTCTATTATAAATATAGCTTAACCTGATATGAGCTTTTGAAATCTGTGGTAGGTTCAGTGCTTTAAAGAAGAAATGTATTTCTTTACAAAAATAAATAAAACATTTTGAATTGGGGAGGACACCCGATTTATTTTACAAATTCTTAAAATAGAAACTTCTGACATAATTTTTTATCACTTTTCTCAAACAGAAAAGAAAGAAGAAGTAGGTAACAGTGATTTGACAGTGTCTGTCCAGAATAAATCTGATGAAGAAAAAGCAGATGAGGTACCTCATCTTCCTGCTTGTACTGAGAAGCCACTGGTGCTCAAAGACCCCCAGCTTTCTGATTTTGGTCTTGCGCAATATGCTTTCCCCCGGCCTTGGAGCGCAGCTAAAGCACAACGTGCAACAAATACGTATCAAGAAAATTCAAAGAACAGGACCCCACTAAAACCAGGAACCCCCTGTGTTTTGCCCAAGACTCCAAAATGCATGCTAAAGATGGACGATTATGAGTGTGTAACACCAAAACTTGAACACTTTGGCATTAGTGAACATACCATATGTATGAATGAAGATTATACGATGTCACTTATTCATAAAACTGCTCAGATAAGCAAGAAGTGAGTAAATTACTTAAGTTCAGATTGTTTCTCTACTGAATTTTCTGCAGTTTCTTCTTGCTGTACTGGTTTCTTGCTGCTATTGCCCTTCTCTTTTTCTTCAGGCAGATGATATGTTATCTACCAGCTGGTTATTCATCTATCTACTTGTCTTTTCATGTACCCTTTGCAGTGCCAAGCACTGCCATGAAATACATCTCTGATGTACTCCTTCCCTTGACAGCACCACGATAGGAATCTTCTATACACAATCTGTTTACAAAGGGAAAACGCACAGTGTATCTGATCTTTTGCTTTCCTTAACCTTGGATTTGAGGATGTGTTGTCTGCAACAGCCAATTTAAATGTTTAAAAAGCTTTAGTAATATAGGCCCGGAAGAAACCTCTAAATAATTCAGTAAAATGCCTCATTGCAGAAACAGTGCGTTCTCTCTTAGATTATCCATCCCCACCTTACAAACAGTTCTTTTTGCTCCAGGCTTCTGTTGGAAAGACATCTCCAGATTTTCTCTGTTCTAATTAAAATTAAAGAAAAGAATTGCAGAAGTGAGGTGTAGAACACTTCAGCAGTAGAGGGATTTTTCTGTACTTCTATGGTAATGTAAATATAGTTAGATCACATTTTCATAGTTAGTATTAGCAATATGTTCAGTTTTAAAAGCTGACAGTATATAAAAAGCTCACTGTTCTAAATATTTGGTATTTAGAGAAATTGTTCAAAAAACAAACCATATTCAAAATACATTGTGGAAATAATAATTCAATTTATTTTTTTTAATCCCTGATATTTGCAGTATAGATACAGCTTGAAGTTCTTCAGAACTGTACCAACTTCAGTGACTTTGTCCCCCGAAGATCCAGTTTACCGCAATGGATAAATTTTTAGTGTCTCTTTTTTTATTATTTAAGATTACTGGGAGAAAAAGTAAAAGTGTAAAGTTACATTTTCTTTTAAAATAGTTTTTGCATCTCTCCTTTTGAATAGTTACGTAAATACTGTAATGCCTATAGAGCTTTGTAGTATTGGAATTCTCGTAACACAAAAACTGTTACTGAATCGTGAAAGATATTAATTCAAAAATCATTCCCTCTCAAATAATGGTTTCATCTTACCGCACAGTTGATACCTTTTTATATCATATCTTTTATCGTTTGATATTATAACTTTTGGTGGGTTTGTACTGCTTTTCCTCTTTAATGAAAACTGTCTTAAATGTAACCTTCAGCTTTAATTATGGCTGTAAGTTATAAATGGATACATCCACAAATTTAGCTTCTATTTCTGTGGCTTCTAGTGAAATGGTTAGACGTTCCCTTAGACGTGTTATATATAATACACCCCAAAAAAGTCACATTATGTCATTAGAGTTAAAATGTTGTTTAACTGTCTTTTAGTTTATGTTTATTTTGTGTCATTAAGTTAGAGTTAGCTTGCAATTTTATCAGAAAGGCTGAAACAATTAAACAGCTTCTTACCTCTAAAAAGCTCTCATCTCGCATCTTAGCGAGAAGGCTGAGCATGTTAAATAGGGAGAACACTAAGCCAGCAAATTTAACGGGGGGAAAAAAAAAGATTGATTTTTATTTTTTTTTCATTGCATAATGGAAAGAATCTCTTCCCTGAGGATCAGATAAGCAAAAACTAGTACAACAGAGGTAGCGTTTATACCTGTAGTTCCCAGGTGAAAAGAAGAATATACTTCAGTGCACCTACTACAAAACTGAAACCAAAAGTAATTAGAAAGGAAAAGAAGGGGGGGAAAAAAAAAAGTGTCTGAACAAAAGTGTTTATTGTTATACTTGCGCTTCTCCATGGTAAAAACTAAAGTTCATATGGTTTCAGGTATCTAGAATACTTTCAAGGCAAAACTTACTTGAAAAATTACTTTTATTTGAACACATTTGAGATGTGTTCATCTAAGTAAAATATACTCCCTCAAGTGGTTTTGGTTTGTTTTTTTATTTTAAAGCTTAGGGGTTTTGTAGAGAAGCTCTATATCTGGTTCTCGTAGTTAAGATAACTTAAACATTTTAAAGCGTTTTCTGACAGCCACACTTTTGCATAGAGTTTAGGTAAACTTCCACTTTTTGTCTGGTATTGTTTCTTAACTGCCTACTCCCTTCTTCCACTAGAGTATCTTGGATATGAAAAAAGAATTTTAAAAATTTCAGTTTATAGTTTTGTGGAATTTGTATTAAATGGCTTTCCACTCTGAAGTCTGCTAGCGATTAACATAAGTAATCTTACTCAAACTTAAAAATTGAATTAAAAATCTTTCAGTGTTCATAATAATGTTAGTAGGTAAAGAGCCAAAAAGATTTCCTCTTGGTGTTTAGAGTTTTGTAGGCTATAGGCAGTTCAAAATAAAATTGACTGTATCCCTAGCATAGAATTGATCATTTGGGACAAAGAAAACTGATCCTACCCTGGGTACTTCTTTTTTTTTTGTTTGTTTGGGGTTTTGGGGTGGGGTTTTTTGTTTGTTCTTGTTGGGGGTGGGGGGTTATGCCTTGGATTGACTTCTAAGTGTGTTTGATAATTTGGATTGAATATTTGCATGCTACAAATTGCTGCAGTAGAGTCACAGATGAGAAAGCTATGAAAGAGTCATCTTTGAGGAAATGAATTTTTGACTTGCATGAACACACACTGGAAGTGATCAGGTTGGCAGTATTCCTTTAACTGTGATTTCTTCGTATTACTTGAGAGCTAATTGAGGGGTTTGGTTTTCAGATTGGTTAAAAAAGATGATCAGGAAGTGCATGTACCAGAAATGGCATCTAGGAAAATCATGGTTACTCCTGGGCAAAAAGTGACAGCTGAGAACGGTAAGTTAAAAATATGTGAAATAAATAGACATAAGCATTTTTTTACGTAATGCATGTGTAAATGCACTGTAAACACATGGTAAACTTTTAAACTGTGTTTCTTGTTAAATATAGTTAATTCAGGCCCAATCATTGTATGAGTACTGATGTCTAGAAAGCGACATGTTGGTGGCTTCTATGGGAAAGTTTCTCACCTCAGTATAAATCTTTGCTCATTCTTTTATTCATATCCTTCTAGAATTATCCAGAGGGATCCATCACTTTGGAACTGCAACTTACCCTTACTTGAAATAAAAATACTGTTTTGCCAACTTAGCCTTTTTTTTTTTCTGAGAATACCCATTAGATGTTTAAAGATGGGAAAGAAAATGCTTTGAAAGAGGCTAATGAGACAGTAACTTAGAGCTTTCATGACTACTGCTAAAACTTTGAAAGACGTAATATGTTCTTTTAAAATGTGTGAAGATCTTGGGACAAACGTAGTGACAATTGAATATGTGAGAAGCTAAAGCAATGTTGATTTAAGCTGGGCTTTTTCAGTTATATTCACTAGTGAGGCTAGATTCATTTTTTTACATTTGCATTTACTGCTTTTATGGAAATCTGTAATTTGGATAGTTCATACTAAAAATACCAGCTGCAATGATACAGGTGTTTATAAAATATGCAAATCTATGAAAAGCTAATAGACTTAGAAAACTAAACTGGGGCAGGGGAACTGATAATATTTATATATGTGTGTGTATATGTGTATATTTTCATTGTTATCCATTCCCCCACCCCTTTCAATTTCAGCAGCTGACTGGATGGTTTCTCCTATGATACTTGTGTTCTGTACTCCTGATGTGAAAACCCCTTCCAGAACAAATAGTACGGTATCAAGGTCACCAGAGACAAATGAACTACCTCTTCCCAGCCGTACAGAAACACCACAGTTTCCAAATTTTGAAGCAAGATGGCTAAAAGCAGAAGCTAAGGTAATAAATAGCGATTGTGTACATTTTCACGCATTTTTTACCATAAGCAGTTTTTCAATGTCAGTTTGGGATTCTTTTCCAATACTACTTTTTTCTTATGTCATTGTAGAACTTTCTAATGGAAATTTTGTAAGAACATTTATTAAATACTTTACCTAAGATAGCCAAATTAACTGAAGGACTGAAGGCATTCAATGCCTCTTTTGCAGCAGGTAAAGCAGGAGGAAAAGATTGAGTCGATGACAAAGAAAGATGCAACAGATAAACAATACGTAGAAGATGGCATTCGTTTTGCTGTGAGCTCTGACGAGTATCTTAAACATTTTGGAGACCCTTCTCCTCCCAAATTAAAACACTACGACCAGTTACTCAATACTCCTCCACCTCCAGAACTAACAAGGATACCAGATGATGTTCTACAGGTTAGCCAATATACTTTTTTTTTTCCTAAGCAGTTTTAATATCAAAACAGTAAAATTAAAATGGCTTAATTCTGCCAAATTTTGTTCTTCAAAAAGAGAGAGTTCTATGCTACTTAGTAAAACTGTATAAACTGTAATCCTGTTTTGAGTTCTTAAATAATTCTTTTCATTCCCTTTTGATGTTTCCTGTAGATTCTGTCCAAGTATAATAATAAAGTAGACTCTTCTAAAGCCAAGGAAATGGAGACCAAGGCAGGAAATACTACAAAATATGAAAGTGATTTCACTGATTACTGCAATAAAGAGAACGGGTATGATTAAGTTTTACAAATTTGGTGAAGTAATCTAATTTGGAGGAACTAAGATGCTTTAACTTAACACATTTAGGAATTCTTGCAGCTGCTTGCTCTTCAGCTACAAAAATAGCTCTGCTACTGTGACTAAATAACTATTTTTTGGCATGGTATCCGACTGCCTTTTTGTAAAGAACAAATATTATAATTGATTGTTTGAATCCTCCCAACTTTAAAAAAAAAAAGGTGGTAGAGCTTTACTGTTTTATCTGTAGGTATCAGGGCCACAAAGCTGATCAGAGGGCTGGAGCACCTCTACTGTGAGGACAGGCTGAGGGAGTTGGGCTTGTTCAGCCTGGAGAAGAGAAGGCTCCAGAGAGACCTTATTGAGGCCGTCCAGCACCTGAAGGGGCCTACAGGAAAGCTGGAGAGGGGCTGTTTACAAGGGCAAGGAGTGACAGGACAAGGGGGAATGGCTTTAAACTGAACGAGGGAGATTTAGATTGGACGTTAGGAAGAAATTCTTCCCTGTGAGGGTGGTGAGGCACTGGAACAGGTTGCCCAGAGAAGCCACATCCCTGGCAGTGTTCAAGGCCAGGCTGGATGGGGCTTTGGGCAACCTGGTCTAGTGTAGGGTGTCCCTGCCCATGGCAGGGGATTGGAACTAGGTGACCCTTGTGGTCCCTTCCAACCGAAATCATCCTCTGAGTCTATGCTTTGCAATCAAAGCACCGGTGAATGCTTTCTTCTGAGTAAATTTAGACAATAAAACTAAGGAATTAGAGAAAACTACATAAAGTAACACAACCGATTTCATGGTCGTTTTGGCAAATACAAAGTTCTTGGCAATGCAAAGCTACTTTATGAACAATATGTGAGAAGAAATTAGTCTACAAGTATGAGTAATCTTTGAACAATGGAATAATAGCTTTAAAAAGAACTCCATTGATTTGAATACAAAAAAAGCTTTTGTGATAGCTTGATCAAATGTAGGTATTCCTGATTCAATGTAAGGTATGTACTTGTTGGCTATATGTTAAACTTGGGGTCAGCACAGATTTTTTAGGTAAGAGGTACAAGGAGTGTGTATGGAGTTAAATAATAATCACAGCAACCCAGAAAGGCTGATAAAAGTAGTTATTTTAATATACTTGGAGTTGGACTCCATTTGAGCAATCAAACAGAGCAAGGCTCTTCTTTTCTTGTCAAGATGATAAAAAAATATGGTTTTCAATGTTTGTGTCTTCTGCTATTTCAAAATATGATTGAGATAATAAGTTCATGAACTCTTCTGGATATATTTGCAGAGGATATGCTGGATTTTTCAAGCCAAACATCTGAAATCAAGCTGAAGACCATGTTGAGACTGTTTGACATTCATGGATTTTATCACTGAATCACAACAAGCTCAAAAAGCAAAAGAAAATTGTGGTGGGAAGAAAGAGACATGCAAAGGAAAAGCTTTTTTAATGGAGAAAAATTATTTATCTATGATGTGGGTAAAATTGTTTGAACTAGCAACTTGTGCTTAAATTCGTATTGACATTATTGGCAAAATAGTTTGCCAGTTTTTAAATACATATGTGCTTCAAAGAGGACTTGAGGCATGTAGGAGGTAGTACTTCAGTTATTTCACCTGATTCTCATGTTTTGCTGTGTATGCCTGTGTTTGCAGTAGGCTGTAGAGAAGTATAGTTGGACTGTTGTAAAGGGCAGATCCCATATATTGCCCCAGAAAGGAGATACCTCTGGCTCTTCTGGTGACACTGTACGTCTTTTCCAGGCTGGTTTGAAGTGTAGTACTTCAACAGTATTTAGTATCTTCAACAGAAACGAGTCTCTTTTCACTTGGAAGAGTGATTCCTGCTTTACTGTTTAAAGCACTTCTATGCTGTTAGTCACTTCTGCAATACTAAGACAGATCAGACATGTTCCTGCATCAGGCTCTGTTACCTGACAGTCCTATGCTTCTTCTTTCTTACTATAGTTTTCTTACATCAACATTTTATTAGGTGTTATACCATCTGTTTTCCTTTTGACAGACTAACCTCTGTAGCCCTAAAATATTTTTTTTTTCAACTGCTGGAAAGATTCCCTGGCAGGCACATAGGTAATTGCATGGTCTCCCGCACGGCTGCCATGTGCATTCTGTGGGTGGTGGTGGTGTTACTTATAAACATGCATGTCTAAGCCTGTAATAGCTGGCCAGGGTTAAGTTTTCTCAGAGCTGTCTGGCACTTTTTTGCTATCTGCTAGTCATAGCAATTAGGACCTTTTTTCTACCAGATTTTACTTTTGTCCACAAGAAATCCCAGCAACATATCCTTGTTCAAAGCCGGTTTGCTGTTTCCAATGTCAGCTATTCCTCTGAGTGACTCCAGAACTGCTCTTACCAGCTGTACATTGGTGACTAAAATTCTGTCATTTATACAAAGGCAAGCATGCAACACAGGAGAAGAGACTGTCCCAAGAGATGGAGAGAAGTTTGTTTTTCTGAACTTTCTGAGCACAGCTCCACATTTTTTTGGAGTCCTAGGGATATGCAAACATCTGGTGATGCCTGGAATTACTTCTCCAGTAGCTTAGACTTTTCCTGACTAAATCCTAGCAAGTAAAGGTGCCTTTTTTCCTACTCTTCCAGTCATTCTCCAGGATAAACATCCATCAGATTAACTGGAGAATCTGATTTTCTACTAGTTCTGGCCTGAGCACACTGTCATTTTTCTGTGCTAGCTTCTGTTTAAAATTATATATGTGTTATTATGTGTCAGTCTTTGAGTTTGATCAACAGTTTTGAATACTAAATACATCTGTCTCAGATGCTTGGTTGCTTCTTGGAAAACTAATCATCTGCTGCTGTAAAAACCCTTACTTTTTCTACCCAACCCCTTCAGATAGCAAAGGCCGGACCCGCTTCCAGCATCTTCACAAACTAAAACCACTTAACGGGCTGGATGGCAGTCATGGACTTCTTGTACCTTTTTAAGACCATGAGTAGGCCAGTACTGCTGCTGAGGAGAGGCTCGTCCCACTCCACACTGCAGTGATACAGTAAGTCGAAGCGGGAGCAATGCAAAAGAACCTCAAACGAGTTGTTGGTTTGTTGTGGGGTGAATCTGATAACAGCATTGGCCTGTTAAAAACTGCAGTTTAGAGAAACAGTAGCTAAATAAGAAGGAAACAACAGTTGTGTGAGGGACAGTCTCACCTGAAAACAGGCAAAATTGACTCACGTTCTGTGTTGTGCTTAGTTTAGTTTAACTGGAGGCTGCTTCCACTAGGGGCTGTTGCACCAATTCTCTTGGACAGGATCTAGGGGCTCTGCTGTTTTACAGTGCCAAGCAACTGTAGCATTAATTAATTTGGGGTTCTCTTCTAGTCTCTCCTCCCCACCAGTAATATCAAACTGGGCTTCCGCTTGTGCAAGCGCTAGATCAGATATAAGGGAAGGGTGAGAATGGGATCACATCTTCTAGCAGCTAGCCTGCAGTCAGGAAAGACTGAACCCAGCACAAAATTGTGCTTCAGTATTTAGGTACAGCTGGGAAGCAACCAAAAAAGCATAGCCTTTAATTCTCCTTTCATTTTCTGTGGTTCTTAAATTTTTTTCCATTTTTTAAAGTATATCAAATATGTCAGCTAACAGAAGCTTCTCTCCATAATCCCATTTGTTGTTAAAGGAGTGTCTGGATTGTTCTGCCTAGGAAGCCCCTTAAGGTGGTTGGTGCTTTCTTATCTTGGAAATATTTTGCCTGAGGTTAAATACAAATGAATGTAGATCTCTCACTGAAATGAAACTTCCGTGATGGTTGTCAGGTGGATAAATGACAAGCATCGCCTTTAGTGCCTCCTGTTGTGCTTTTATTGAGGTTTTTTAAATCACTGGACCAATTAACTGGACTCCAGACTTCCTTGATTACTTACATTTTCTGTAAGATGTGATATTTTCCTTGCTCCCTGTTGCCGTTATTCAGATGTTCTAGTACTCGTGGTGGTTGCAGGTGCTCCACCAACAGCTGTAGCTGTGATGGTGAGAATGCCTTGTCTCCCATGGGACACTAACACAGAGATTGTGGCACTTAAGGAGCAATGACAACATCCAGTGGCCACGCTAAGGAATCACGGGGGCGTCAGTCCAAAGGAATACAACCTTCTACCAGGAAAACAGCAGTCAGTGCTGGCTATATGATCTATCGACTTACACGTGAAACCTCACGCTGTTCTTAATGTAACATCTGCTTTTACAAAGGGGCAGTTGACATCGTGGGAGGGAGCTGACCAGGTCTGTGAGTTTCTTTGATCTTGTCTCATTCAAGTTGAAGAGTTATAAGGAAAAAAAAAAAATAAAATAATGTGCAGACAGAGGAAATAGTCCATGGAAGAAGATGCTGTGCTGCACAGGTGTCTCCTGGGCAGAGACCAAACAAAGGATAGTTTGCAGAATACACAGCAGGAAGGTGTTCAAATACTTTCAGAATTTTTGGCATAATATGTTCCTGGCTTAAAGCCCTGCGATTACGCTCCCTAACGATTGCGTATGCAATTGCTGTAAACCAGTCTAAGGCCTTGCTGCATGGTCCCACCTTTGTGCGGTTGTATCATGGCAGTTGTGGCTCCAGGGAAAGCCATTCCTGCTTGCCCAACCACCTGGAATTAATTGTTGTTTTCCAAGGTTAAGTTGTATTTGGGCTCTGACCCAAATCACTGTTTACCTGCAGAGGCACTGATGGGTGGGGAGGCAAGAGAAGGGAAAGGGTGGAGGTGCAGGAGCCAGGACATCCCCCTTCGTTGGCATGTTAAGCTGCTTGGGGATCAGCCTGCCTGTCCGGCTGCTTTGGTAAGGCTTCCTGAGGCTGTTGTTCGATCAATGCTTCCCTGGCAGCTGAAGCAATTCCTCTGCCTCATCCCTTTGCCCTCCCAGGGACAACTGTTTGCAGGATCCTGGAGGAATTAGACCAGAGGGGACACAGCTACTGCCCCAACCCTTGGATGAGGGCCCTACAGGTGCAGAGTGGTTCCTTCCTGGCCACATAGGCTGTTGGGTGCTGGTGAGACCATATTTCAAACCATTAGTGCTTTTACACACATCGGCTTCCTCCTCCCTTTCAAGTTCCTCACGTCTCTGATGCCTGGGGTATGTGCATGTAGCTGAAAGCCATGAGGACATCAGCAGAAGGCTAGAAGGAAAAGGGTCAGCTACGCTTGTTGCTGCCTCTTGCTCAGCAACAGAGTGCTGGGCTGCTCTTCTGCAGGTCCCAAATATGTGCTGAGGAGTTAAGGACAGAATTCAAGTACTTGAATTCAAACAGCGTATGCAGCGGGGTTGGCTGGGCCAGGTGTGGTTTCAGGCCCCTGCTAGAGACTCCCCAAGTCTCTAAGCCTGAAGACATGACTCTTGTTTGCCTGGAGCAGGGGCTGGGGACTTCATCCCTCAGCCAGCACCCAGAGGTGCCCTCAAAGCTGTTGCTTCCAGCATTCACCAGATATTCTTGCTGAGTGCTGAAGAGTTCAAGTTATTTTTTTGGCCTGGCATGTCTCTACTTCACTCTGTCAGCTCTGTGAGACTGGAAATACCCCAGGGAGGGTCCCAAAGACAGCCCTTAACTGGTTTTTACCTCCACTGCCTGGTCCAGGTAGACCGGCCTGGCACCTCCTCCCCATTGCCAACAGGGCTCTGGCCAGGCACAGTGCCTGCTGCGTACAATGTGACACGGGTGTTTCACAAGTCCCATTCCTGGTGTCCTGTTCTGTTGGAGGAAATGAAGCTTTCTTTTTTTTTAACCAGCTGATCTGCTGTAATGTCTAGACACAAGAGCTGAGACAACAGCAGCAGGTAATTGGGTCCCTTTGGGTTTGGCAGGTCGTTATCTTAGCAGGCCTGTTACTTACAGAGCTGTTCTTTGACCACGGCCATAGCTGTTGTCATTCATCTGCTCTGACACAACAGCGTTTCTGAGACCTTCTCATTTTTCCATGCTTTCCATCGCAAGAGTGGGAACTTGCTGATAATGTGTTCCTGCTGCATCACAGCTGTTTCTGTGTTTGAGCAGACCTGTAAAGCAAAACCTAAGCCTCTAGAGCGGCTCCAGTCAGACAGCAAACATGGTGCCGGAGCAAGGGGTGTCTGAGGCAGCCCAGGTTATCAGCAAAGCCTTGTCCTCGCTGCTGAACGAGGGAGGGAATTAGCCCAGACGCCAGTTCCTCCCCCAGTGATGCACCAGCCTGAGGCTTGCACTTCCATGGCAGGCAGGTGAAGGTGACTGCTGCACCCAAGCGGTCAAGCTGAAGTATTTGCTACTGAAGGCAGTTCTGCACATTGACTGCCTGGTGATTTCACTTCATGGGCCACCAAGTACAATGCCAGTAGATTTGTCTGCAGTGTGTGAAGAACCTGTCCCAGGCTGGGCAGGCACACGCCCTCACTGGGCCGTGTTTCCCACTCCCACAGCAAAGCCAAGCCACCTCTCCAAGCAGCTGAGTCAGACACAGGCTCACTTGCTGCTGCTCCCTTACATACTGACAGCATTTAATTGTGAGAATTACTCTTAAATGCAATTAAAGCAAAAACCAAGACACAAAAATCAGGAAATGCCCCTATTCCTGCGTACCTGTAGTGGCAGGTCTGTCCTTGCCTTTGGTGGGAGGCCGTGCAGTTCTGTAATCACACGCTGCCTCCTGCAGGACGCTCCTCGCTCATTTTGCAGCATGGTCAATGCCGTAGGACACGCAGGGTGCCTAGCAGTGCGCATCACTCTTCATCTGCCCAGGTCTGTAAGGTGCCAAAAACCAGATGGCTGATCTGGTGGCCACAACTCGGCACGCACACGGCAGGAGTCCCAGGCCTCACCAAACCTGCCCTGGCACCACAGACGCCACCAAGCTGTTCCAACACGTGGGCTCCTCACAGCAGTGGTACCATGGAGCGCCTCCTCCTCACACCAGAGGTGACTGGCTTCACCCTGGCAATACGTCCCCCCTTCCCACCTCTGGTTGCACTAGGCCAGCACCATTGCCACTTCCAGGCTCACAGTCCTTCAGAAAGCAGCATTTGTATTGTCTCGAGCTCTTTAAAAAGGGTGGGGAGCATGTTTCAACCTCTTCAGGGAAAAAGTGCCTCAAGCGCCGGTGATTCTGCACTGGACAGTCACTTACGAAGGCTGAAACTGGAACTCCCTAACTTAGAAGCCAGAGAAGGGGGACAGAAGAGCATGGGCAGAACCGAACCTTAAAATCCCCAGATTCCCAAGGTAAGAAGAGTACATGAACCACAGCTCATGACAGAAGGCACGCTGTGACCTCAGCAGCCAGGAACACTTACTTCAGTCCGCCTCTGCTATGGCCTTCAGCGAGGAAGGTGAAGGCCCTAAGGAGCAGCTGCTGCTTCCACTTCTGCTCTTGCCTCCTCTCAGCACACAGGGACAGCGCGCCCCCGGCTCCCCCCGGCCCGGCTGGGTGCTCGGGGTCAGCCCGAGCGCGTCTCACCATCTCCCCCGGCAGGGACAGAAGGAACTGGCAAGCACGGAGCTCCGGGAAGCCCCAGCCCACTCCTCCAGCTGCACCAGGAACTTGTAACACAGCGCAGCACCTCGCTGCCCCTTGGCTCTGCCCCGACACCCAGGGTTACCATAAGCTGAGGAACTTGGTGCAAGCTGTGAGTGTTTGTGGAGAACCACCCCCCCTTACTGAGGGCCAAGCAGTCAGATTTACCCAGCTCAGGGTCCAACATCCCACGTGTTCACGAGATGAAGGTAACGAAGGGAAAGAGGCTACAATATTCATCTTCCTTGGAGTTCTGGAAGCCACACTGAGTGTTTTCATCAGCATATGCTGACAACACACTGTTCGCAGTGGACAGCGCAGGAGCTCCAGGTGCACAAGCCAGCTGCCTCCACCCCTCAGGCTCCCTTGGCCCCAAACCCGGAGGTCAGGGTCAGGGCTCCCGCACGTCCTGCCAGGGCACAGCCTTGCTGCCTCACCGTCTCACCCGCACGCCAGAGCTCCCCAGGCAGTGCCTGCCATGGCGCTGCCGCTGGGGAACGTTCTGCTCCTCCCTCAGCCCCCGGCTGAAACGGCAAGATCTCCTCTGGCCAGGTCCCTGCAGGCACTCCCCTCTTCCGCAACAGAGCTCTCCAAAGGGCAGCGTGCGAGACAGCCCAGCGACCAGACATCTCCAAAGCAGTACACACGCAAGTGGGGCACAGAAAGAAAATATTTTTCGTACCATTACAAAAATATTTTATATATGTATTTAAGTATTTCACCTTTCTTTTTTCATTTCTATATTGTGTGGTTTTTAAATGCATGTATTAGTAAGATTTGTATCATTTGTAAACAATTTTTGGGGCATATACTCAAATTTTTTACTGACAGGAGAGTGCAATCAAAACCAGTTGGAGACCACTGTTCTAAGGAAAACATGACTTTCAAAGACAGCTTTATACCTTCTGCTTTTAAAGACAACCCTGGTTCCTTCAGATCTCAAGGAAGGATGATGTGCAAGTGTGCCAAGCCACGTCCTCCTCTGGCAAGGCCAGCAGCTCCTCAGTGCCCCAGGATGCATGGTGTCACCCGGGCCTCTCCTAGCCCACAGGTTGGCCTCATCTTGGCAGAAGACTGAAGCAGAAGACTGAGCAGCCCCTGGAAGGCGCGGCAGTCTGCCTCCCTTCCCCCCCCACAGGACAGGCAGCCTTACACATCTCAACTCTGACTTTCCCTGTCAGGGTGTCTACATCAGCAGGGAGCATAACACCACATCCTTCACGCGCTCGGCCCCCAGACTCCAGCCAGCAGTGGTTTCAGAAATCCTCCTACCTCTGCTCAGCAAGCCCAGAAGTTATCTGCCCTCCCCTTTCAATTTCAACTTCTGCTTAAAAGCCAACTTCCAAATTGCTCTGCAGAAATCCACTTTAAAAAAAAATCCAACCACCACCACACTATCAAAAAGATTAACAACATCCACCTTTATTCCAAACAAGACAGAACTACAGAACACCTGTAATCCCTCTGGTCGTATTTTATATAAATCTTGAAACACTGGACACGCTGACTTACTGTTGGAACTAACAATCAGGGATAGGATCATGGCACTGCTAAAGGCAAATGTTTCCTCTAAACAAATAAACTAAAAGTTAAGGTTTAAAAGTTAACTTTCATTTCTGATGCTCAGCTTTGTCTTCAGGTGTTCCTGCTTAGCAACAAAAGCAAAAGAAAAAGCCTGCTTTAGAACAGCAAGGAGGAATAAACAGAAGATGTAACCATACAAAGAAGCGACAGTTTAGTACGGCCTCATGCGGCTTGAGGGGGGTGGTGCACGGTTCGGAGGAGTAATTGCTATATCCAAGTAGTCCCCTATCTGGAATTTCTGAGACTGCAACGTCATGGAATCATCTGTGCCCTTCCTGCCCGACATGGTGCTGCCGATCTCCTTCACCCTGCGCGCAGGAGAGAAAAGGCAAGGCAGTTAGAGGCAAACCTCTCCAGATGTCCAAGCCAGGCACTGGGTCAGCTCACAGCCACCTCCCCACGCCACCCTCTGCACTGCATTTAGCTACGTACACAGGATGCTGGGTGGCTTCTCTCCACTACCAGGTGCGTCATGGAAGACCACACTGAACCCTCTTTCTGATGGGGCAGAGGGCTGGGGGAACCTCCTACCGTACTACGTTAAATACTTGAGAGAAGCCCCTGTCCCTTCCACACATATGTAAGACAAGACCCTGCAGACTACAGAGCAGGACACACCCACTGCCTGCTGACAGAGGTGAGCTCATCCAGTTTTGGAAGGTTTATCCCTGCAACAAGATCACTGCTGAAACTCAAACACATTCTGAGACACAGACCTACCACTCCTCCTATCACCAGGAACAAAGCTCTGTCTCAAGCTGCAGGTCCACATTCTGGTTGGAGGCCATTACAGTGACCAAAGCCTTCAGGCACCCAGGTCCATTGCCTTAGGAACACGCTCACGATAGTCACCAAGCAGCATTTAACACTGGCAGAGGCCATCATACAGTCTGCTACCACAACTTTAGAAATCTGATTTGTGGATTCTGAACTTTAAAATCAGTGTTAATGAAAAATAAATTACTGCCCCAGTGCCTGAAGCCTTCTATTAGCCCAGAAAGGAAATGCCATAGAATCACAGAATATCCCGAGTTGGAAGGGACCCATAAGGATCATCGGGTCCAACTCCTGGCTCCACACAGGACCAGCCCCACCAGAGCAGATGACTGAGAGCGTTGGCCAGACACTGCTTGAACTCAGCCCAGCTCAGGGCGGTGACCACTGCCCTGGGGAGCCTGTTCCAGGGCCCCATCACGCTCTTGGTAAAGAACCTTTTCCTGATCTCCAGCCTAACCCTCCCCTGTGGCAGCTCCATGCCATTCCCTCAGGTTCTAAATTTAAACAGAAATAATTAAAATGCACACCCCTCCTGGACACTATCCTGTACAACCTGCTCTAGGTGATCCTGCTTTAGCAGGGGGGGTGGAGTAGATGATCTCCAGAGGTCCCTTCCAACCCCTGCCAGTCTGTGATTGTGTGATTCATTCTAATTCTGTAGGCACATTTACCTATAGCCAGGCCTCTTGAGGTCTGTAAAAACAATCGCAAAATTGAAGTGCGTGCCCTTCTTCCGTGCTTCTGGATAGACTTCTTTCACTAAGCTGGTCAGCTCTTTCAGCGTCGCATCCATCCTAGATTAAACAAACAAATCAAAGCGGTTCAGGTTCTCAAAAGCAACAACTAAAAACAGCTTCCCCAAACCCTTTTAAGGCAGAAACAACACATCCCTACAGCTTACCCATACATTTCCTTGCCTTTGCATACCTTCCATCAATACCTTTCCGGCTGCACAGCGAGCCATCGATTGCACAACTACATGGCTGCCAAACAACACGTCCTGGTCTATGCAGCCAGTAACAAACAGTTGCTCTGGTTACTGATAAAAACAGCCGGGAGAATTCACCACTTCCTGTACGCTGGGGGCAACATGGTTGGTGTAAGTGCGGTTCTACCCGTAGTGGCTTCCCATTAACTGTGATATTAGACAAGTCTCTCCACCTCTGTGTACGTTTCAACATCTGTGTTTCTGTGGCTCCTAAAAGTAACTATTTAAACAACAAGAAATTATTTTTTTTCAAATGCATTTATTTATACAATGAACACTATAAATGTTTCCTCATCTGAGCTGGTGTTAAAGTAGATTCTTGAATACTAGAGGAAACGTAGAAATAAAGACGATACACATGAATAGTTTTCCATTTCCATCAAGATTTCCATTGCTGCCCCAGCAGGCAGCTCTCCTCCCTTTCCCAGAGCAGGGCTAAAGCTCCTTTCTAGACTTTCAAGAACAAAAGGACTTGATCGTCACAGCCAAAGCTGCTCTAGCTGCACAGACTGTACGCTGCCTCCAAGGAGCAGTGTGTTGACAGACAATGCCCATTGTGACTTCTGCAGATGGCAAACAGCTCGGACACCCCCAGCAGTCTGGACTGAGTCTATAAAGCCTATTAAGAAGTACATCAGAACTACATGCTGCGCTGGCCACAAAAATGGATTTGTTCAATCCTACGGCACACAAGTTCTGGCCGTAGCAGGCACCTTGAGAGAACCATACGATTTAAGAAGCAGCACAATTCACTTTCAGAAGTATTCTTCAAAACACTGTAAGCAAAAAACTGGTGTGTTTGCAACACAGACTAAAGCAGTTCTCCAGGCTAAATCTGACAGCAGTAAGAAGCAGCTCTCTGGTAAGGCACTGCTACCTGGCCAGACAAAACCAAACACAATACCCCGCCCTCAACAGGCTTTGCTTAAACCCGCACACCACTCGCACTCCAGTTCCCACCTCCTGCGGCCACTGCTTCTGCCGAGAAAACCGGGGCTGTCTGGAACTAGACCCGAGCGTTAATTAGGGGACACCCTCCGGGCGGAAGGGGCCCGCGGTGGCACCCCGAGACACGCCGTGCCGCACGCCCCAGCCGCTGGGCAGTGCGGCCGCAGGGAGCTGCGGGAGGCGGCGCTCAGCCCTCCAAGCGGACGTCGCG
>VWZZ01002558.1:404945-419122 GCA_013399095.1 Psophia crepitans | reverse complement strand
CAGGGGCTGCTTGGGGCCGGGCCTGGCGGGCGTTTGAGTATGTCCGAGGATGGGGACCTCTCCGGGCAGCCTGCTCCGGTGCCCAGGTGTCCTCACAGTTAAAAAAAAAAAAAGTGTATTTTTCTTCTTACATTTAAATTTCTGGTACCTCGGTATGTGCCCACTGCCTCTTCTCCCATCACTGGGCACCGCTGAGAAGCCTGGCTCTGTCTTCTGTACTGCCCCCCGTCAGATACACGGTGACAGGAGCCGTTTCTCTCCGGGCTGAGCAGCCCCAGCTCTCTCAGCCTGTCCTCGTATGACCGGTGCTGCCAGGCCTTAACCATCCCATGGAGCTATATTTGATGCTATATTGTTACAGCGTTCCTGTACTGCCCGTACAGTGTGCTGCCGATGCTCGCAGCAGAGTACAGCGCAGAGCTGCGTGCCACCCAAGCTGTGTCTCCAGGTCCCCGTTCTGCAATGTACTTCTCTGAGTACGGAGATCCAGGGTGAATGTGCATCTGTGCGGGGTTGCTTTCTCAAGTGTAAGTTTAGCTGCAGAGAGAAATAAATACAGTAAATTCCGCACCATGAAAAAAGCATATGCTTGTTAAGGCATTGGAACTGTTGAAATACCTGTGCTCTGAGGGTGATGATGTGGATTGGTTTCATGTTTCCAAACGCCATAGATTTATCTTTCCAATGTATTATTTATTTTAAAAATATGTAGAGGGGAAAAAAACCCAGAAAAATGTATTTACCTATGAGGTTTCTGTGTACATCATAAGAAAAAGAATTATGAGTCCGTACTACTAAAAAAAAAAAAGCAAACTCTTGCAGTTGACCTCTAATATAACCCACAGTGTTTAGTTTAAAATGTTGATTTATGGCACACCTAATACAAGACAAGGGAACCAACAACCTATTAGAGTTCACCCTCAGCTTTTATTAACTTCCTTCTGTGGAAGCCTGGATAGTATTGTACGCTTTTAAATCTACATTAAGCCACAGCGTATCATTTTATTACCAACAGGAATGTCTCAGCCTTGCCCCCATTTGCAGGGTTTGATTTCCCAGGCAATGATACAGTTTATTATGCTGCTAAAATTAATTATATCTGCCCTGATAAAACGTGCTTTGGGCTCACTATGTGAACTGCCATCTCTAAAACAAAGGAATTTATGTCTCGGATCAGGTATCATAGAGGAACAGCTGTAACAAATAAAGCACAGTTCTGTTATGAATCTAAGTAGTTCCTTCTGCTAGAACTTTTTGAGTGCTTTATTTATGTGAAAAATGACCTAGTGTGCTTGAGTTTTAAGTAAATTCAAGCGTGACTTAATTTGTTATTCATGAACTGTATTAACAATCACAATTTATTTTCGGTCTAAAATCTTAGATTCTTATGTTATGCATTTGGAAGAGAAAGTTGGAAATTATTTGGAAATGAACATGCGGTTAAGCGATCTGTAACCTGGATGCAGGTTTTACTGGAGACGGTGCTGTCTGGTTAAACAAGGCGTGACACGGTGAACTGGATTCCCACCAGTTCGGGCCGAGGTCCCCCGTGTACCTGAGTTAGTCTAACGGCTCGCTCTTGCCAGAGGGGGATTTAGCTCCCCACTGCCTGTCCTTACTCTCGGTCACGTGGGGGTTCTTTCCCTTCTGCCAGGTGTGGCCCTGACTAGATGCTTCCAAAAATAGGTTCAATTCCCAGGTTTAAGGTAAACCTGTCCACCTGAGGGCTGGTTTTCTGTCTGTTGCACTTGACGCTTTCTAAACTGATTCCATGACTGCAAGATGTGGTGCAGGATGAGCGGTGGCAGTGCGTGCCCAGCAGTAGCTAGAGATGGGGAGAGAATAGGAATGGAGTAGGGTCTGTCCCTTCAACAGCAGTGAGACGGTTGATGACTTCACCCTCCCTTCCCATTTTCTTAGGTTTTGAGGGATGAGGCTTGTCAGGGACGCTGTGGTCTGTGCAGACAGTGTGTACGTGTGTGAACGTGTACATATAGTGTATGCTATAGAGGAAAGGAAAGCTCACTGCGGCAGTGAGGCAGAGTAAGACTGTATGCAACCAAGTCTCTAGCCTTCGTTGTTGTAAAGGAAGTACCCAAAATACGAATCAAACATCAAATGTGTTCAAACATTTTCAGATACAAGTGCCTGTAGAGAACTGAGCTAGGTGGTCTCAGGAGTGTGAATTGCCTCTTCAAAAATGGAGAACGCACATTCCTGGGTAAGCGGGTATTTAAACAGTGAACTTTTAATTGTTTATTGGGGAATCTAGGAAAGGTGTGAATCTTTGGCACCAAGAAGGCATCTTGGTGCCATGAGGATGTGGGACTGGGCAGTCCTTAGTTGTGGGTGACTGTAGGTGTATCCAGTAAAACATGTTTGATAGAGGAGTTGGTCTTTATCTTGATTGTGGAAAGGTCAACTACCCTGCTCTGGCAACAGCACAATCGTCTTTCAAACATCTTTACAATCACCCTAGTGAGCAAAGTCTCAAACTTGATAGAGCTTGTACTGCAAACTGGCTTTAACTGGTGGTGTAAGAACAGTCACATTTTCTCTGAAAATATGTTTGCTGGTATTTCCTACATTTTGTGTCGTGGTAACATCACAGATCCGTTCTATGTTCTGAAAGCTTCATGTGCAATAGATTTCATTACAGTGTTTTAGTTCCCTGTATTTTGCATCAAAGTTAGCACAGATTTCAAGAACCCTGCCGTACTGCTAGAAAATTATACTGTTCTCATTTAAGCTTCAGTTCTTCTTCATTGTCCTATTTTGAACTGAGGTGATTTGGCTCACAAAATGGACCGTAGCTTTTGGGCTTTTGTGGACCTATTCAACTTGCACGTGAGCCAGCAGGTGGATGAGTCAGCATGGTAAAGACTCGAAGGAGCGGGCTGTTGGTTTGTGATGTATAAAAGTACTCTGTCACTGTACATGTAAAGCATGTGGAAACCCCGAGGCAGCATCCTAATTCAGGCGTACCAAGACCTGGTTGCCTGGGAGGAATCTATGCTTGTGTATAGATTACATATATAGAATTGTAGAATCGTATCACAGAATGGTTTGGGTTGGAAGGGACCCCAGAGATCATCTAGTTCCAATCCCCTGCCATGGGCAGGGACACCCTCCACTAGACCAGGTTGCCCAAAGCCCCATCCAACCTGACCTTGAACACTGCCAGGGATGGGGCCTCCACAGCTTCTCTGGGCACCCTGTGCCAGTGCCTCACCACCCTCACAGGGAAGAATTTCTGTCTAATGTCCAATCTAAATCTACCCTCCTTCAGCTTAAGGCCTTTACCCCTTGTCCTATCACTCCCTGCCCTTGTAAACAGCCCCTCTCCAGCTTTCTTGTAGGCCCTTTAGGTACTGGAAGGCCGCACTAAGGTCTCACCGGAGCCTTCTCTTCTTCAGGCAGAACAAGCCCAACTCTCAGGCTGTGTCCATAGGAGAAGTGCTCCAGCCCTCTGATCGACTTTGTGGCCTCCTCTGGACTTGCTCCAGCAGCTCCATTTCTTTCTTATGTTTGGGACCCCAGAGCTGGACGCAGTACTCCAGGTGAGGTCTCACAAGAGTGGAGTAGAGGGGCAGAATCACCTCCCTCGACCTGCTGGTCACACTATTTCTGATGCAGCCCAGGACACGGGTGGCTTTCTGGGCTGCCAGCGCACACTGCCGGCTCATGTTGAGCTTTTCATCAACCAGCACCTCCAAGTCCTTCTCCTCAGGGCTGCTCTCGATCCATTCTCCGCCCCGTTGTGCTTGGGATTGAACCAACCAAATATATTTTCTTCTTTCTCTCTAAAGTCATCAGAAGGACCACAAGTTGATAAAAATTCTTTGAAGATGATTTACTATATAAAATATTGCAAACTTGCTATTTAACCATTAAGGTGATGGTAGCAGTGCTCAGCCTGCGCAGCCTCGCGCACGCTGCAGGTCCCAGGCATCGTAGGCGAGGCAGAGCTGCTGCTGTGCCTTGGTAACAAGCTGCCTCCTACCTGCCAGCGTCAGGCCCCTTTGAGCTGTTTGCCATCTTGCCAAATGGTGTAATTCTGCCATTCGCAGGGAACTTTTCCACATCAGGTGTTTCCTGAAAGAGCATCCTCAGGATGCTTTTTGTTTTCAGTTTCAAAAAAAATGTTTCCAAGAATAATGTTTTAGGCAGATGTGCATTATCACTCACATTTCTATAATTTTTGGTTCATTTTAAGTACCTCCAGCAGTTTGTCTGAAAACCTGCAGCATCCACCTGCTTTTGAGAAAGAAACGCAGTTTGGCAGAGGTGCTTACTCCTGTGTCAGAAATGTTCTCATACAGCAAATATATTTGACTGAACTATAACCTGTTTTAAAAACTAATTTGTCAGCAGAGCCAAAATAATACTAGGCAGCTAAATTGTATCTGATGCATGTGGGTGTGCAAGGGATTCAGGATGTCCGCAGCGTTCCTGTGCTCTGTGATGGGCCTGGGCATGGGAACTGGGAACACTGGGTCTCTTTGTTTTTTCCCTCAGGGTGCTGCTACCCGCGGTGGGCACCGATAAGGGATGCAGGATGGGACCCTGCCCGTGTGCCCTGAGCGATGTGAGGAGGCAGCCGGAGAGCAGCTCCACAGCACTTCGGGCCGACCCAGTGTAAAACTGCAATCTAAAGCAACGAAATAGTATGTGTTATGCAAGAGAGATCCAGCAAAAAAATTGTGGTGACTGCTTGAATTTCACCTGAGAGAGACCAGAACAAACTGGAACTTGTAATTGTCAGCAGAGGAAGATAGAATTCAGTTTCAAGGAAAGAAAAAGTCAGTCCTGGTTTGTCATGTAGAGTTATTTTCTTCTCCGTACAAATACACGCGAAGGTGGGATGGTGAGATGTACTAAACATCCTATTGATTTTTCCTGGTGGGATGGTAGACTCGGTTACAAAATATAAAATTAAGGAAGAAATGTTGCCAGAATCTAAACCTGGATTTCATTAAAACGTGTTGTCATTTCTCTATAAAATACATCTGCTACAATGTTCCAGAAATTTTAGACACACAATAGAGTAATAAACTGCTTTTATAACTTGGGCAATACTCTGCCATAGATTCTTGATTTCCCCCCTACTGTTTGTATTAAATTACCTCAGTACAGAAACGTTCGTACACTGTAAGGAAGGAATAACTGGGTTGTCATTGCAGCAAGTGGAAATTTTGAAAATTGTGTACTAAATGTGTTTTATAGAGAGGACAACCAACATCAGAAGTTTGACAGCCTGTAATTCACTGCAAATAGTAAGGTGGGCAGCATGGGCCCCTGCCTGCGCTCCCTTGGAGCTCTCTTTCCTGGTTTTCCTTCACTGGGGCAGCCCCACCACTGATAGCAGCAGTGGGAAACCCAATGAGAAGGTTTCCTTCATTGCTGGTGCTTTTCCCAGTTGCGGGTGTTGCTGCCACCCATTGAGCTAACCAGTTTGCCCAGGGAACATGGAGGCTGCCTGACCTGCAGTCCCTGCGCCGGCTGCTCCAAGGGCAACAGCACTATCCTCCAAATACCCCACGTGGCAACACCAGCGTGTCCCCTCACAACATCATCGGCTGGAAGAGGTGTCCTTAATACTGTCTCTTATGCTTCCTGTGCAGACAAAACCCTCCCCTGGCTGCTTCCTGGATTAATGTGATCCCAGCCTTGAACACGACACAAAAGTCTGAGAAGGGGATGAGTATCTCCTTTGGATACTGCGCATGCTTTGGTGGGAACATTTCCATGAATAAGCGTTAACAGATTAAGTTGATGGTTATTCCAGTATCTTCCCCCAAATATCTGTTCTTTTCCTTTCCCATGGAAGAATAATCTTAAAAGACCCAAGCTTTTTCTCCTAAAGTAGAAAATTCCGAGAGCTCTGACTGAGAATACCAAAGTAAATCTATTTTACATGCAGCTTCTCTTCAGCTGCCATACATCTCCAGGAGTTTCCAGTCTGTGGCACACACAGTTCCTACTGAAAACAGGAGATGGATAAAGATGGATCCTGCACACCCAGAACAGGTGTTTGCTTCTCTGTTTTCTGCCCCAGGATGATGGGTCTTAGCACAAAGAATCTCCCTGTGTCTGTGGCATTTCACAGCGACTCTTTAATAATCATGACGCTGTTGATCAATAAATCCTCTCTTGTCAGCCACAGCAAGAGTCATGTTTTATTTGGCTTTGTTCTGGGGCTCACAGAGCCCCGCAGAAGGTTTATGAGAGCGCTGCCATATCCTTCATAGCAAAGGTTGATGTCATGTAAGCCATTACATGTGTCTTGCCTCCAGAAGCATCATCATAAAGCCTAGCAAAACTTTCCTCCAAAATAAGTAGTTCCATGTGGCAAGCCTTCTCAAGCACAAAGCAAAGCCCTAGCACCCCGAGACAGCCCAGCTACATCACAGAAATACCTTCTGTGGCTCAACGTGCAGGTCAGAAAACACAATCCTGTAACTTTTTTTTTTGCCTGAGTGGCCACTTAAGATCAAAATGTTCTGGCTGCAATAAATTACCTGCAACATTTGGAGTAATGCAATATAAAACCAAATTCTTTTCTGAATGCTCTGTGGTATGTATCGCAATATCAATTAACTTGATGTTTTTTAAAGAAAGGAAATGTCCTTCACTGGAAATTTACAATATGTGAAGTTTGAGCCCAGAATGAATTCTGACAGCTCGGTTACCATAAGCCCCTCAGAGACACAGTGCTTAGTGGAAACACTGACATAATCTTAACGATAGTGGTGGGAATAGTGCCAGTAAAACAGAACGTCCTGTAGGGATAACGTAAGGCAGAATCACTTTGGCGCCCCAGATCACAACAGCCTTGAAAGAGAAGTTGATAGAAAATTTGTGCACGCCTCTTTCTTTGACCAGGAAAGAAAAATCTCCGTACGTACCAGTGACTGTTGTTACCAGCTGTATTACATTTCTCTTTGCACATGGCAAAAGGTGCTGGGGAAATTTAAAGGATGTTTTGTTGCAAACCTCTGAAGTCTGGCTGCAGGGCAGTTGGAGGTGCGCTGGGGTTACAGACGAGTGATCCTGAGGGCACGGACAGCAGTGCACACTGCAGCAGGGTGCCCGTGGAAGAAGTAGCTGCTTTTACATCTCTTGTTCTCCTGTTCTTCTGTTCCTTACCACAGCGCTGCCCTCACCATGTCTGTCAGCTCTCTTGGCAGGGCTGCTCATGACGAGCTCACCCCAGGCTTACTGCAATGAAACAGGTTAGCAAAGACTTCATACTTACGTTGTTTGTAGTAGTTTCATTGCTCTTGCCTGGAACGGGCAAGGAACAGTTCGCACAAGTCGTTGGGCTGGCACGTCAGTGGGCCAGAGGGAGCGGTGGTACAGGGCATCCTCTTGCAGTGGTTCAGCTGGAGTCAGAAGATGACATCTGTCCAAAAGCTGGTGCTTTCAAGTGACAAGCTGTGCGATGTGACGTTTTATGTGACAGCGTGACAGACACTGACAATTAGGGTTGCTGTGAGCTGTGCTCGTTTTTTGTGTGTGTTCACAAGACGTGTAAGAAAATGCAGCACCCCAAAAAATAAATAAGTGCCTCACAGAATTGCTGGTGGCAATTCTTGCAAATGAAGAAAGGGGAAGGAAAGAAAGAAATTAGAAATAAGTTGATTGAGAAAAAAAGACCTTAGGTTGACACTGCTTCACAGTCAGCTTTATGCTTTTTTACCCCTGTTACAAAACTAAAAATAATTCAGATTCATTTCTATAAAACTTCAGGGCACAGAAGAGCGAGAGAAATGGCTCTTCTACACCTCTTAGATCAGATTTGTTCAATATGAAGCAAGATAAAATGTGCTCCAGTGTTTTATTTGGGCTTGAGGAATGCAAAGGCATAATAATCATAAGCTGATACACCAATTCAATGCAAGTGTTCAGATTTTTAAAAGACCATTATCACTTAATGTTACTTTTTTAAAAAAAATCTCAGATTTTTCAACAAAACAAATACTAGAAAAAAAGACACCATTGTATGAAAGGAGGTGAAACTCTCAAATACAAGAATTGCAAAAATCCTGTTACTAGAGGTACAGATAGGTTCCCTGCCTGTTAGAGATGAACGATTAGCTCAGCACAGAGGTTTGAAAATATAAAAATGAAATATTAAGAACACAGGGCACAGTTATTGCTAAATTCTTACATACAAATTCTGATGTATGGGACAGATCTGAAAATGCCATTGAAGTACAGCAGTCTGGCTGCTGGGCAGACCCGAGCCTGGCTTCACCCAAGCCAATATGGAGCCACTGATCAAACGTGCTTCATGGGGTCATAGAATGGTTTGGCTTGGAAGGGACCTCAGCCAGCAACATGAAGGAGATTCAGAAAGGATCTCAGCAAAGACTAAAGATGAAATGATAAACTGCGGAAGTTATTAACTGGCTTCTGAATAGAAACCATGAAGACTTGTCAAAATGAGATTCATCGCTGTTTCTCCGTCTTGGGCTGCAAATGAAGCAGAAAGGTTTGTGTATTTGTTAACATAGCTAGTAGTTTGTCTCTGAACTACGGCCAGCGGATGCAAATGGTTTGGTGTATCGAGACATTACACATTTTTCATTATTTTATGTTTAGATGGCAGATGAAATCTTTGGTCATTCATGGAGAAATTCTTGTTCCATTTTCACTCAGGAATGGCTGGATGTGGATGAACACTTTCACCCCATATTCTTTGAGCGATTTTTCTTAAACTGGTGATTTGTGGTGGTGACGGTGGAGGACCACTGAGAATGGACCGTGAACCTGCTTCTGGGGTCACTGAAGCTTATCCTCCTCCTGCTCCCTGCAGGGTGTGGCTTGTACAGCTCCTGTAGCTCTGCACACACTGGATGCTGACAGCTGAACTGCAGGAGGTCTTATGGTTTCTTCAGTCCTGCTTTCTTGCTGGGACTGTAGTCCCATGCTCCCAGCCATCAGGATGAGGGTTGTGAGTGGTGTTATCAGAGACTAGCTGCCAGAGATAACATGGTAAAAGGTAGCTGAAAGCACCTTGGTAGGTTTGAAAAATGCCAGGTGCAAGTGTTACTGGTCCTACTTGTCACTGCCAGAGCACGAGCAAGGCTACGGGGCTACAGGGACACTGCCGAAATGTGGGAAATTACACTCTGTGCACGCTGTTTCCTGGCCCGGCCAGGAGCGAAGCCAGAGCTATGACAAACAGCAACGCAGTCTTTTACTGATACCGTAACTTTTAAAGAAAAGACTTCCAGAAAAGACGAATCCTGCTTTCCTGTCTGTAACAATGCATATTTAATCCCAAACTACCTTGTTTTACTTCAAACTATAAACAAGCCCTCTAACTTCTCGGGGAGGAGTGTGCAGAACGCCAGGGTCTCTGCTTGACAGAGGTGCGAGAACCTGCTCTCCCTGGAGCAGCGTATCAGCAGAGGGGTGAGACAGGCACGGCGCAGGAATCGTGGCAGTGGCAGGTCCCGGGCAGTTTGCCGAGTGACACCGAGGCACGCGCCTGTCCTGCCGCACTGGGACCGCCGTAGGGGACAAATGGGGACAAACTGGGACGTTACACTCCCCTCACTGAATAGATTGTTCAGCTCCTGTGCTGTCCTCATTCAGGTAAATAACACGTTTCCCCCCTGAAATTATTTTGCGTTTCCCTGAAAGGTTCTTAAAATACCAGCGACAAAAAGTGCAAAGAAAAAACTGCTGGAATTCAGTCCTGCTGAGGGAAAGGGAACAACATGAAGGATATGAGGCAAGGTGGCATTTTGTTGTGCTTTACTAGTGCTTGTAATTTACACCTCATCGCTTTCAAGGCCTCTACTGGTAATACTTCCTTCTTCTAAGAATAGGGTTTAAAGGTATTTTAAGAATTCTAGTTGTCATGCAATTAATAGCCTAACACTTTGTTCTGACTAAAAAGCTTTGCTTGTTTTGAGCAGTAACAGTATTTTGCATGTAGAAAAAGGGGAATGGGGAATGTTTTATTGCCAGCACTTTTCCTTACAGGGGGATGAATCACTTACATTCTTGGCAACCAAGCTCAAATTCACAAGAATGCTCAAGTTTGATCAACTTCCTTCAAAACACTAAGCTCAAAGTAAAGAGGAAAAAAGAAAGAAACTTGGATGGGCTTCAATGCGGAAGACATTACAAGATGGACATCCAAGAAGGAAGACAATAAATCTAGTGTACAAATTGTTTTGCCCAAAGCAAGTTGCTGACTTGCTGTTACAGGAGGGTCCAGTCTAAATTAAGAAAATACTGGAGAAAAAAAAAGGCAAAAAGAAAAAAAACCCTGAGGAGGAAAAGAGCCAGAGAAAAGAAAGAAAACCCTGCCGATCTGGCAGACATGGCAGATGTTGTGTCAAACATGGGTTTATTTGCTAACAAAACAATATGAATTTTAAAGAAAAATTACCATCCTTCCCTTCAGAATGGAAGATTGTGCTGAGAAAATATGAGGATACAGTTAATTTAGGCATGAGGAAACCACCCGTGTTCAGGCTGTGGTTTCACACGACAAAGGCTGGGGGTTGTGGGGGGTCTCCATTGACAGCCGCCTGGGGTGAACCGAGCCGTCCCCTCACTGCTCCTCTCCCACCAGGCAGTGGACCCCACTGAGGAAGGGATGGCACTGAAAATGGTCCCTTTTCATTCTGTTCTGGTGGATTGTTTTTCAGCTGGACCGGTTCCCCAGGCTGCTGCACCAAACATCCACCCACAGCACTGCGTAACGTACCCAAGTGGCAGTGGAGAGGGTGACAAGGGGAAGGGGACACAGCAGAGGGTAACGATGAAGCTGGCCAGGCATCCCTGCTGCTCCTGTGCCGCCTTGGCCGTGGCCTTCAGCCCAGCACCAGTCTAAGACACATTTGGCCTTGCTGCACTTCTGCTCAGAGACAGTCAAACGGCAGCTTCAGTCAGACCAGCACAACTGCTTGTTGGCTGAAGTAAAAACAACCCAAACAAACCCCAGAACATTATTTAGTGTGGAATTCCCCTTTTTCTAAGTCAGACTCTAGGTCATGCTGTGGCCAGGCAAACAGCTGTGTCTCAGTATAAAAGCATGACCGTGAGGAGCAGTGGAAGACAAGGAGGGAAGTACTGGAGGGCAGGTTGGATGGGGCTTTGGGCAACTTGGTCTAGTAGAGGGTGTCCCTGCCCACGGCAGGGGGGTTGGAACTAGATGACCTTTGAGGTCACTTTCAGCCCAAACAGTTGTAGGATTCTATTCCATGGTTCTACTGCTCCCCAAAATTACATGTTCTTTCTCTGTACCTCCCTTGGTACCTTTTAATTTCCCCTCTCTTCACCCCGTACTGGGGCTGCAGTAGGGCATAGGGCAGCAGCATCTCAGGATGCTTAAGATAAGCGTGAGGGCGTCACACCCTGCAGCCAGCATAGGGCTGCTGTGCTTCTATCCAGGGTGTCCCCCCAAAATATATGTTCACTTAGTGTGCCTAATATGGGGGGTAAATAATAACTGGGGAAGAATGAGAAGGCAGAGGCCCAGGAGGGCTGGTCCAGGCCACAAAGGATGAGTGCAAGTCAAAGCAGGACCCGAGATCCTGCAGCAGTGGCAGTGTCTAATACCCTCGGCATCACACAGTTGCTATTGCGCGTCTTCAGGGTGGTAGTTTCAGCGTGTTGCCTGCTGCTGTCATGTTCTGCAGTGCCCACACAGTAAATCCGGTACCTCCTCTGATTCTGCAATCAGAGATGTTGCATATGTGTAGTAAATCCCACACTTTGGGGACACTCCGAATTTTCTGTGTACTCACCAAGCAACTGCATCCCATCCATAGAATAACATCAGTGCTTCCTGGTCTGGTTTCCGGCACACAGATTGTACAATAGGTCAGCACAGGTCCTGGGGATAGGTCCAGGTTTTCCACATGTGTAGCTTTCCTATCCAAACTACGCTACACACAATCCTCAAAAGTCTCTGCAGGCAATTTTTTCTGGGCAGAAACAGAAAACACCGAGTGAATCTGGACACAGGGTAGCCTCAAGTCAGAGCCTCCAACGCGACATGAGACGCTGCACCGAGCTGCCAAGGAGAAATGTGTGGAATCTTTGCGCTGTAGTTTTTAAGACTAGACAAAAAAAGCACCATAGTGAAGAGCGACAGCCTAAACTAGATCCTTCCCAGCCTTACATTCCTGCGATTCCCCATGAGGAGGGACTGGTTTGACTCTCCACGGCACGAAGAATGGCAAGCGCAGCCTGTTCTCTGCTCTGCAGCCTGCTCTCTGGCCTCTCGCTGGGACCGGGACAGACACTACTCTCAACCCAAGAGGGCTGGGCGCTGAGGGACAGGAGATTTGTATGCAACGAGTCTTCGTATTCATGCATGAGCGGAATTGTGGTGGCAGTGGTGTTCTTTCATAGTAACGCAGAGCAAGACGGAAATGTGATGAAGGTTTTTTTGAGGATTAAAATAAGCAGAACAAGAGCCAGTTGTTTGGAGGAAAAGGAAAGCACTTGCTGTCAAAACGTTTCATCAACTTGGCAAAAATGCCAAGCTCGCCCTGCCTGCAGCGTGCTTGGACTTCAAAGGGCTTATCTTGTTAGCAGGAGCCAGATTGCTGCTTCCTACATGGAGTGGATTCAGCTGAGGTTAAATGATATGCACGGCTATACCCCAAGGGTGTGTTTTCCTTCGGATGCCAGCCAAGCTGCCGACACCTCTGCCTGTAGGTTTGTGGAATCAGTCTTGCTTTAGCTGCATACACCCAGAGCGAGCTCAGCGCTGGCTCAGCACCAGGAAGAGTGGGTCACACTCTCACAACCGGTTGCTTCAGGAGTGCTGCTCTGCAGCGGGGACGCTGTGAAACAAACGCTGAGGCCCCCGCGCCAGCGGTGAGCCGGCCGCTCAGGAGGGGTGTGTGGTTCTCAAACAGGATGCAGGTTGAATAACCCTCCATTCCTGAAGAGGGTGGTCCCTGAAGGTCAGGGCTGCCTTCAATGGTGCGGCAGTGGGAGAGGAAACTGCCTCAGAGGGTGCTTTCATAATGCTCAGACTATGAATAAATTCAGCCTGTTGTACTCTGGGTTCCCAAGTGTTAGTCATCAAAAACGTGAATAGGAGAATAAGGTTAGGGAAAGAACAATGCTTTAGCTGAACTTTCATTACTGGATGAATAGGGGTCTTCCTCCCCCCACCCTGCTTTGATTCCAGACAAAGGGCTTTGCATCCCATTAGAAGTTCTCTCTGCTGCCTGGAAGGAGCATATGGACATAGCTGGTAGGGCCCAGCTCCCACAACCACAGAATGCCTGAGGCTGGAAGGGACCTCTTGAGGTGAGCTAGTGCAAACCCCTGCTCAAGCAGGGTCAGCTAAAGCAGGTTGCCCAAGACCATGTCCAGTCAGATTTCATGTATCTCCACAGATGGGGGCTCCACTGCCTCTCTGGGCAACCTGCTTCAACTCTGAACAGATGCGCAATGACCAAAGACCTGATGTCAGTATAGATCTTTCTAGTGCTTTTCACCTTCACGGTACATTATTAAATAAAATATCTGGAGAGGTCCCAGTCAACTGGAAGCTGGCAAATGTGGTTCCAATTTTCAAGAAGGGCCAGAAAGAAGGCCTTGGTAATTACAGGCCCGTCAGTCTCACTTCAGTGCCTGGTAAAATTATGGAGAAAATTATGCTGGGGGTTATTGAAAAACACCTGAAGGACAACACAGTCATTGGTCACAGCCAACATGGGTTTGTGAGAGGAAGGTCCTGTTTAACTAACTTAGTTTCATTTTATGACAAGGTCACCCATGTAGTTGACCAAGCAAAGCCAGTCAATGTTGTCTTTTTGGATTTCAGTAAAGCTTTTGATACTGTCTCTCACAGTATCCTTCTGGACAAAATGCCTGGCATGCAGTTTGACAAACACATAATGCGATGGGTGAGCAACCGGCTGACAGGTTGGGCCCAAAGAGTTATAGTAAATGGGGTTACATCAGGCCAGCAGCCAGTGGGGTGCCCCAGGGCTCCATTTTAGGGCCAGTTCTTTTTATTGTGTTCATAAATTACTTGGATGTGGGACTAAAAGGTGTTCTGCGCAAGTTTGGAGATGGTATGAAATTGGGAGGAGCTGTTGAATCCATTGAGGGTGGAGAGGCCTTGCAGAGAGATCTGGACAGATTAGAGAACTGAGCAATCACCAACTGCATGAAGTTTAAGA